>OX439378.1:28707604-29297747 GCA_949319315.1 Zelleria hepariella | reverse complement strand
GTTTTAAAAAAACTGAAAATAGTTGGAAAAATAGTGCAATTATTTTTGTCAGCTATCTTTTTTGAGTACTTCGAAATGGAATCCAAATCTGATTTTGGTGTTTCTGGATAGCCTATAGTATGTGCAAGAGGAAACCATAGCGTCTAGAGTGGTAAAAAACTCTGGCGGCTTTTAGTTTTCAAAAAACTGAAAATAGTTGGAAAAATGGTTAAATTATTTTTGTTAGCTATCTTTTTTGGGTACTTTTAAATGGAATCCAAGCCTGATTTTGGCTTTTCTGGATAGCTTATAGTATGTGCAAGAGGAAACCATAGCGTCTAGAGTGGTAAAAAACTCTGGCGGCCTTAAGTTTTAAAAAAACTTAAAATAGTTGGAAAAATAGTGCAATTATTTTTGTCAGCTATCTTTTTTGGGTACTTCTTAATGGAATGCAAGCCTGATTTTGGTGTTTCTGGATAGCCTATAGTATGTGCAAGAGGAAACCATAGCGTCTAGAGTGGTAAAAAACTCTGGCGGCCTTAAGTTTTAAAAAAACTGAAAATAGTTGGAAAAATAGTGCAATTATTTTTGTCAGCTATCTTTTTTGGGTACTTCGAAATGGAATCCAAATCTGATTTTGGTGTTTCTGGATAGCCTTTAGTATGTGCAAGAGGAAACCATAGCGTCTAGAGTGGTAAAAAACTCTGGCGGCTTTTAGTTTTCAAAAAACTGAAAATAGTTGGAAAAATGGTTAAATTATTTTTGTTAGCTATCTTTTTTGGGTACTTTTAAATGGAATCCAAGCCTGATTTTGGTGTTTCTGGATAGCTTATAGTATGTGCAAGAGGAAACCATAGCGTCTAGAGTGGTAAAAAACTCTGGCGGCCTTAAGTTTTAAAAAAACTGAAAATAGTTGGAAAAATAGTGCAATTATTTTTGTCAGCTAACTTTTTTGGGTACTCCTAAATGTAATCCAAATCTGATTTTGGTGTTTTTGGATAGCCTATAGTATGTGCAAGAGGAAACCATAGCGTCTAGAGTGGTAAAAAACTCTGGCGGCTTTAAGTTTTAAAAAAACTGAAAATAGTTGGAAAAATGGTTAAATAATTTTTGTCAGCTATCTTTTTTGGGTACTTCTAAATGGAATCCAAGCCTGATTTTGAAATTTTTGGATAGCCTATAGTATGTGCAAGAAGAAACCATAGCGTCTAGAGTGGTAAAAAACTCTGGCGGCTTTTAGTTTTCAAAAAACTGAAAAAAGTTGGAAAAATGGTTAAATTATTTTTGTCAGCTGACTTTTTTGGGTACTTCTAAATGGAATCCAAGCCTAATTTTGGTGTTTTTGGATGGCCTATAGTATATACAAGAGGAACCTATAGCGTCTAGAGTGGTAAAAAACTCTCGCGGCTTTTAGTTTTAAAAAACCTGAAAATAGTTGGAAAAATGGTTAAATTATTTTTGTCAGCCAACTTTTTTCGGTACTTTTAAATGGAATCCAAATCTGATTTTGGTGTTTTTGGATAGCCTTTAGTATGTGCAAGAAGAAACCATAGCGTCTAGAGTAGTAAAAAACTCTGGCGGCTTTTAGTTTTCAAAAAACTGAAAAAAGTTGGAAAAATGGTTAAATTATTTTTGTCAGCTGACTTTTTTGGGTACTTCTAAATGGAATCCAAATCTGATTTTAGTGTTTTTTGATAGCATATAGTATGTGCAAGAGGAAACCATAGCGTCTAGAATGGTAAAAAACTCTGGCGGCTTTTAGTTTTCAAAAAACTGAAAATAGTTGGAAAAATGGTTTAATTATTTTTGTCAGCCAACTTTTTTCGGTACTTCTAAATGGAACTTAAATCTGATTTTGGTGTTTTTGAATAGCTTATAGTATTTGCAAGAAGAAATAATAGCGTCTAGAGTGGTAAAAAACTCTGGCGGCTTTTAGTTTAAAAAAAACTGAAAATAGTTGGAAAAATAGTGAAATAATTTTGTCAGCTGACTTTTTTGGGTACTTCTAAATGGAATCCAAGCCTGATTTTGGTATTTTTGGATAGCCTATAGTATGTGCAAGAAGAAACTATAGCGTCTAGAGTGGTAAAAAACTCTGGCGGCTTTTAGTTTTCAAAAAACTGAAAATAGTTGGAAAAATGGTTAAATTATTTTTGTCAGCTGACTTTTTTGGGTACTTTTAAATGGAATCCAAGCCTAATTTTGGTGTTTTTGGATGGCCTATAGTATATACAAGAGGAACCTATAGCGTCTAGAGTGGTAAAAAACTCTGGCGGCTTTTAGTTAAAAAAAAACTGAAAATAGTTGGAAAAATAGTGAAATAATTTTTGTCAGCTGACTTTTTTGGGTACTTCTAAATGGAATCCAAGCCTGATTTTGGTATTTTTGTATAGCCTATAGTATGTGCAAGAAGAAACCATAGCGTCTAGAGTGGTAAAAAACTCTGGCGGCTTTTAGTTTTCAAAAAACTGAAAATAGTTGGAAAAATGGTTAAATTATTTTTGTCAGCTGACTTTTTTGGGTACTTGTAAATGGAATCCAAATCAGATTTTGGTGTTTTTGAATAGCTTATAGTATTTGCAAGAAGAAATAATAGCGTCTAGAGTGGTAAAAAACTCTGGCGGCTTTTAGTTTAAAAAAAACTGAAAATAGTTGGAAAAATAGTGAAATAATTTTTGTCAGCTGACTTTTTTGGGTACTTCTAAATGGAATCCAAGCCTGATTTTGGTATTTTTGGATAGCCTATAGTATGTGCAAGAAGAAACTATAGCGTCTAGAGTGGTAAAAAACTCTGGCGGCTTTTAGTTTTCAAAAAACTGAAAAAAGTTGGAAAAATGGTTAAATTATTTTTGTCAGCCAACTTTTTTCGGTACTTCTAAATGGAATCCAAATCTGATTTTGGTGTTTTTGGATAGCCTATAGTATGTGCAAGAAGAAACCATAGCATCTAGAGTGATAAAAAACTCTGGCGGCTTTTAGTTTAAAAAAAACTGAAAATAGTTGGAAAAATAGTGAAATATTTTTTGTCAGCTGACTTTTTTGGGTACTTCTAAATGGAATCCAAGCCTGATTTTGGTATTTTTGTATAGCCTATAGTATGTGCAAGAAGAAACCATAGCGTCTAGAGTGGTAAAAAACTCTGGCGGCTTTTAGTTTTCAAAAAACTGAAAATAGTTGGAAAAATGGTTAAATTATTTTTGTCAGCTGACTTTTTTGGGTACTTCTAAATGGAATCCAAGCCTAATTTTGGTGTTTTTGGATGGCCTATAGTATATACAAGAGGAACCTATATAGCGTCTAGAGTGGTAAAAAACTCTCGCGGCTTTTAGTTTTAAAAAACCTGAAAATAGTTGGAAAAATGGTTAAATTATTTTTGTCAGCCAACTTTTTTCGGTACTTTTAAATGGAATCCAAATCTGATTTTGATGTTTTTGGATAGCCTTTAGTATGTGCAAGAAGAAACCATAGCGTCTAGAGTGGTTAAAAACTCTGGCGGCTTTTAGTTTTCAAAAAACTGAAAATAGTTGGAAAAATGGTTAAATTATTTTTGTCAGCCAACTTTTTTCGGTACTTCTAAATGGAATCCAAATCTGATTTTGGTGTTTTTGGATAGCCTATAGTATGTGCAAGAAGAAACCATAGCGTCTAGAGTGGTAAAAAACTCTGGCGGCTTTTAGTTTTAAAAAAACTTAAAAAAGTTGGAAAAATGGTTAAATTGTTTTTGTCAGCTGACTTTTTTGGGGACTTCTAAATGGAATCCAAATCTGATTTTAGTGTTTTTGGATAGCCTATAGTATGTGCAAGAAGAAACCATAGCGTCTAGAGTGGTAAAAAACTCTGGCGGCTTTTAGTTTTCAACAATCTGAAAATATAGAAATAGTGAAATAATTTTTGTCAGCTAACTTTTTTGGGTACTTCTAAATGGAATCCAAATCTGATTTTAGTGTTTTTGGATAGCCTATAGTATGTGCAAGAGTAAACCATAGTGTCTAGAGTGGTAAAAAACTCTGGCGGCTTTTAGTTTTCAAAAAACTGAAAAAAGTTGGAAAAATGGTTAAATTATTTTTGTCAGCCAACTTTTTTCGGTACTTCTAAATGGAATCCAAATCTGATTTTGGTGTTTTTGGATAGCCTATAGTATGTGCAAGAAGAAACCATAGCGTCTAGAGTGGTAAAAAACTCTGGCGGCTTTTAGTTTTCAAAAAACTGAAAATAGTTGGAAAAATGGTTAAATTATTTTTGTCAGCTGACTTTTTTGGGTACTTCTAAATGGAATCCAAGCCTAATTTTGGTGTTTTTGGATGGCCTATAGTAGATACAAGAGGAACCTATAGCGTCTAGAGTGGTAAAAAACTCTCGCGGCTTTTAGTTTTAAAAAACCTGAAAATAGTTGGAAAAATGGTTAAATTATTTTTGTCAGCCAACTTTTTTCGGTACTTTTAAATGGAATCCAAATCTGATTTTGGTGTTTTTCGATAGCCTATAGTATGTGCAAGAAGAAACCATAGCGTCTAGAGTGGTTAAAAACTCTGGCGGCTTTTAGTTTTCAAAAAACTGAAAATAGTTGGAAAAATGGTTAAATTATTTTTGTCAGCCAACTTTTTTCGGTACTTCTAAATGGAATCCAAATCTGATTTTGGTGTTTTTGGATAGCCTATAGTATGTGCAAGAAGAAACCATAGCGTCTAGAGTGGTAAAAAACTCTGGCGGCTTTTAGTTTTAAAAAAACTGAAAAAAGTTGGAAAAATGGTTAAATTATTTTTGTCAGCTGACTTTTTTGGGGACTTCTAAATGGAATCCAAATCTGATTTTAGTGTTTTTGGATAGCCTTTAGTATGTGCAATAGTAAACCATAGTGTCTAGAATGGTAAAAAACTCTGGCGGCTTTTAGTTTTCAAAAAACTGAAAATAGTTGGAAAAATGGTTTAATTATTTTTGTCAGCCAACTTTTTTGGGTACTTCTAAATGGAATCCAAATCTGATTTTGGTGTTTTTGGATAGCCTATAGTATGTGCAAGAGTAAACCATAGTGTCTAGAGTGCTAAAAAACTCTGGCGGCTTTTAGTTTTCAAAAAACTGAAAAAAGTTGGAAAAATGGAATAATTATTTTTGTCAGCTGACTTTTTTGGGTACTTCTAAATGGAATCCAAATCTGATTTTGGTGTTTTTTGATAGCATATAGTATTTGCAAGAGGAAACCATAGCGTCTAGAGTGGTAAAAAACTCTGGCGGCTTTTAGTTTTCAAAAAACTGAAAAAAGTTGGAAAAATGGTTAAATTATTTTTGTCAGCTGACTTTTTTGGGTACTTCTAAATGGAATCCAAGCCTTGTTTTGTTTTTCAAAGTTCTTTATTTCATTTAAAAACGATAAGACAACAAAGCATATTATGTAACACTATAACACACTTACACATAACAACAATACGAACACTTTACCGGGCTGCAAACACCCTTCAAAGTTTAGAAAAAATATAATGATAATTTTAGGTACTATTTAAAAGCTATGGCGAATATTACATATGTATGAAAGACACTCTTTGGAATTATGGGTTTTATGAGCTCATTAGTACAGAGTCTCATTTTTATAAGTAAGTTGTAATAAGTTGTTGCATTTTGAATTAAATGCGGGTGGTGTAACAAAAATTATACACAAAGTATCTTGATACTGGTTGGACTATGTCGCTACGCGTTGTAAAGCGATTGAGAGGTCAACCAGTAGAATGGATGCGGTCTTTGCTACAACTAGTAGGCTAGCGGCGACCGGCACAGCGACCGCGTGACGTCAGACAGTAGTGCGGGGACAGAGCGACGAGTACCATATCTATCGACAACTTGATTTGGGTGCTGTATTTGTAAGGCTTATACTAGATATAAGTTTATTTTTATTTATAATTGTTTTGTCATAAAAGTTTGAAGTTAGTATTTTTGTGTACGTTGCAATAGATGGGAGATTTATCCGGCTGTGGAGTTTACGCAAATTTGTCCTAAAGGGAGTGTTGTATGAAATTTTTAGTGCTTTATTTTGAATCACTTGTAGTGATTTATGATTGGTGGCGCAAGTTGAGCCCCAAACTGGACAGGCATAAGTTATACAGGGACGCACTAGGGTAGTATATATTCTCAGCTTTGTTCTAGGACTTAGCTTATTGCGGCGGTTTAAAATTGGACTCAGGGAATTTAGGGCTTTCATACCTTTGATTACTAATTCGGATATGTGCTTTGACCAATTAACCTTCTTATCTAAATGTACCCCAAGATAACGAACGGAGCTTTGCCATGGTATTGGATGTCCAGAAATTTTAAGTGTCCTTCTTGGTAGACAACGTTTTCGTGTATAAAATATTGCCTCAGTTTTAGTTTCATTCAATTTCAGTTTCCATGTTGTGAAAAAAGATTGTACTTTTTTGGGTACTTCTAAATGGAATCCAAGCCTGATTTTGGTATTTTTGGATAGCCTATAGTATGTGCAAGAAGAAACTATAGCGTCTAGAGTGGTAAAAAACTCTGGCGGCTGTTAGTTTTAAAAAAACTTAAAAAAGTTGGAAAAATGGTTAAATTGTTTTTGTCAGCTGACTTTTTTGGGGACTTCTAAATGGAATCCAAATCTGATTTTAGTGTTTTTGGATAGCCTATAGTATGTGCAAGAAGAAACCATAGCGTCTAGAGTTGTAAAAAACTCTGGCGGCTTTTAGTTTTCAACAATCTGAAAATATAGAAATAGTGAAATAATTTTTGTCAGCTAACTTTTTTGGGTACTTCTAAATGGAATCCAAATCTGATTTTAGTGTTTTTGGATAGCCTATAGTATGTGCAAGAGTAAACCATAGTGTCTAGAGTGGTAAAAAACTCTGGCGGCTTTTAGTTTTCAAAAAACTGAAAAAAGTTGGAAAAATGGTTAAATTATTTTTGTCAGCCAACTTTTTTCGGTACTTCTAAATGGAATCCAAATCTGATTTTGGTGTTTTTGGATAGCCTATAGTATGTGCAAGAAGAAACCATAGCGTCTAGAGTGGTAAAAAACTCTGGCGGCTTTTAGTTTTCAAAAAACTGAAAATAGTTGGAAAAATGGTTAAATTATTTTTGTCAGCTGACTTTTTTGGGTACTTCTAAATGGAATCCAAGCCTAATTTTGGTGTTTTTGGATGGCCTATAGTAGATACAAGAGGAACCTATAGCGTCTAGAGTGGTAAAAAACTCTCGCGGCTTTTAGTTTTAAAAAACCTGAAAATAGTTGAAAAAATGGTTAAATTATTTTTGTCAGCCAACTTTTTTCGGTACTTTTAAATGGAATCCAAATCTGATTTTGGTGTTTTTGGATAGCCTATAGTATGTGCAAGAAGAAACCATAGCGTCTAGAGTGGTTAAAAACTCTGGCGGCTTTTAGTTTTCAAAAAACTGAAAATAGTTGGAAAAACGGTTAAATTATTTTTGTCAGCCAACTTTTTTCGGTACTTCTAAATGGAATCCAAATCTGATTTTGGTGTTTTTGGATAGCCTATAGTATGTGCAAGAAGAAACCATAGCGTCTAGAGTGGTAAAAAACTCTGGCGGCTTTTAGTTTTAAAAAAACTGAAAAAAGTTGGAAAAATGGTTAAATTATTTTTGTCAGCTGACTTTTTTGGGGACTTCTAAATGGAATCCAAATCTGATTTTAGTGTTTTTGGATAGCCTTTAGTATGTGCAATAGTAAACCATAGTGTCTAGAATGGTAAAAAACTCTGGCGGCTTTTAGTTTTCAAAAAACTGAAAATAGTTGGAAAAATGGTTTAATTATTTTTGTTAGCCAACTTTTTTCGGTACTTCTAAATGGAATCCAAATCTGATTTTGGTGTTTTTGGATAGCCTATAGTATGTACAAGAAGAAACCATAGCGTCTAGAGTGGTAAAAAACTCTGGCGGCTTTTAATTTTCAAAAAACTGAAAAAAGTTGGAAAAATGGTTAAATTATTTTTGTCAGCTGACTTTTTTGGGTACTTCTAAATGGAATCCAAGCCTGATTTTGGTGTTTTTGGATAGCCTATAGTATATACAAGAGGAAACCATAGCGTCTAGAGTGGTAAAAAACTCTGGCGGCTTTTAGTTTTCAACAATCTGAAAATATAGAAATAGTGAAATAATTTTTGTCAGCTAACTTTTTTGGGTACTTCTAAATGGAATCCAAATCTGATTTTGGTGTTTTTGGATAGCCTATAGTATGTGCAAGAGTAAACCATAGTGTCTAGAGTGGTAAAAAACTCTAGCGGCTTTTAGTTTTCAAAAAACTGAAAAAAGTTGGAAAAATGGAATAATTATTTTTGTCAGCTGACTTTTTTGGGTACTTCTAAATGGAATCCAAATCTGATTTTGGTGTTTTTTGATAGCATATAGTATTTGCAAGAGGAAACCATAGCGTCTAGAGTGGTAAAAAACTCTGGCGGCTTTTAGTTTTCAAAAAACTGAAAAAAGTTGGAAAAATGGTTAAATTATTTTTGTCAGCTGACTTTTTTGGTACTTCTAAATGGAATCCAAGCCTGATTTTGGTGGTTTTGGATAGCCTATAGTATGTGCAAGAGTAAACCATAGTGTCTAGAGTGGTAAAAAACTCTGGCGGCTTTTAGTTTTCAAAAAACTGAAAATAGTTGGAAAAATGGTTAAATTATTTTTGTCAGCCAACTTTTTTCGGTACTTCTAAATGGAATCCAAATCTGATTTTGGTGTTTCTGGATAGCCTATAGTATGTGCAAGAGGAAACCATAGCGTCTAGAGTGATAAAAAACTCTGGCGACTTTAAGTTTTAAAAGAACTGAAAATAGTTGGAAAAATGGTTAAATTATTTTTGTCAGCTAACTTTTTTGGGTACTTCTAAATGGAATCCAAGCCTGATTTTGGTGTTTTTGGATAGCCTATAGTATGTACAAGAGGAAACCATAGCGTCTAGAGTGGTAAAAAACTCTGGCGGCTTTTAGTTTTCCAAAAACTGAAAATAGTTGGATAAATAGTGAAATAATTTTTGTCAGCTACCTTTTTTGGGTGCTTCTAAATGGAATCCAAGCCTGATTTTGGTGTTGTTAGATAGCTTATAATATAGGCTAAAGAAAACCATAGCGTCTAGAGTGGCAAAAAACTAATCTGGCCTGGAATCTTAGTCGGTTCGCATAAAATTAAGGTTGAACTGAGAACAGTCATATTAAAATAAAACTATTTGCTTCCGGTTCGAACTTGACCGTTTTGATCTGGGCAATCATTTTTTACAGTTACAGGCTTTCAGGATACTATCAAGGCCTGAAAAATGCCTTAAAGAAAATTACCATCTTAATTTAGCAGTATTATAATTGTCAGCCAAGTTTTGTCAGCTAACTTCACACCGGTACGCGATAGGCCTAACAGTTAGGAATCGGCAGATTCCCTACACTCTACAATGTTCGAAGTGGTACTTTTACGCATTTGGTGATTGTACTATCTGTGATTCTGCGTGCCTACGCAGTGCCTATTTGCTGACATGGAATTCGTGGCTTCGTTGCGCACAGCAGAGGATAATCATTATATTTATTAGAGTGGTAAAGGAGAAAATTGCGTACATTTAACAAGGGTGACCTGTTTGGTAAGAGATCGTTGAGTCAAACCTGACCTTAGAAAATACAAAAAGACCTACCTTCTTGACAGATTTCCCGATAGAGTGGCAAATCGCATCGCACCTCGTTTTCTCGGCTCTTTCATCAATTAGCATAAACAAACATTCATTTGTCTCTCTCTGACCTATTCAAATGTATTGTCGATGAAACGAGACAACTAGCATGGACCCAAGCTTTGTTTGACAACGGCAATGGACAAAGCGTCAGTCAAAATCGGTGTCGTGTAATGGCGGTCGTCAACGTTTTCTCACTAGTGTTTCAAGTTTTGTGGTGAAAAAGTGTTTAAGGGGATCTTAATGTATATCAATATCATCATACTTACCAGCTGGTACTATCTGGAAGACGCAGGGCTTGTCTTGGCTGCCAACCGAGTTGCTAGCGCGGCATAGCAGCGCGCCATAGTCTCTTTCACTTGCTGCCCTGTATCGGAGCTCGCTCGTTGTTCCGCCCATTGCAACTGCAAAAGAAAAGTCTATCAATCAATTTTATTTAGACCATCGCTTCCCATTTATGTACCGGGCCTTGACCGGGCCATACAAATAAACTACCGGGTTGCAGCATTCCATCATTATTGTCTTCTTCGTTCTCTAGGTATCTGTGCACGATAATATTACAATGTAACCATCAGGGGGGTGTGAAACTATTTCTGGAAAAAATATGTATGGAAAAATAAAATTGTGCTTATACCAAAGTCTTCGAACAAAACTTGCCTGAAATCTCATTTTTAAGTGGACGTATTTAAGAAAACATCGTAATTTTTTTACAGGGTGTCACCTACTCTTCAACAGGATGAAAAAGTTAAAAAAAAACATTTTAATTTTATACTTAACCTAGAAATAAAAAAAAACTGATTTTTTTTGTTTTGGTATTAGCTCCTGATTAGCTCTTTAAAAATATTATTATGTTTCTGCATTTGCATAGCTTTGCGTTGTTAAACCATTATGAAAGTCAATGAAAACAATATTTAAAAAAAAATACTTTTATCCCGCCACAGCGTTCATATTTTATTGATTTAAAAATCAACGAAACGTCACAAATATAAAAAAAAAAATTAAGTCGCGATCCCTATCACCAGGTGCTATTACCCTGTTAAAAGAGTTAGGATGTTTTGTAACACCTTGTATAAAAAAAACCTGTATTTTCGAGTACATCCCGTTCCATAAGTTGCACTATAATAAATTAATGGACATTCGCACGTTATAATAATATGCTATGCAGAAGTGAGCGGTATAGAATCAAAGGCGGCAAAGTGCGTCTACCATACACATTGAGCTTCCAGAACGTAGAATTCCAAGTGCACAGCCATTCAAACTTGAAGCCGTCTCTAATGCTCTATCAATAGGAAGACTTGAATGCCCATTTGCCGCTCACGGGCGATCTACTTAGACAAACCAATCGACCAAGTTTGACTTTGACGAAGTTAGATGGCGGACCCTAGGGGTAGTCTGCCTGCACCATTTAAACTTATGCCTCTCTCACTTAAGTATGTTATCGGCTTTTGCGTTTTAAGCTCTACACCGTGGAATTTTAGTGGTTTTAAAGCCGAAGGTATTTTGTTGCACTCGTGATTCTGAGCCAAATTACAAAATTTCATTCCTAAATGCGCGAAAAAAAAATTCACTTCTCCATACAAATGGTGTCGATTGGCGATAGCCGTTTGTATTGGGAAGTGTTTTTTTATTTAGCTCGTTTTAAAGTAAAATTTTGGAAATTGTCTCAGAATCACGAGTGCAACTAAATACCTTCGGCTTTAAAACAACTAAAATTCCACGGTGTATAACGTATGAAAATCTAATTGCCAGAAGAGATCCAAAACCTACTTCATTAGTCAAAAGCATAATTAAAAAAAATTACTACGCAATTAATGACTTATTGAATGACTTTAAATAATAGCATCCCAATTCTTATCTTGCCATGTGCCAAAATAATATTTTTTTCAAAAAAGTAGCTTTGTTTGTTTGTAGTTTTTACTTTGTAAATTATCGGGCGTTCCGTTACTAATGAGGGCTACCGCGCTTGGATTTGCCGCTAGAGGCGTTAGTGTTGCGTAAGGTCAGAAATGTAACTGTTTGTATGGGCTACGCGGGTTTATTTCTAATTAAAATAATGTTGTGAATAGTTAGCAATACCTGAGATTAATTATGGCAAATAGTTGCAGTCCCCCTACTAACCACTGCTTTGAAACAGTTTTACCTTTCGGATTTTTTTTTTTCGAACCACATGGGGCTTGCTCCATTTGTTTTATTGGTACAGTTTTAAAGTAGGTATTAAAAATGATTTCAATGTAAATAAACTTTTTTGGCGTCCGATATAACTAACTTTAAGAGCTATACTTCATGACCTTACTCGACAGTGGCGCCAACTAGAGAGCACTAAAACGGTAGCCCTCATTCTGCACCAAATGTATGTACAGAGACGAAGTAACTTTCACAATTTCAGAGTTGGCCCCAATAATAAAAGATGCTTAGATTGATGACTTTAACAACCCCCTCAAGTTTATTTCTTTCTTAACCCACTTTCTGTAAAACCCGTAAAACCAAAGCGTAATGTTAGTTGCAACTTTTTAAAATAAACTTCACCGGCAGCATCAGTTACTCACAAGTTCATGTGGTTCAACTACTGAACTTGGCTCGATACTTTTTATTTCGGCATCCAAACTTACAAACCAGAAATAACTAACATCGTTTTCCAACTCTGATATTACGTGAATGAAGAATGAGCTACCGCAGTGAAAATAAAGTTAAGCCATAGGTTTAAGTATATAGAAAACCTCTCAAACACTCAAACAAACACTAATAGCTATCAAAGTCCGTGGTCTAACAACTTATGCCCCTATGTATGCAAGATTTAAGAAAGTCCTGTGAATTCCTGTGTCACCTTTACTCACGCACGCTAGATGGGTCAAGAGGTGGTACCAGAGGCGAAAGTGGTAACGTTAGGCGTAAGTTCAGTTTTGACGATATTGACTTATTCAACCCTTGTTGAACCTGAAGGTTCAAATCTAAATATCTACTAGGTAAGTCCAACAGAGTTAGGTATGCCTCAGGATTCTTTTTATTCTGTGTTGTATGTTCCTATTGTAGAAAGTCGTGGCTCAGAAACATCAAGGAATGGACGGAGATGGCCAGCGTCGAACATCTATTTCGCTTGGCAAAAAACAGAAAAGAATATGAAGAGTTGTTAAATCAATCGTTTAATAACTACTAAGTGATTCTGAGCCAAATAACAAAATTTCATTCCAAAACGCGCGAAAAAAAAATTCACTTCTCCATACAAATGGTGTCGATTGGCGATAGCCGTTTGTATTGGGAAGTGTTTTTTTTTTAGCTCGTTTTGAAGTAAAATTTTGGAATAAATTTGGCTCAGAATCACGAGTGCAACTAAATACCTTCGGCTTTAAAACCACTAAAATTCCACGGTGTATTAGCAATTTATTACATAGAAGCAAGGGATACTTTTTAATAGTCTCTATTTAGTTCTTCAGAGCGACGTGTACCCCCGGGATCAATCTTGGGGCATGTTCTTTTTATCTTGTACGGTTAAATCTTACTAACATTACCCACGTTGCATTACATCGAACCGGCAGCCATATTAGATCCAAAGAAGGTCATAATTCTCATAATCTTACCATATCTCGCGGGTGAGACCTGGAAGCTCTCGCCGCTGTTGTTGAACTGCCAGTAGAAGGAGACGTCAGCTGGGTCCGCGTTCACCGTGCACCGAACGCGGAGCGGCTCATCCAGTCTTGCTCCGATTAGCAGAGGAGATGGGTGTGCGCAGACTGGGGCATCTGGTGAGGTAAATAGAGGATATTTGACAAATCATAAATGTGAAGGCATTGTAGTTGGTAATGCAAGTACAGAAAATTTGTGCTGAAACAGTCCTATTTGCCACGACCGATGTTTAATTTTGATTAGCGTAAAATTATTTTGTGGCAATTAATCATTTTTAATTTGCAAAAAAACTTGGCTTTTGATGTTTAACAGTCGATTCAAAGAGGGTTTGCCATGGGGGCTGATAACAGAATTCTATATTTCCGTTGATGTCGCATCAATTTTCATATTGAAGCTTGTTTAGAATTTTAGATAGATGAATATTATAGGAAAAAGGTTTTTCACCTTTCATGGGTTTGAATTTGGTGCTTCTATTTACCTTTCCTCGCCTTTGCCTCAGCTTTTATCTTTGCTTAGCGTAAAGTTATTGTATGAAAGTGTGGAAAAAGATTACGGAATTTTGTCTTTCACGAAAGTTTGTGAATTTCCTGGATTAGTTCAAAACTTTTATCGAGACTTACATTGGACCCTCAAGTAGACAGCCTGACTGCTGGACTCTCCCATCTGGTTGGCAGCCCTGCAGCTGTAGAGCCCCCCGTCACGTCTGCTGACCCTTTGCAGAACCAGGGACTTAGTGCTGATGAATACTCCGGACGACATATTCTGGCTAACTTGATGATCCTGGGAAAGGTTGTGGGTTGAAAAAAAGAAACAAATGGGTTCATTTTTAAATCCATCAAGGGAAAAATAACTTCTAAAGCGAATAATGGTGTTCGTACTGATAATCAACACACATCGAAAAATAAGAATTGGATCCTAATCGCCGGCTTCGTTTTTACTCAATTGAGTCAATCGCTTTGCGTGGGTACTAACTTCTATTTTCAATAACTTTTATTGACTTTGGGGAAAGCCGATTATTTCAACTTCGTTTGGAAGATACTCGTATATTCATCGACAAGAAATTAAGGTTGCGCCACTGCTCGTTTTCAATCGTCTCAAAACTCAAAATGATCACATTGTGAGCTTTCTTTATCTAGTCTAATACTAGGGTAGATTGAATCGTACCTATTTATCGAACGAAGGTCCTTACCTCTTTTCAACATATTCCTTCGATAGTTATGCACGTACCTATCTATCGAACAAAGGTCCTTACTTCTTTTCATCGAAATATTCCTTCGATAGTTGTGCATTCGATATCCCATAACCCACTGCACCACGCACTGGCGCGCCAGCTCCGTCTCTCCTCACAAGGCCTCCGAACGAACTCGAAACAAATCGTCTCTCCCACTCACAACTCACTCACGTTATGATACCAGGATATCCGGTGTTCCTTGGGGTTCGCTCGGATGTTGCACTCGAAGTAGACGTCATCTCCCTCCTTGATGTCGTTCGCGTTGAGAGTGGAACCCAGGGACATCGCCAGCACCGGCCGGTCTGGCTCCGGGGAAAACGCACTTTATTACTATCGGGATTGCGTTTATTGACGCTTGGCTCGCAGAAAGTTATGGTCGAAAGTAACAAGTCTGATTCCAGGAAAAACTTGTTTGACAATTTTATAAGTTCAAAAGTCACTCCTGTTCCACTGTGAAGGTCAGAAATAATATGGGTCGGTCTATATACCGGGAAAACACTATGATTGGGGTATTCTCTTTTCGCAACCGTACTCTGCAACAGCTAGACTCTAGTGTCTAGACTAGACTGCTATGGAGTACGGATAGGCTCTTGAATTCCACTCGCGAAGCAATTCCCATACAAATGAATTAACTGCAAGAAGACCGCGCAGACCACGAGGCTGCAATGACATGAACTCTTGATACTATTGAAACTTGATACTACCAGTCGCTGACTGTGAAGGAAAACCTCGTGAGGAAACCTGAGCGTATGAGGCTTTCTACCCTCAACGCAAAAATCGCCAATCCGCATGAGCACGCGTGGTGATTAAGCTCGAAATCTCTCTCTGAGAGAAGGTCTTTGCCCAGCTAGTGGGACATGTACTACGTCTTACTAACTAAATAATCATGATGATGCTAATGTACTTACAAACAACGCTCATGCGGAACGAGTCTTCCACGGCAGTCCTCAAGATCGGGTTGTCGGCGCGACACCGCATGGTGGCGCCATCGTCCTCCGGTTGGGGGGACATGCTTAGCCGGCTGCTCGTCGCCGTGTCGTTTATGGACTCCTGGTGCTGGAAAACCGGCAGAATGTTAAAAAAATGGCTTTGTAAACATAATATCTTGAGTAGTTCGACCTTGATTTCATGCTAATGAATCCCGAAAGTAAGCTCTAAAATAGTCCGCATAAATATTCCCGTTCTTCAATAAAATAAAATAAATAGTTTCTTTTCAATAAGTCGAGTGGTCGAAAGTCCAGAGTGACGCGCTGGTCTCTCAATTTTTTTTTATGGGTAAGTACAGTAGACAACTTGTTGACTTTACACGCTGGCACTTTATACATTTACGTCACGTGCGACTTTACACAAAACTGAATAGCCTAACTTGCTTTCGTCTGTACATTCATTTAACATTTATCGAATGTATTTGATTCGTATATTTACAAAAATAAACGCGATTCCACCCGTTACGAACGAATCAAATTATGTGTGAATATCCCGACTCATTAAAAATTACATTTGATACAAACCAAAAAGGTGTTACCTTTCCTCTCGTGTATCTCCTGTTTTCCTTGTACCAGGTGATCTGGGCTGGCGGTCTACTTCCCTCAGCCACGCAGAGGATGACCAGCTCGCTATCAGCAGACATCTGCCCCGGCTTGTTCACTATCCGCACTGATGTCGGTCGCACTGTTGGAGATTAATTAAAAAATTGATTTTGTATTTGTAAAATAATTATTTTAATTCATTAACACATTTTAACAATTATATAGACCTATTTTAGTGACATAAACCTGGACCTGGACTTTAATTCTGGACAATTATTTTCTTTTTTTAAACATTTTTATTTTACATTTAAGAAAATTTAAGAATTTGAATATTATGAAAACAATTTACAACATTTTGGACCGATTTCGAATACTATTATTGTTTGAATTGTATTGAATTGTATTGAACTTTGTTTTCCGAAATAATATAATTTATTTATTATTATTACACATTAAAATCATTGATCGTATACCACGAAGTAGTTTGCCAAGATATTGTTTCTTATGTGATGTTGAAACTTGCCGCCATCGAAATAGCTACAGAGACAGCTCACGTGACAGCAAGCAAACTAGGAGAAAGCGATTATATTGCTGGGGATGGATATAGAGGATAGACCGTAGTAGTCTCACAGGATTTTCTAAGTGATCTCAAAACTAGCCACCATCAAAAGACATCGACAGTTTAAGTTACCGACCGTTCTCCAAATCGAATGTCGAGAATGATTGCAAAATAGAATTACTACGAGTACATTGATTATTAAAAAAATATTGCGTTATGGTTATTTCATCGAATATTATTCCCCTAGTGTACGAAATGTATGTTCTGTTCTTCTTGTACCAGGTGATCTGTGCTGGCGGTCTACTTCCCAGATTTATTGGTCCTGAGCTACCTCCACTCCCTCAAACATTTATCAAGATCTTCTTGCTATCATCTTCTCGGCCTGCCTTTGGCGTTAGAATACCTAACAAAAAACTCGATAACTTTAAGCGCAATTAAAAACGGAAGAACCATTTGTCTTGACAACACCCTCCTTCCATTCGAGCAATTAAAATTTAAACAAAACATTTCATTTAAACTGAAACTCAAGTGTCAAAGTTAATCCGGCTGAATAATGGACAAGTAATCAGACAGAAAGTTTGTACAAAACCCTTTGGAAGATTAATCTTTTATTGACAACCCGGGGCGCGCCTTATCGGAGTGACCTTTGTACTACGCTAATGGCGAAAGGAATTTTGTAGGCTGTTGGGCTCCAAGACTGGAAGGAAACTGTCTTGTAAGGATCAAACTATCTAGAACTCTAGATAAAGGGCCATGGTCCTCGGTGGCTTTTTGCAGGTTCTTAGTCGCATTTGCAACGCGCGTTAGAAGCAAAGTCTCACAGAAATGTCAACACCATTTGAATGAGGTGACCATAGCAGCAGGGCTTGACGCAAAATACATATTGCAATATTGGGAGCCATATCTGAGCGCTGCCGTACTTTGGAAGGCACGTTAAACCGTTGGTCTCGGTTGTTGATGACTGATAGATAACAGCCATGTCAGATGACATTTGGGCGGCCTAAAAACTTTGAGACTAGGTGGCCAGGCGATTACTAGGGACGACTATTAAGGCTGGAAGATGGCAACGTGGCGGGAAATTATGTGTTCTGGTCTACGAAGCAGTAGCACTGCCCAAAAAACTTGTCGTAGACCAGAACACATAATCGGCTGAATTATTGTTGTTCCATTGTTTACAATAATGAAAAGAATACTGTTTTATTGCCGCGAACGAAAAATCGCTGAACAAAAATAGCTCAGTTTAGCTACAAAATGTAAAAATCTGTGAAAATTTTGAATTTACCGCCATGTTGCTATCGTTTACCCTTAAGGGTATAAAACCGTATTCTTTTCATTATTGTAAACAACAGAACAACAATAATTCAGCCGATTATGTGTTCTGGTCTACGACAAGTTTTTTGGGCACTACCACTGCTTCGTAGACCAGAACACATAATCGGCTGAATTATTGTTGTTCTGTTGTTTACAATAATGAAAAGAATACGGTTTTATTCTCGCGAACGAAAAATCGCTGAACAAAAATAGCTCAGTTTAGCTACAAAATGTAAAAACCTGTGAAAATTTTGAATTTCCCGCCACACTACTATCTTCCAGCCTTAAGAATCCCCTGCAGCTCTGGAGCCCTCTCGGTCACACTTTTCAACATTTTAATTTATTGTAAGAGAATTATTCATCTTTGGGCGATGAAATATAGTTGCAGACACAGATAATTAAGCTATCGACATGTGGACTAACTTTTGATTTTATATTCCTAGTAACAAAAAAACTATCGCGGAACTTCGTTTAAAAGTAGTCGTTCCGTGATATTTTTTTTATTACTAGGAATATGAAATTAAAAGTTAGTCCACATGTCGATAGCTTAATTATCTGTGTCTGCAACTATATTTCATCGCCCAAAGTTGAATCATTCTCTTACAATAAATTAAAATGTTGAAAAGTGCGAGCGAGAGGGCTGCAGAGCTGAAGCGGATTCTTAAGAACATCAAATAGGGCGCCGCTTGAGGAACCGTGGCCTTGACTTCCGCTCTGGGGCATAATATCTCATGCAAAGGATCTCCTTGACGGTTCAGCGTGGAAGCGTGGTCCCCCTTTGGATCGGGTATGTCCAGGGGTGGATTATTCGAGTAGGACTGTATTCGTTAAATTTTTTGACATTTGTACTAGTTTATCTTATCTTTATATTATAATTATGTATTGTTTTGCATGGTTTGTATTTATAAATTGGCTTTTTATTTTTAGTAATTTAATATTGTAAAAGTAACATACAATTTTATGGAAATATACTCGTATTTAAGAACATATAGGCTGTGGTATGAATTGTTTGTCAGAATCAGACATTCAGTGTTAGAACGTTAAACATCTCTACGCACGAGTAGTTAGGTACTCAAGTCTCGCAATTCGTCACTTAGGTTAATCTACTCGATCACATCTCGTCTCACCGCGACTAAAGACTTACTACGATTTATACTTCTTTGACCGACACATACATAATTAGCTTTTAGATTCCGAATGGCCGGTCAAAGGCCTGGCAAATCGTCTGCGTGATTGATGCGATTAGGGCTATAGACGTCGGCGACACGATCCGAGGGAGGTCTTTATTGTGACGTCTGTTGAGAAAGCCCTCGTTTCGAGCCTTTTTAGGGTTCAGTACCTGAAGGGCGCCGAACGGGACCCTATTACATAATATTTATTGACATTAAAAAAATATACAAGGTGTTACAAAAGATGCTAACTCTTTTTACAGGGTCATGGTACCTGATGATAGGGATCACAACCAAAATATTTTTTTAGCTCTATGACGTTTCGTTGATTTTTAAATAATTAAAATGTAAGCGCTGTGACGAGAGAAAAGTATTTTTAAAATACTGTTTCCATAGACTTTCACTGTGTTTTAACAGCCTGAAGCTATTAAAATACAGCTAAGCTAACAACCATATTTTTAAATTGGAGCTATCTCCAAAAACAAAAAAGTTTTCAAAATTTTACAATTTTGATTCTATGGGTTATTCTGATGTCTAAGCTATCTATATTCCAAATTTCATCAAAATCCGTTCAGCCGTTTCAGCAGAAAAAGGATATATGCTTTACTTTGCTCCTAAGTGTAAAAGCGTGATGATATGTGATCTATGCGTTATTCTGATGTCTAAGCTATCTCTATTCCAAATTTCATCCAAATCCGCTCAGCCGTTTCAGCGTGAAAGAGTAACATCCATCCATCCATCCACACTTACAAACTTTCGCAATTATTATAATAATATTATAAGTAGGATAGGATAGGATAGGACTAATAATTAACAATAATATGTTATAGTACTATGTACCTGTAATATTTGCATGGCTTAAAATGTTGGATGTGCTGAGCTTTTAAATACCTATCAACTTTTCACAGAATGTGTGTTATTATTGTATAATGCCTAACAAATAAAAACAAAATAAGGACCCCCTTTATTACCACGAAATAGGCAGGTTTTTTAAAAGCTTTTTTGTTTTAGCTCTATCGTAATAAAAACTAAAACCCGACTACTAAAAGGCTTAAAACAAGACCTGCTCATCCTTAATTACTCATAGATAAAATTAATCGTAGTCGGAGGCCATCGGTTTATCAAATGCGAATGTGGTGTCCTCCGACTACGATTAATTTTATCTATGAGTCTATTATAAGGATAAGCAGGTCTTGTTTTAAGCCTTTTAGTAGTTGGGTTTTAGTTTTTAACTTCAATTTTTTTTTTTAGCTTTTTAGTAAGTCGTTTTGGACGATCATCCAGAATAGAACCACGAAGGGCAAAAAACAACACATTTTGATATTTTTTGTTCTATTTGTTATGTTGACGCTACATGTGTTATATATTTTTGAAAAGGTCTTTTAAAGCCCTTTCATTTGATACCCATGACGATGGTATCCAATTATTTTTATTTTTAGGTCCACCACTTTAGGGCGCAGCACAGCCGCCATTTTGTTTTTTTCCAGCATTAAACTATTTTATGTTACCTGGGTAATTAAGACAAATCCAGCGACACCTCATTTGTTGAAATCGGCCAAGTAGTTTAGGCTCTGCGAGGGAACAGATGATCACACAAACATACACACATACATACATACGCTGCCAAAATCATAACCCTCCTTTTTGCTTCGCGTAGTCGGGTCAAAACTGCAATAGATACAGGCATCAACCTTGGTATGGTTAAAGTTGAAATCACTCACTTATCCGTAAACTCAGTTTTTTTATGTTGATATCCCTCGGTGCGCGAGTCCCACTCGCACTTGGCCGTAGTTGTGGATCTGTGGTTGATTGTAATTGCTAGCCAACGTGTAAAAACATGTTTGTTTTTCTTTTTGAGAATAACGTATGAGTGAAACAGTTTTGCTTTGGTCAAAGTTGAATTCAGCGAACAGTTTTTTCTGTTCGCTGGTTGAATGTAATTAAATATACCTAGACTCGCATCAGAAAACGCACCTTTTGAAACAATAACTTCGAAAAACTTAAATTACTTCAAATAAAACCATTCGAGAGGGAATTTTTGGATATAACCGAACTGACACTGATTACGATGATAATACAGGGTGTTAAAAGACCGCCAACAGACCCGAATGCCACGCATACTAGACACCAAAACAAAGTACTTTTTCGATAAATTATTGCTGGGAAATGATTTTGGTTTTTGAAGTTATAATTTTGAAAAATATTATATCACGCAATGGACGTGTAACGCACAGAAGTCATATTGCGCAAGCGTAGGTATCAGATTATGGAACTTAAGGTTGAAGTACCGATGTTTAGAATACACTGCGGGTTGCAATTTTAACGTCGTTTTTTGTAAGAAATGTTCATAATTTTGATATAGCTTCTTTAGAAGGTATGTTAAGAACTAGATACTGAATACATTTCTGCAAAAAAAAAAAGTTTTGAAATGTCCGACTTTGAACCTCATTATCTCTGAACCCGTTGATTTCCCAGGCATAGTTCCATGGGCAAAAATGTTCCTTATGATGAGGACAATACGTGGTTTCCCGTTTTGTTGGCGGTCTTTTAACACCCTGTATAATTAATTTTCTTCTTCAGGTGTCGTTAGGTTGCCAGGCTATCCTTATGTCCACTTGCTCAAAAGAGTTCAGTAAATAATACTTACTTCTTCTTCTTTTTAGTATGCCTACGACTGCTGGCCGTCAGCCTCCAACCTCCATTAGTGGTAGGCCATAATGGTCCACCTAGCCGGCACAATTCGGTACGCAAAGTTTTTTGTTCGAAAGTCCGTTATTGGCTTAATCTTATCTTTAGACAATATTGAGAAACTAATTTCAATATTTTTTATTTTGGTTCAGTAGTTTGGATTTTACAACGTTCCAAAGATACGGTTTTATGACGTCACGCGACGGTCTGCATACTGTTGGCGGTCATAGGAACAAAACATTTTAGCGCATAAAAAACAAAACTACTGGACCAAAATAAAAAATATTGAAATTAGTTTCTCAATATTGTCTAAAGATAAGTTTAAGCCAATAACGGACTTTCGAAAAAAAACTTTGCGTACCCAATTACTCGTACTTACAGTGCATTTCAACCCTCGCGCTCCGCTCATGTGGACTCAGCAGCGCCGTGTTGGTGGCGCGACATCTCACAGTAGTATTGAGCCAGCTCCGGTCCACCGAACTGACGCTGATGCGGCTCACGATGACCTTCCCGTCGTCCTGCAGGATGGTGTGGTCTTCCACAGTGTCGTTGTTGATCAGCCAGTGCAGGACCGGCTTTGGACGACCTGCGTGGAAGAGGATGAAAGGTAAAAACCACTTTTTGTATTTTCTAAAGCTCTAACCCGTATTGGGTACTTTATAAAGATTTGTATAAGATTGAAATGTATGGATGAAGAGCACCGTTCAAGTAAGCTAAAGCTTCTGATTAGTCGCTTCTTTTGATATGTTTTATGGACACAAAAACGTCCGTCAACTAGGACGGTGCTCTACTCGTTAAAGTTATTAGAAATTTAAAAAAAATGGCCGATCAATCAGAACCTTTAGCTTACTTGGACGGTGCTCTTCGTTGTAGTTTACTTTGACTGTGAAAACGCTGCTTTATATGGAATGGAGTAAATTTTAACCTAACGTCATAGATACATGCCCGCACTGAGATTCAAACCTGGGACCCCACGCTAGTAATGTCAACGTTCTACCCAGTGGGCTGCCACTGTTTATTTTCAAAACATTAGATTATACCTTAACCCAAATCAAAACCTCATTAACGGCATGCAACGTAACCTTATTGCGTGATGGCTCCATCTTTATGATTTAATTAGCCCCTTTATGGACATGGCGTGATGATACGACGTCAGCTGTTATGAGGAGTCTTTCAACGACTTTTGGTGATGGCATCCGCTTTTCAAATCTACGACTGACTTTTCTGGTCATTTCCAAGCGCGATAACCTACATAGATTAGTAAATAGGTCGTAAGTTGTAAAACTGCACACCGAATGGCCGGAGGATCGATGGTACGGTCGGCTACAATCTAGGATACCCCATGGTAGCTCTCACCGAGCGTGGCATAAGGGCGCCAATTGAACAAAAAGGGGTATCCTAGTGTGTGGCCGACTGAACATTGTATAATAGATAGATCGGTAGATAGACGTCCACATGCTTAGTGAATAAAGATTTTGAGTTTGAGTTTGAGTTCGATATTCCGACTACTCAGTTCAGAATCCTGTAAAAACCGGAAAGTGAGCTACTATTCTAGTTTAAGGCCCAAACCTAGGCACAACTAGCGCCGCCTAGGAAAAAAAATCATATCATCCAAAAGGATGCGTTTTTTTGCTAAAAACGAAACGTCAAATAATAATCCCTAGGCTTAACTATTTTTAGGACCTAAAGTTTAGATTCCAACCTAGAACACCTACGAATAAAACTCGCCGCCACCAAAAGTGGCCACGATTGTTTAGGATTTCTTAGGATCTGGAAAAAGAAGAATATGATTTTTTTTCTATTGGTGGCGGCGCTAGTTGTGCCTAGGTTATCACCTTAAGGCTCCGTATAAGGATAACTAGCGCCACCAATGTTGAAAAAAACATATCTTCCTTCAGAAGCAGTTTCTGAAAAAATCCTAAGATGAGCTCATGCGTCATGCTTTCCTAGATTTTTAAGTGTAGGTACCCAACTCAATTTCTAGTCGTAAGCTAAAAAATTTTCGAAAACCGCCAAAAACGGCCGCTTTTGGCGGTTATCGAAATTTTTTTAGCTTAAAAGTAAATTTCGAAGAGGGTATCTACACTTAAAAATCTAGAAAAGCATGGCGCATAGGCTCATCTTAGGATTTTTTCAGAAACTTCTTCTGAAGGGACATATGATTTTTTCAACATTGGTGGCGCTAGTTAGCCTTATACGGAGCCTTAAAGAAACCTTCTTATAAACCCTCATCTGAAATGCAAAAAGCAATTCGTGTCTTCTTTCAAGTAAGCTTTAATTTTTAATGGAGTTCTCTAATTTCAACGTTCCCGGGCTATCTTTGTTCGAATCGAAAGTACCTATGAATGATTCTACAGGGTGCACTCTAAGTCGATAGCGGAAATTTAAGTAGGCTATCTAATGATCAATCCAAACAACTTGTACTAGGTGGCGAAAAAAATGGAGCGAAAAAAATATCAGCTGTTCCATACAAAAGGTCGACTCAGTACTGCGCCAAATGTATGAAACAGCTGATAATTTTTTCGCTCCATTTTTGTCGTCACTTAGTACAAGTTGTTTGCATCGATCAGTAGACAGCCTACTTAAAGTTCCGCTATCGACTTAGAGTGCACCTTGTAGAATGGTTTATGCATTGGACTTCAAAGAAATCGGACTAGCTAGCCTTCACAGTATTTCATTTCCGCGTGCGAATTACATAGAAATTCCATTTAAAAACTGGTTTCCCTGGCTTCTTTCGTAAACAAAATCGGTTTTCGACATCGAATTTCACTAATCTCAGTAACAAAAATAGATTGTCAATAACCGCGCTTACCGGGCCCTGCACCACAGCCTAGGGCCCATAGATACGGCCCTATATGTCACCTATTAACCCCTAGCTTTGTTAGAGGAGGATACCATATCCACTAGTGCCTCATCTGGAATCTAGGCCTTAGGATTGTCCCCTAGGTCCTAAATAATAATATAGTTAACATAGGAATTTTAATTTGACGGCTCGTTTTTAGAAAAAAACTCATCCAAAAATGATATTTTTTTCATTAGCGGCGCTAAAATGCGCCGCGCCCATACAAACGGAGTAAACAAAATAAGTGTAGAAGTGGGCAGGACACCTGTCGAGACGTACCGATGGCAGATGGACAGAGTCGAGTCCGAGAGGGGAAGAGATCGGTTGGCAGACCACCAGTCAGATGGTCCGACGACATAGCCAAAGTAGCCGGAAAACAGTGGTTGCGCCTGGCGCTGGATCGTGAGAGGTGGCGTGAGCATGAAGAGGCCTTTACTCAGCAGTGGGTACTGATGATGATGATGATGAAACGAAATAACAGTTTTGCTACCCCTAAATATTATCCGATTTCGGTGATATTGTCAACCGTTTTTGTAGATATTTATGGGAGTGAGAGTTTTAAACACTCTGGGCTACTGAACATAAAGAGAAACGTTTCAATGTATGCTCAAGATAAAGATAAAAGTTTTAACGAAATACGCGCCCAGACCCAATAGGTACACGTGCAGTGAAATATCCAGATATTATAACGCGTATTTCGACGCTGCAACACAATCATTGATTTTGTAATAAAAGGCTACCTACTTCCATCTGCAGTGAACAGTAAAAATAGGCGACGAAGTATTGGACATCTCGTAAAATTGGTATTTATAGCTTTCATGGATATTCACTGTATTTTAGTGCAGGTCACTGATAGCTAGGTAGGAGTCGTAAAGATGTGACTCTACAATAACAACTATAAAAAAAAATACCCCTGACATTTTAGCTTCAAATTAGCTTATCACATAAAACGGTTGAACCGCTTTCGATGAAACATTTTAAAAACATTTGAACTAGTGGTTCGCCCCGAACAGTGAACTCGCGACCCTATAGCTCCGCAACCCCTCGACTGATTTGGCTCATGTTCGAACTTAAAAATTCTCTTAATTTAATGAAACCCAACTACCTACCAAATTTCATAATGATCAGACCAAATTTATTGTAGTGTGCTCGGTTGTCACCATGACATCTCTCACCACATCGGGGAGCATCTGAATGAGTTGCCATTCTAGACCAGCATGGCGACTAGCTTCTCTCGAGGCGAGTGGCCCCTTCTGCAACTCTACAATCATCCTTTTACATTTACCCCACTCCAGACAATTGGATGGTAGTCGGCTTAAAAAAAATAAAAATAAAATATCGAACAGCGAACGCCACCTTACAAATAGGAAGCGGCGTTCTATGGTGCACGGAAATCTACGGAAGTAGCGCCGGAAAAAGTCGCATTTGTTCCTCGGTATAGAGAAACGCGGTCATCTACAGGGTGCACTCTAAGTCGATAGCGGAACTTTAAGTACGCTGTCTACTGATCACTACAAACAACTTGTACTAGGTGGCGAAAAAAATGGAGCGAATAAAATATCAGCTATTTCATACATTTGGTGCAGTACTGAGTAGACCTTTTGTATGGAACAGCTGATATTTTTTTCGCTTCATTTTATTTGCCACCTGGTACAAGTTATTTGTAGTGATCAGTAGACAGCCTACTTAAAGTTTCGCTATCGACTTAGAGTGCACCCTGTAGTTACGAGAATGACCCAATAGCTAAAGCTAAGAAACTTATCTTTGTCATCATCATTCATCATGTGCCGTCCATTGCGCCTACTCAAATTCTAGCTTCATATATTGCATTACCCCTTTATACGGGGCTCATGTCTTGTACCTACTTACTTGAAATTTCTATAACATCGTGTAATCACATGCAGTCAATAAATGACTGAACTGAACTGAACATGATTGCAGCACTCTCCAAACACTCCAGTCAACTTCCTTTCCTTCGATAATGTGGGCTACCGTTTTAATGCTCACTAGTTGGCGCCACTGTCTAGTAAGGTCATGAAGTATAGCTCTTATAATTAGTTATTTAAAACGTTAATAAAGTTTTAAATAATTAAAATCATAATTAATACCTACCTTAAAACTGTACGAATAAAAAACATCAAGAAAGATGCGTGTCGTTCGAAAAAATAAATTACTGAACGCTTAAAGTTTGAATTTTTGCCATTTTAGCTGCCTGCGCGGCGCGCTTTCGTGCCTCTTCACTCTTTACCACCTTTCCAGCCTCTCCTGCTCATATTTGTTAGGATGCGCTAAAAAAAAAAATTTTTTTTAATTGCCCTGAATATGCAGATTATGCAGGTTGACCACACCATCTAAAATCAAAGCAGAAGGTTGAGAAGGTTGGATGGGTCGAGTCGTCCTTAGTATTTAGGTATGTTAAAACGAATTTACCTTATTTATCCCGCGATTAGATCCGTTTCAAATGGTACACACGACAGCAAGTCACACACTATTCACACACACACCCTCTCACTCACACACACACACCCTCACACACCCTCTCACTCACACACAAACACACACACACTTTGGTTGTAAAGTCGCCTGAATTGTAACCGAGTAGAGTGCTAGCATGTAATCGTCTACTTGCCGTCGTGTGTAAGTGTATTTTCTTCTCTTCTACGTTTTGATGGATTGCGACACTAAGCATCAGAAGGTAATACCTCGTAGAGTTGCACCTTGATCCATTGTTTGCGATTGTTTGTGATTATTCGAATGCAAGCGTTGGAATGGCAATCCTTTCATTTTACATACTTTATTTATTTGTAATCGGAATTATTTATACTTATTATATTAATAATTACATTTTGTCCTTTAACGAATAAGTTTCGTTTTGAAAAACTCATACCAAAATTTAAAACAACATGACTGAGTCCGACTCGCACTTGGCCGTTTACATGTCATGTCTGTTGGATGCAAAATAAAATTGTACTTTATTTTCGTGTATAGTGTGCGTGCATTTTGATTATGGCGACCACTGTAAACTAAAGTAACTTTTCATCTCCCACGCTCGGAAAGTTTGCTGTTACTAGTAACTTACGATCGTGTAAAGGCCGGATTTAAACTATCTGAATTTTTGTGCGCTTCCAAATTTGAACGCGTCACCGGGACAGTCTTTCCCGCGCCCTATGGTGTTGAAAAAGAAAAAAAAACACTGGCCGTTTTAGTAGATGCCAAATCCCGACGGAAAATAAAACCTCATTCATAGTTCGTTTATACGCGTATTTCAGCGAAAGCGATTGTTCGTGCCCATTCTCTATACAAAACTGTGAATGTAAATGGTGCATAAGCTCTTTTAAAAAGGTTAAGTCACGGAATAGAACATTCAGAAACGCGGTTTCTTATTATAGTCTTTTCAATATTTTGTACACATATTTATTTTATAATACCAGTAAATAAAAAAATGCTTCGCTTCTGTTTTATCATCAAATAGATAATTATGTTTTGGTTTGTACATTTACATTTTTGAAACGATATTACTAATTTCATTTTTTTTCTCCTATAATTTTTTAATTTATATGGTAAAAGTTCAGAATGCACCCGGAAAAAAAAAACATTCTTTTATTTACATTATTTCTGTGTCTGGATAAATAAAATTCAGGAAATTATTAATAAAACGAATCGTTTTAATTCCAACGAAGCTCAAAACTTTAGTGCGGCAGCCGTAACTACAGTAAAATAAGCTTTTAAAAGGAACTTATTTGCCTCACCTGTTTTGCCTATAAGTAGTTGTTTATAGAGTTTTTCCCGCTTGGCTAACAAAATCATTTCCTCGCTTCTGTGAGATGAAAAGTTTTGTGTTTCGCACGAATGCAATATTATTTGCGTCTCGTGCTTCTGAATACCTCGCTACGCTCAGGTTTCTTTTTTTGAACCACTCGCTACGCTCGTGGCTCAATTTTAGAAACCTTCGCTAGCTCGGTTTTCAATACAAGCACTCGCCGCAAACAATAATTTTGCATTCTTGCATAACAAATAACTATTCATTGCATGCAAAATCAGTAGGTACCTACTGCCATAAGATCCAGTGATCCTTGCAATTCAGTGTTCCTGTCAGCTATTTTTAATACAATTTGTAACTGAAATATCCTATTTCAAACATTTCTATTTTCACATTCTATTTCTCACAATGGCCTCAGACTCGGACGACCCATTCCCAAAATTTAAGAATAGAATGTTAACTCATTTATTATTTACTAGCTTTTGCCCGTGACTTCGTCAGCGTGGTCTAAATATAAAGGACTAGCTTTTGCCCGCGACTTCGTCCGCGTGGACTACAGAAAAAGGATATATGCTTTTCTTTGCTCCTAAGTGTAAAAGCGTGATAATATGTAGCCTATGTGTTATTCTGATGTCTATTCAAAATTTCATCCAAATCCGTTCAGCCGTTTCAGCGTGAAAGAGTAACAAACATCCATCCATTTCGCGAATATAATATTAGTAGGAAGTAGGATAATAATCGTAGTAGTGATTTAATAAATGTGCTTTGCTTTGCTCCTAAGTGGAAAAGCGTGATCATTTGTAGCATGTTATTCTGATGTCTAAGCTATCTCCATTCCAAATTTCATACAAATCCGTCCAGCCATAATAGCATGAAAGAGCAAAAACACACACACACAACAAAAATTCCAGTAGGTTCAACTGTCGTGTACCTAATTCCAAAAAAAACCTTTTTCGGTAATACATACTTAACTAAATATTTATTTTATTTTAATCTGTAAGTTAAGCTGATTTCTTTGATGAGCTGACGATTATTACAAGCTACAGTAGCTATACCTACACATCTAGCAGACCATTTAGTTAATGTTCTGCATACAAACTTTTCAACCTATTTTCACATAGCAAACAAAATAATAGGAAACAAAAATATGAAATCAGTCACGTCAGTCGAACAAAGGAGAGCGGGGTGGTGCAATCTCGCGAAAAATACACTAAAATCGGAGAATAGGAACAACTAAAAGCTATTCTGGTGCCACGAGCCACGAGTGGTAACGGGTGCGATCAGGAAAGAATCGCAAAATAAAGTTTTCTTTACAAAACATTTGCACGATTTTTGATATACACTAAATTCATAAATATTAACTTAAGAGGCCCCTTCAGGACCGTGGGAACTCAGCGATGGCCAAGCGCGTGAAACACTGTTTTCTATAATAGCTGTTTCATCTAGAGCGAGACGGGGCGCGGGAAAAGTGAGAGGCAATGCGGCTGTATGAATCTACGTGTGTTCGTATCCTTTTGCGAGTATGTAGTTGTAGTTCTAATGTAATAGATCTATTTCCCCAAATTTTTTCGTTGTTCCGCTGCCATTTATACATTTTATTAGCAATTTCAATTTTTTTTTTTCTGACAAGTATAATACATTATTGATGTACCCAAGGTAGATAGACTCCAATAGTCAGTGTTATAATGTAGGTAAATAACAGCTGAAAGTAACCCCTTTTTCGGCGCGAAAAACGCAACGTTCTAATTTCTTTCAGGCAATTTTTTTTATTATTATAACTATTTGCAAACCTCCGTATTGGTCATCTACTGATATAAACCAAGTTTCAGCAAAATCCAGCTTGTAGTTTAGAAATTAAACCGGAACTACGTTTGTATGGGAAAATGGTGCTCTAACGCCCTCTTAAATTGTAAGGTGATGGAAAGGGAGATACCGTAAAACGGGGTTACTTTGCCACGCAGGAAACTCCTCGTCCTCGTGAGGAAACCCGCGGCTTAGTTGGCTCCACACGTGTTGACTTGTCTTTCCCGTGGGCTAGGCCGACTAAGCTGTCAGGATGGTATAGGTGCTGGGCAAGCCTACTCCATCTTAAAACAATGTCCCAGGCGGTGCAGCGCCGAGTGGTCTCTTCACCCATCTAGTGTGCGTGAAGGTGCAACTGGACGCTGTATAAATCATCTCATTACGTAGATGCAAAAAGGTCTTAGTTTTTTTTTTTTTTGCCACGCAATCTGAATAATTTTGGTTAGCGATTAGCGACCTATAAACTTACTTTACAAGCCACTGATATGTTGTAATTGCAGTCACAAATCAATAAAACCATATAACAATTAAAATATTTTTTTTATTACCATTTGATGATCATTCGGATTGTGGTGTAAAGTCACGTACCCCATCTTACCGTCAGCTTCTAACTCTGACAAACATTGTTACATAATAGATTACTTTTTAAATGTATTTATGGGCTAAAATTATATTATTCACTCGTAGGTATTTTGTCTTCGTGACGCGTGACTTCAGTCGGACGTCAGGATCGCTCTGTCACTTGTATAGCGACTCGTCACAATGACATGTCATCCCTCCCGCATCACTCTATTACCGCAGTGTAGTAACGCGGCTTAGTTGGCTCCTGTCCACACGTATTGACTTTTCTTTCCTGTGGGCTAAGCTGACTAAGCTGTCAGGATGGTATAGGTGCTGGGCAAGCCTACTACATCTAAAACAATGGCCCAGGCACTGAAGCGCCGAGTGTTCTCTTCACCCATGAAGTGTGAGTGAAGGTACCACTAGACGCTGTATAAACCATCTTATTACGTAGATGCAAAGGCCTTAGTTTCAGTAAAGTTACTTCTACTCTCAAAAACGCTCAGCTTATCGCTCTATCCGTGGAGCGTACTATTACAAATGACGTCTCTGAAACACGCCCGGACCGGGCATTTCTCTTCGTAACTTCGCCGTCTGTTACGATATTTATATAAATAAGCCATACCTGCCTTTCGTCTAGGATAGCGTTGGTAAGAGCCTAGATTACCTGTATAAATTGAATTGTAAGCAATACGGGTCTTTTATTAGATTGAACACAGATTCTTGTGGGATGTTGGGTTGGGGATGTTTACCTATCAATCTTGCTCTTTTTATGCTGTGTTGTGGTGTTTTAATAAATACTTACCTGTCTTTAGTTCTTACATGTCCTATTGAGTAACGAATATGGCGTATCAATTACATTTCACATTTCATAGAGTTGGGTATAAATGATCGCGTACCATAATTTATTGAATGAATGAAATAATTGAATTGTTTTTTTTTATTTCATTTTTATTATAATAATCCAGTGCCAAAGCCGGTGATTCATGTGGTCTGAGAACTGAGAGTGGCTGCCGTGGCAGATATATGCGCATGAATCATTTACCGAGTCCGGTCGGGCCTATCACAGATTTATCTTGATGCGTCATAAACATTATACAGAGGGCCTAAAACGCCATGGTACTCGTACTAAACACCTTGTCCGGTGCACCTTGGTTCATCAGAATCACTGAGTTTCACGAACATCTACATTATGAACACAGTATCAGAAGAAATAAAGATACACGCAAAGATACAAGCACGGACTGGCAGATCGCCGTCTCGCAGTACAACTGACGATAACTACATAAGACGTCTGAAAAGGCGTCACACTAAGAACCTCAGTAGTTTATAAACTACTCAAACTGAAGAGGGATCCTCAATGGAGGATCAAACTCTGTTCATCTTAAGTCGCCCGCACATCTGCTTAATACTTAGTCTGCGGACTGATTGCAAATAAAAGAAGAACTTTTCGTTTTGAGACATACTTATAAAATAGTGTGACGATACGAGTATGAATGGTTTCATTATATACCTTCCTATTTATTTCCCAAACAGTGCCACAACCCGGCTCAGGCTCCAGCCGTGTTTTCCTTTCAATATTTAACTTTATTTGGCTCAGACTTATAAAAGTTCAATGAACAAAGGCGTTCTGTTTCCGCGAAAACCAATCCGGTAGATTCTCTCTCCGAGATGTCAGATCAAACGGAGACGGGAGGTGTTCGCAAAGTTTGGTTTTCCACACTCGAAGTTTTGTGGAAACACTTTGAAGACCTTTGTTAACTGAAATATTTACCTTTGCTAGTCGGAATGTTTTTGCTAAGGACCAAAGCACACTTAGCGTATTATGAGCGGCTATGTCGCGTTGCGCGTACGTTGTGCTAGATACAAATTATCCTACGCGGCCTCACCACGGCCGGCCGTTGCGCTGCCTGAGCGTAACAGGGCCTAGAAGTTTGACGTTAGACGACGAAAGATACGCTACGAAAGATGTTTTGCCACTAACAAGTGTCGAAGTAACGGGTAATAAAGTTGAATTGTATAGGTATTAGCTTTCACAAAACTATTTCACTTTCAAGGTTCTAGGTGTTACCGAACGCCGTATCCGAGTCCGTAAAAAAAGGAGCAATTTTCGATAAAACGAACCATCGAATGCGTCTCTATTACGCATTACAACTACAAGTATGGCTCGTCCCACAGACCATATTGGTCTGAGGCTCGTCCGCTTTCGTGAGATAAAACAACTGTGTCCTACTAATATTATATTTGAGAAAGTTTGTAAGTGTGGACGGATGGATGGATGGATGGATGTTTGTTACTCTTTCACGCTGAAACGGCTGAAGGGATTTGGATAAAATGTGTAATAGAGATAGCTTAGACATCAGAATAACACATAGGCTACATATTATCACGCTTTTTCACTTAGGAGCAAAGTAAAGCACATATCCTTTTTCTGTAGTCCACGCGGACGAAGTCGCGGGCAAAAGCTAGTCTACCTATAGTTTTCGATGACATTAGGTGAAAATACTATCGACAATTTGGGCGGGGAACCCTTAATGTTATTTGCTTAGTTTTTCTTTCGCACCTAATAATTAATTTCTTTGTTAATTAATTCGGCGAAAGAAGGCAAAAAGTTATTCGGGTTGCCTTCGGTAGTTGGTCATTAAATAGAGAGACAGAAGGCCTCAATAATAAGGCCACAAACTTGGAACAGCGGTCCGATGCATTCTGGCTGTCTGGCCTGCACAGGCGCGTTTTTGCATTTGCGTTATTGCGTTTGCGTTATTGCGATATCTGTTTTCAGTCCATTTTGTATTAGGATCGCCATGGAGTTACACACTGCTGCGGCAGGGAAGCAATGGCATTCCTAATTCAAAATGTACTGAAAATGTATATCGCAAGAACGCATCCGATCTTACCGACCAATAAAACGCACCTGGGAGCCTTTACTTGCTTCGCGTGATAGTGCTAACTACATCTGGAACCCCTGATATACCTATCAATATTTTGGACTTCACCAAAATCGAAAATTAAGTGGTCATTCTATTCTTTGACCGGGCGTGGGCTCACGGGATTTGCTTGTCTGATGGCTTAGTAGTTATTCTTTTGATAAATAAAATTACAGAATTATGTCTAGTTTTCTAGTCTCCAACCATGAAGGGAAATATCAAGCGTGAGAAATATCATCTGAGCCATCATGCACAACCATCTCTCCCCGATCCGGGTCTCTCTGTCAGTCTGTCAGTCTGTCTGTCTATCTGTCGATACGGGCAGTATTTTTGGAACGGTACGCAGTTGAAAACTTCACAGAATACGTAATATTATGGCGTACATATCTTTAATCTATATATATAAAAGGCTTAGGTTGACTGACTCATCACGCTACAGCCCAAACGGCTGAACCTATAAGTATGAAATTTGGACAAAAGTTGCGATACATGGTGGAGGGTTCATTTAAGAAGCGATTTTTTTTTATTTAACCCTTAAGTGGGTCAAAATAGGGCTGAAAGTGTGTATGGGAAAAAAAAATTTTTTGGTCTTTTGTTCTTAAATCTTAATGTTTTGTACTTTTTTTTTAAAATGACTTGACACCTATTTCAGATTTTTTCTCATTTCTATGTTCTTAAGGGTTAAAATGGGTGCCAAAGTTTTTCGATTTTTTTCACCAGTTACGATCAATGCTGGAACAAAACCGCTAATGCCACAACAGTGAAAATTTGACAATAGTTATAATTTGTGGACACGCTACGGGTTAAGACAGATTTACTTCAAGTTTAACCCTTAAGGCGGTAAAAATGGGGTCCAAAGTTTATATGAAAAAAAAAAAAAAATTTTGTCCGGATTTACTTGCAACTAAGAATTCGTATATTAAATCAAAAATAATTTAACAACTGTTTTAGCTTTTTTCTAATTTTAGCCGTTTAAGGGTTAAACGAGGTTGAAATGTATGAATATTTTTCGTGATGTAGTGTCAACGTCGGGCCCAAACCATTTAAGCTACAACTATGAAATTGAAACTGCAGTAGCGTTTTGTAGCAAAACTACCCACCATGAAGAAAAAAATATAATTTTAACCCGTCAAATGCCCAAACCGGGGTTCAAAGTTTGTATGAAATAAAAATTTTTTTTGGTCCGATTTACTTGAAACTTAGTATTTGTAAATTTAATAAGAAACAATAAAACACGTGTTTCAGGGTTTTTAAAAATTCTGCCCACTAAAGGGTTAAAAGGGGTAGAAAATTTTGAAGATTTTTCCTGATTTAGTATCAATGCCAGGCCTAAACCATTGAAGCTACAACTATGAAATTGAAACTGCAGTAGTGTTTTGTGGCAAAACTACATACCATGAAGAAAAAAATATAATTTTAACCCTTTAAATGCCCAAACCAGGGTTCAAAGTTTGTATGAAATAAAAAAATTTTTTGGTCCGATTTACTTGAAATTAAGTATTAGTATACTAAATCAGAAATAATCAAACACGTGTTTCAGCGTTTTTCTCATTTCAGCCAATGAAGGGTTAAAATGGGTGGAAACGTTGAAGTTTTTTTCCTGATGTAGTAGCAATGCTGGGCCCAAACCATTGAAGCTACAACTTTGAAATTGAATGTGCAGTTGCATTTTATAGCATTACTACCCACCATCAAGAAAAAAATATAATTTTAACCCTTCAAATGCCCAAACCGGGGTTCAAAGTTTGTATGAAATAAAAAAAAATTTTGGTCCGATTTACGTGAAACTTAGTATTTGTATATCAAATAAGGAACCATTAAACACGTGTTTCAGCGTTTTTCAAAATTCTGCCCACTAAAGGGTTAAAAGGGGTAGAAAAGTTTGAAGATTTTTCCTGATTTAGTATCAATGCCAGGCCTAAACCATTGAAGCTACAACTATGAAATTGAAACTGCAGAAGTGTTTTGTGGCAAAACTACATACCATGAAGAAAAAAATATAATTTTAACCCTTCAAATGCCCAAACCAGGGTTCAAAGTTTGTATGAAATAAAAATTTTTTTTGGTCCGATTTACTTGAAATTAAGTATTAGTATACTAAATCAGAAAAAATCAAACACATGTTTCAGCATTTTTCTCATTTCAGCGAATGAAGGGTTAAAATGGGTGGAAACGTTGAAGATTTGTCCCTGATATAGTAGCAATGCTGGGTCCAAACCATTTAAGTTAGAACTTTGAAATTTGAACCACAGTTGCGTTTTATAGCAAAACTACCAACCATGACGAAAAAAGTAATAATGTTAACCCTTGAAATACCCAAACCGGGGTAAAAAGTTTGTATGAAATAGGTACATTTTTTTTTTGTCTGATATACTTGAAACTAAGTATTCGTATGCTAAATCAGAAATAATCAAACACGTGTTTCAGAATTTTTCTCATTTCAGCGAATGAAGGGTTAAAATGGGTGGAAACGTTGAATATTTTTCCCTGATGTAGTAGCAATGCTGGGCCCAACCCATTTAAGTTACAAATTTGAAAAACTACAGTTGCGTTTTATAGCAAAACTACCAACCATGAAGAAAAAAGTAATAATGTTAACTCTAAAACGGCCAAAACGGGGTTAAAAATTTGTATGAAATTATCATTTTATTGGGTCAGATTACCTTGAAACTAAGTAGTCGTGTATTCAATCAGAAATAATAATAAAACACATGTTTCAGCATCAAAAAGGGTGGAAACATTTTAAGAGTTTTCCTGATGTAATATCAATAACAATGCCGGAACCATTAAAGCTACAACTATTCAATGAACATTTAACTACAGTTGCGTTTTATACCAAATCTACTAAGCATGAAGAAAACAATAATAATGATACACCTAAAACGGCCAAAAAGGTTCAAAGTATGTTTTTTTTTTTGTTGGATTCATTTGATCTTTACCAATTTGGTCACACACATACACTTCCACGCTGAATCTGCACGACGGATTTGGATGACATTTGGAATAGAGATAGCTTACAAAAATACACACCCATGACTCTATTCATGCTAATTTGATAATGGTGAAAGATGTACCCAGGCAACTTCTTATAAGTCTTCGCGGACGAAGTCGCGGGCGAAAAGCTAGTATAAGTATAAAACAAAGTCATGTTAGTTACACCATTTATAACTCAGGAACGGGTGGACCGATTTTTATGATTTTTAACTTGTTGCATTTCTCTCCGCCCCGAATAGCAGAATAACCATTAAAACAACGGAAAAACTCACGATAAAAAAAAGTCTGCGCGGAAGAAGTCGCGGGCAAAAGTTAGTTACATAATAATTAATAATAATCAAATAACGATGTAGCAAAAACAAAACAAACGGCGACACCCACTAGCTAGCGTTATTCGAGTCTGTTCATTCGAGCTTCCGCTTTTCGAGCTTCCATGTTTCGAGCTTCAGTAGCGGACTCTTTAGGTATTTAAATTCAAAACACTATATTGATGCCAGCCTTGCAAAAAAAAAAAAAACTTAATTGTAATATTTTCTACGTAATCCGCCATTAGTAATTCATACTCTGTAAAATTCCAACTGGCTACGGTCAGAGAATAATAGGGTCCAGGGCCCTTAGCCCGTAACGCAATGGTGCCAAAATGGGCTCCAGTTTAACGGTTTCAATTACGATTTATTAATGCTGTCGGTCCAGTGTCGGTCCTTTTAATGTTTTTGTAGTACAGCAAAGAATATTATGAGTCTAATTCTAGAGGATTAGTTCGCTGATTGTAGGAGAACAACGAAAAAATCCCGGTTTGGTCCCTCTACCTGGAACGCCATTGATACGCCATTGTGTTACAGGCTAAGGCCCCAGTTTGGCACACTTCGGTTACGGACCCTGAAAAAATGAGGTCGATTCAAAGCGTGCCTCTATTAGCCACTTCAGGGGTAAACAGTCGTGATACTATGGCGATGTTATGACAATAAAGCCTCGATACGTGTCTGGAGTTAGATCCGAAGGCTGACGTTCAGTCGCGTTATCTCGCCGATGCCACGCCATTTTGATCCTTACTACGCTTAAGATTTAGTTCGGGACAGCACGGTAGTTTGATTGCAGAAGTTCCCCATTATTGTTTGTCCGTATAAAAGTAGCATAAAGGGCTATGGAGCGAGCCATGCTAGGCCTCAGACTCATGGATCGAGTAACAAATGTCGTCATCCGTCGGCGAACGAAGGTTGACAATATTGGTGATCGAGTCTCGGGTCTCAATTGGAAATGGGCGGGACACCTGGCGAGGAGGGAAGATGGCCGGTGGACAAGGGCAGTGACAGAGTGGAGGCCCGAGAACTGGACGGCGATCAGTGGGAAGACCAGCAGCCCGATGGTCGGACGACATCGTCATTGCAGCGGAGGTTCCATGGATGCGGATGGCTAGGGAACGTGAGAAGTGGCGCAAGGGGAAAAAGGCCTATACCCCATAGTGGGCAGAGGTGGGCTGATGATGATGATGATGATTGTTTGTCAGGGTCCGTCTAAGACCCCGCAATGTTTGAAGACCAAGACATTCAACCAGTGTCTTCTGCCCATCCTCACTCAGGAGTCGGACTCGCGCAGGAAGGGTTCCGTTTGTTGTATGGGAGCCCCCTTAAATTTATTTTATTCTATTTTTTAACATTTGTTGTTTTAGCGGCAACAGAAATACATCATACAGACAGACAGCGGAGCTTAGTAATAGTGTCCGTTTACCCTTTGAGGGTAACGGACCCCTGAAAATTGCCCTTTACAGTTAATCCGGCCTGGGGGTCTACCGGCTAAGACGAAGCCAATTACCATTGGCGAAAATCGAGGTTCGATTTTTGAAAAATGTACTGCCACCCAGTTCATTTTACTGCCACGTTCGTTTTTCATAAATAGAACTTCGATTTTCGTCAATGGTAATCGGCTTCGTATTAGTTAGTAGACCCCCTGTTACTTACCCCCTCTAAGTTCGCAGAGGAGAGTAAAGTTGGCGCCCTCCTCCAGCGGACCGACCACGCCGGCCACGTCGCGACCGGCCTCGTCATATAGCAGCAGCTGATGGGGCGGCACTGTTGGATGAAGAGATTAAGGCTACTTTATTAACCAACTTCAAAAGAGGAGGAGGTATGTATGTTTGAACGAGCGAGAGAAGTTCTCAGAGTCTACTGGAACAATCCGGCGCTTGTATGTATGTATGAATGTTCTTTCGACGATAACTTGAGTAAAGGTCGGATTGTTATGAAATTTGGTGGGCGGGTAAGTGAAATTAAAATATTATTTTAGTTCGAACATGCGCCAAATCGGTCGAGGGGATGCTGAGATATGGGGTTGTAAAGTTTATATGCATTGCGCGCGCGCCTACGCGAATGGTGTTAGCAAAAAGTTCCACTCGCGAGTTCATGGTTCGGGGCGAACTCGCGACCTCACATCTCGGAAAACCCTCGACCGATTTGGCTCATGTTCGAACTTAAAAATTCGTTTTGTCTCATTTACCAAATTTCATGACGATTCGATCATCGACACTTAAGTTATCGTAGAACGAACATTCATACAAACATACATACATTCATACAAAACGGCGCATTGTTTATTATACTTGGAGACTTCATACTAAAAGCAACTTTTAATGCTTCGCAGTATTCACAAATAAAGCAATTTTGGTCGAAACGGGTCCACCCCTGACCAAAGCAATCTTGCCAAAACGTTGGGATAAGTAAGATAATTAATTTACCCACCAAAATAACCGCAGCTCGGGTCGATTTTATTAATTAACTAGTTTTTTCCCGTGACTTTGTCCACATGAACTACAGATAAAAGTGATTTATTATAATGAATGATATGCCCTACAATTTGGTATGAAACAGTAAACTAGCCCCCAAATTTTGAACTTATTTATTCGTTCATTCAGTCATTCACTCACTCGTTCATTCAATAATCAAGGAAACATATTGAATTGTTGTTTTATTAATTGATGTATTGTTTGATGGATTGGATGATTGATTCATTAATTCATTGATCCATTTACCTAGTGCATTGATTGATTTATTTATGGATTAATTTATACAAACAAAAAGTACAACAGTAACTAAAGTTGCCGGAAATCACATTTTGAAGTTGACGTTTTTCAGGAATAAAGCTTTCAAAAAAATTGCCCTTGTATATTTTCTTTCTTTATTTATTGGTTAATTGATCGATTGATAGACTTACCAACAACAGTGAGCCGTATCTGAAAGTTCCTCGTGGGACTATTCTTGAAGTCCACCCTGCACCTGTAGATGCCCTCGTCATCCAGCTGCACAGCGTCCACGGTCAGTGCCGAAGGTTGCGACATGGTGACGAAGTAGGCACGTCTACCGAACGCGAGCGGGTCCGACCAGTGCAGCGCCTTGTTGAAACTGCGTCCGCGCACGTCGAAACTGTTGGGGGGATGGGCGGTTTTAGTCATCATTGACACCATATTGTTTTAGATCAGTCTTTCCCAACGTGGGCGATAACGCCCCCTTGTGGGCGCTGCAGGCCTAAAGGGGGGCGGTAAGAGACCCAGAAAAAAAAAAGATACTCTGTCCGAATACTATAAAGTTGCGTTTCAATAATCAGTTATAAGTACTTAGCGGTTTTTAAGTATGTTTAAAAATAATTTATTCTTAAAGTGGGCAGTAGACAAAAAAAGGTTGGGAACCCCTGTTTTAGATGGAGTAGGCTTGCCTAGCACCTATACCATCCTGACAGCTTAGTCCGGCCTAGCCCACAGGAAAGACAAGCTCAATACTTGCGGAGCCAACTAAAACTATTTTTACAACTTAAGGTGAAATACGTCTCACAACTAGCGCCGCCAATGGAAAAAAAAATCATATCTTTTTTTTGGATGCGTTTTTAGCAAATAACGCTCCTGCGATTCCTCAACGCGAGGCTTAACTATTTTTAGGACCTAAGGTTTGGATTCCAGATCCTAGAACTTAAGAATGCAATCGATTCTCGCCAAAAGTGTAGGAAATCCAATCCTGGAATCCAAACCTTAGGTCCTAAAAATAGTTAAGCCTCGCGTTGAGGAATCGCAGGAGCGTTTTTTGCTAAAAACGCATCCCAAAAAAATATATGATTTTTTTTCCATTGGCGGCGCTAGTTGTGAGACGTATGGCGTCTTAAACGTTCGTAACGTGCACTGCATGTGAAACCGTTAAAACTAAAACAATGTCCGAGGCACTGCAGCGGCGAGTGGTCTCTTCATCCATCTAGTGTGAGTGAGGGTGCCACTGGACGCTGTATAAATTATGACATTATTTAGATGCAAAGGCCTTAGTAATGTTTAGTTTATGGAACAGCAGCTGTCTTTTTGTGGTACCCAGTGATGCTCTTTTACTCAAGAGCGTATAAATTAAAATAACTTTGAATAGAATAGAATAGAAAAATATTTATTCATAATCCAAAACACACATTAAGTATAACCAAATATAGATATTAACACGTTACAAACAGACATGTGTGAGTTGGCTATAAAAAGGATCTGGCTCAGCATAGAGTAACGGGTACCTCTAAAGGCACCTTAAGGATACTCGCAACGCTGATATTCTGCCAGATCCTACCTCCTTACATTAACTAAATAGGCGGTACATTGCAAACGCCAACTAAGTTCGAATAAAATTAAATGAAATACCAACAACAATGGGACGAAATTCTTACGGAGTAACCAAAAACTAAACTGAAGGCTAAAAACAAAAAAACTAAAACAAAAACTACTATGGATGAACCCTTCTTTCTTCGCTTAGTCATTCTATGGCACGCGATAAAAGCAGCTTTCATCGGAATCAAAAGTAGCATAAACTACAAGCAGAGTGCTTTGCATCAATGTTACAAAGGCCCTAAATAACACACGTGTCGTTCCTCCTAACCCGTTGCATTTCAAACGACTAGCGAGTATGTGCGGAACAAATCCCAGAGCCATTTTTAAGGCAGCAGTGTTGTTGATAAGTGAAACCAACAATGTACGAACGACGTACTGACTGCAATCTTTGCTGCGGCAGATAAGTATAGAGGGTCCGCTTCAGCAATGTCTGCAAAGTGAGTAAGAGTAAGATGACAAACTGCCGGTTTCTGAATTGAGACATTCGCTAAGCAAATGGGTAAGTATCGTCCTGTCTCTGCAGATTTCTCACAAAAGAGCGTGACAGAACGATAGTTATGTATTTGCTTAGCAACATTCTCAACTCAGAAACCGGGCCAAAGTCACCCTTTATCCTTTTCCTTTTAACCTTTTCTTTCCAGACTGCGTAAGCCATGCGCAGGGTAACGTTTACTTTATATCCAGCCAATTAGAAACGAAAATCTGGGCAGATTTTGACCAATGAGGTGTAAAATGAAAGCTTGGTGCGTCTTGATTATGTATCACTGAAAATGTGAGGTGATAAAAAAAAATGGTGGATGACAACCACCATTTTGATGATAAACAACGAAATGTCGTTGAACACATATCAAAACGCCCTAATTTCATCGTGACAAAATTTCAAAACAAAACCTAACTGCTCGAAAGTAAGAAATAAAAGCCTGGATTCAAACATTCATCATCATCATCATCATCAGCCTGTTAGCACCCACTGCTGAGTAAAGGCCTCTTCATGCTCACGCCACCTCTCACGATCCTGCGCCAGGCGCAACCACTGTTTTCTGGCTACTTTGGCTATGTCGTCGGACCATTATTATCTGGCTGGTGGTCTGCCAACCGATCTATTCCCTTCTCGGGATCGCCATTCCGCAATGGACTTTGTCCATCTGCCATCGGTAGGTCTCGCGAGGTGTCCTGCCCACTTCCACTTCAAAGAAGTTATGCGTTTTCCGACGTCTGCCACTTTTGTGCGGCTTCTTATTACAACGTTCGGTATACGGTCCAAGAGCTTAAGAGGGTGCTAGAGCACCATTTTCCCATACAAACGTAGTTCCGGTTTAATTTCTACAGGCTGGATTTTGCTGAAACTTGGTTTATATCAGTAGATGACCAATACGGAGGTTTGCAAATAGTTTTTATGATAAGAAAAATAGCCTGAAAGAAATTAGAGCGATGCGTTTTTCGCGCCGAAAAAGGGGTTACTTTCAGCAGTTATTTACTTACATTATTACACTGTCTATTGGAGTTAAACTACCTTGGGAACATCAATTATGTGTTGTACTTGTCAGAAAAAATATATTTTTGAAATACCTAATAAAATGTAGAAATGGCAGCTGAACTACGAAAAAAGGGAAAATAGATCTATTACATTACAACTACAACTAGTTACTCGCGAAAGGACACGAACACACGTTGACTTTATTTATTCGTATGGCCACAAAATTATATTAATACAACAAATAAAATAAAATAAGACACATTAAAAACTAACACGTTGACTCATACAGCCGCATTGCCTCGCACTTTTCCCGCGCCCCGTCTCGCTCTGGGTGAAACAGCTATAGAAAACAGCGTTTCACGCGCTTGGCCGTCACTGAGTTCCCACGGTCCTGAAGGGGACTCTTAATACCGAGCATTGCTCGCTCCATGGCTCAAACATTAGGCGAGACTGAGCTTCTATAACATTCTACCCGGGTCTTAGCTCACATACACGCGGGCGCGGGTGTAATGGAAAAATTATGCAGAGCGTTAGAATTTTTACTGCACAGCTCGGTGCGGCTTTCGAATTGAAAAGTTTGAAGTCCACAGTCATAGTTCAGGTTCTACACACTGTAAATGCAAAACGGACGAGTGACGGGGTTTGATAAGGCGATGCGGTGTTACTTTGTTTGCTGTACAGTGATTTAGTGGCCGTTGAAGTGATATAGAGCTGGAGAATCATTCAAACGGCCTGCCTATGGTCTTTCTACTATCGAAGCCGTATTCGACCACGGCAACTGCGTTCTGACTATGCGCAATTTATTCACATGGCTATGTATCTTGACGAGCCGGAAACTCCATTGCACTCATTGTAAATATTGTAATGCAAGAAAGTCGTCAAATAAAGGCGTGTGAGATTAAAAGCGGTCGTATTAAGGCGGTAACACACGGCAACGTCGAGTAGTTACCTCCTGATTTACTACTGAGCTTGGAGGAGGATTTCATGTTTTTAGCAGCGAATACGAATCTGACGTTTGTCTAATTCTCTACATCATTTATTTCTGATTATTAAACGATTTTGATAAACAGAATTTTAAAAGCAAAATTCGATCTTTATTGCATTGCATACGACAAAAGATGTCCTTGAAAGTCTTAGGGTGGCATTAATAGTCGTCAGCTCAAGCTCGAGCTCAAGTAGGTGATCTCAGAAAAGCAAATCACCGACTTGAGACCTTGGCTAATGTCAATGTCACGCTCAAAGTAGTGTCTATTAATGTGCTGACAGCTACTCAAGCTCTTGTTGTTGTTCGATGATTTTGTTTTCTGAGATCACCTACTTGAGCTCGAGCTTGAGCTGACAACTATTAATGCCACCCTTAGAGTACACAATGTCTTTCTTTCCTGTGGGCTAGGTCGACTAAGCTTTCAGAATGGTAAGCCTACTCCATCTAAAGCAATATCCCAGGCACTGCAGCGGCGAGTGGTCTCTTCACCCATTTTAGTGTGAATGAAGGTACCACTGGACGTTGTATAAATCATCTCATTACGTTGATGCAAAGGCCTTAGTTTTTAGAGTGCACAGCAAAGGTAAGTTAAGACAAACATACATAAAACTTTATCTACTCAGTCACTCTTACTACAAAGCAATTACAGACAAGATTGGCGCACTAAAGCTCTCCCATACCAATCTAGACATAGCGGGCATAATTTCAGCCCACTTCCAGCCGTAGCGCATAAATTCAGACCAATTATAAGTTCTACCGGCAATACGTCGGTACTGATTGCATTGGTGATCTCACTCTTCATAGTATTTGTTCGACGGTAGAAGGACCAGAGTTTGCCGAAGGGAAATAGTTCCACACGCGATACGTATGTAATTGACGCCGCAACTCGTCTTCAAGCTAACTTGGAGAGGAAAAACAAGGTAAACTGAGACTGAAGTGACAGATTCTTAAGTTAAAATAGGATTAAAATCTGCCAAACAATATTAGCCACTAGAAATACAGGGTGTTGTTTTGGTTAGTGACACTCGACTCAGGGACGGTTTTAGTAACGCTTGAAACTAAAATTAGTTTCTTAATACAAAAAAAATTTTGGTTATCAAATTAGCTTGTTCAATTTGTTCTATAATAACCGCGACGTGCGGACACCCCCGGAATAGTATAATAGTAAGGAAGACCACAATTTAATGATTTTTGGGTATTTTCACTAATATTTTTTTATTTTTTTATACAACGTGTTACAAAACATCCTAACTCTTTTTACAGGGTGTAACCTACTGGTCAACAGAATGTCAATTCTGTAAAAAAAAGTTGAAAAAAACAATGTTTATTTTATAACCTCAAAATTGATCATTTTTCATAACTTTTTTGTTTTCGGTATTAGCTCAAATTTAAAAATATGTGTGTGGGTGTAGGTGCATTTGCATAGCTTTGAGTTGTTAAAACATTGTGAAAGTCAATGAAAACAATATTTAAAAAATACTTTTCTCCCGCCACAGCGTTCACATTTTATTAATTTAAAAATCAACGGAACGTCATAGAGCAAAAAAAAATTTTATGTTGTGATCCCTATCACCGGGTGCTATTACCCTGTAAAAAGAGTTAGCATCTTTTGTAACACCTTGTATAGTATTAAAAAAAAAACATCGTGTTAATAATTACCGCTGAGTCGGGTGTCACTTTACAAAACAACACCTTGTTTCATCAAATATGTAGGGGAAAAAAGTATGTTTTTTCTCTTCTACACCTGCAGACAAGTGGTAAAAAAAAGTTTTTTTTTCTCTTTTGATTTTTATAGGTTAGTTTCTGATTACTTGACCTTTTCTCAGACTGTACCTCGTAAATATTTGAGCGGCACAGACAGAAGGCGTCGCCATGAAAACGCGACGCAGGCGGAACGCGACGGTGCCGCCAAAATTCGTATAAACCATCTTCTTCCAAAAACCTCGTATTTTAGTTGCAATCGCTCACAAAAATAATTTTAAAAAAAACGCGATTGCCAATCCCCATTCGGTCACTTGCTATGTCATGATAATAACTAATATAAAGTCAGAAGGAAATGAAAGGTAAAGGAAGGCCGCGAAGAAGCTATTTCAACCATATTAAAGAGAAGTTGGATGTCGTGACGTACTAGACGGTGAAAGAGCTGGCCTGTGACGGGATTATTATGGAGAAAACTGCACCAATAAAGAGTGTATTGAATCAATTTCTATTTCTCGAAAGAAACACCCTATTTCGTGTACCACATCTCGAGTAAACGAAGCGCAGTCGACGCGGTGCGATTAACGGTAATCCTCTAATCCGGCATAATCGGCGCGTATGACGTCACATTGTACAGCCAGCGACACGCTAAGATACCCCGATACGCATTTATGCCGAGCGCCATAAAGGCTACAAGGGTATGGCCTAGCGCACTGAAGAGTAAGTACCATACATTCATTCTTTGAGGAAACAAGAGGTAAAATGAGGACAAGAACCGAAAAAATAATACAATAGACAAGCAATAGACTCACAAAAACGCCACACCTATTCCAAATTCGAATTATGATTTTGCCTATCGCGCCTTTATCCTAACGATTAATCCGTCGTAATTACGCTTCGACGCCCCGTCTCCGTGTGCTTGTACCCTAGTTCTGATAATTACTGGACCACCCTTTATAGGTGGTTGATTAATTGACATTATTTGACGAGACGTTTCGCCCCACAGCTACATTTTGGTTCATTAAGCGACAAAGTGATAGAGAGATGTGGTGAATGTTGCAAGTGTCGAAATATGCGGAAATACGCTGCGTAAACGGTCATGTCTTTTGTTATCATAAACTTGGAAGCTTGATTTTTTTCACAGCTTCAAGGGATTGGAGATATTTTTTATTTGACATTTATTTCAACTTCCAACCATTTATACATACTCCCCGTGTTCCTGAGAAAAAGTGTCTTGACAGACAGATGGACGGACTACAAAGTGATCCTATAATGGTTCCGTTTTCCCTTTTGAGGTGCGGAACCCAAAACATTATTCGGTAGATGTGGTTGTTACGCATCTAGGTCTTCGTTTGTTTCACTGTTTACAAAAAAAACACTTTGCTACGCTGTCTTAGCATGATTTTTCGTAGTAACGACGAACCCGTAGCAGTGCTACGAAGGCGTAGACACCGTAGTAGTGCTACGAAGGCGTAGACACCGCAGTAGTGCTACGAAGGCATAGACACCGTAGTAGTGCTACGAAGGCGTAGACCCCTTAGTAGTGCTACGAAGGTGTAGACACCGTAGCAGTGCTACGAGACACCGTAGTAGCATCATAATAAACTAGTGGTTCGCCCCGAACTATGAACTCGCGACCCTATATCTCAGCAACCCCTCGACCGATTTGGCTCATGTTCGAACTTAAAAATTCTCTTTGCCTCATTGAACGAGCGAGCGAAGTTCTCCGAGTCTACTGGAACAATCCGGCGTTTGTATGTATGTATGTATGTATGAATGTTCGTTCGACGATAACTTGAGTAAATTTAGTCGAATCGTCATGAAATTAGGTAGGCAGGTAAATGAGGCCAAGACAAACCGCGCAGTGTGTTAGCACCGTAATCGCATTAGAGCAGAATGCAAATTGTGCGCTACACTCAAAACCGAACTGGGGGCAGAATGGGCATGGGCACATACTCAGGAACATAATTGAACGAGCGAGCGAAGCGAGCGAAGTTCTCCGAGTCTACTGGAACAATCCGGCGTTTGTATGTATGTATGTATGTATGTATGTATGTTTGTGCGTTTGTATGTTTGTATGTTTGTATGTATGAATGTTCGTTCGACGATAACTTGAGTAAATTTAGTCGGATCTTTATGAAATTTGGTAGGCGAGTAAACGGAATTAAAAGATTTTTTAAATTCGAACATGAGCCAAATCGGTCGAGGGGTGCCGAGATATGGGGTCGTTAAGTTTATATGGGGTCGCGAGTTCACAGTTCGGGGCGAACCACTAGTTTACCTGCGTACCAAATTTCAAAACGATCCGACTAAATTTACTCAAGTTATCGTCGACCGAATATTCATACATACATACATACATACATACATACATACATACATACATACATACATACATACATACAAACGCCGGATTGTTCCAGTAGACTCGGAGAACTTCGCTCGCTTCGCTCGCTCGTTCAATTATTATTAAACAGATGAAAAGTCTGCTATTGTCTCGTAGGTAGGTATCAGGTAGTGGCCACCCCTTAGCAGTTTTTAAGACCGCCCATAGCAATCGGCTTATATTCCCACGACATGGGTCAGGCCACCCATCCATGGATTGACCGAGCCCGATGTAGCTTAACTTTGACAATCGATTAAGCATGGCTAGTTCCCGGGATCCGTGGATACATCCATCCCGGGATACAACCGGATACAACTACGTTATTTGTCTCGTGATGGTCAGAGATGTTACAAGGTCATTAAAAAGAATAGACATGCCTCCCCTATGTATTAAAAACATTTATTAAAAAGAGCGCTTTAAATAATGAGAATTTTTGGAATTTGACCTTCACCTTCACAAATTCTGTACACGTAACCCGAAAAAAAACTGCGAGGATTGAATAAGAGTGAGAAGTTAGAAAGTAAAATCAATTTTCTCAAAGTAAACTGGGTAATTCCCAAAAGAACCCAAAGTTAATTGGGTACCGTTTGACTCAAGAATTGAGCACAAACTGTTAATTACATAGAAGATACTCAGGTACCTAACACTCAGGTAGAACTATGGTGGGCCTAAAACTCCAACACGGGGTTTCGCTAGTCTGAAATATGAGCAATGTTAAAAAAAGCTTTATTTTTTGTACAAATTCGATATTACAATTTTTTCCAACATAAGATAGCGACCTGAGATAGTAGGGGTGTGTGTGAGGGTGTGTGTGTGTGTGTGAGGGTGTGTTTAGTGTGTGGGTGTGTGTGAGAGGGTGTATGTGTATACACCCTTCCTATCTCAGGTCGCTATCTTATGTTGGAAAATAATATCGAAATTGTACAAAAAGCACAATTATTTAACACAACTTCTGTATTTAAGCTTTAGATTTAACACTTTGTACTGCTGTTTGTTTTCCTTAACAAATAAAATAAAATAAATAAAATAATGTTTAACTCAAACAAACCACTATTAAAATGTATGTTGCTGTGCATGGACTTCCGGACGAAGTCGATTCATGTCGGTTATTCCGAAAAATAATGAAAGTAAGTGAAACCGTTAAATCAATATAAAAATTTACAGTGCTTACGAAAGTTTAAGTTGTAAATAATTCTAGTGAGTTTTTTTTTAAGATGTTATAGTAAGATACGTAGTATTTGACATATGATTCAAGCGCTCCTTCTACGGACTATCTCTATCTTGAGACTTAAATCTTCATTATTTTATCATCAAACGGCTGAGGCAACTATGAAATTAAAATTACAATTTGTAACAATAGAATTTGAATTTTATTCAATTTTCTAAATAAGCGTCCAAGAATTTCGCTACACAGAGTTTGTAATAGGATTAAATATAACTTTCGAAACTGTTACTAGAAATATTTTGTCAGCAATTAAAACTAAGTGGCTTTTACCATCTTTTTATTTTTACTTGCTTTCAAAACATTATTTATTTAGATCATAACATTATAAATATTGTGTATTTATGTAAAATACATACACCGTGGAATTTTAGTGGTTTTAAAACCGAAGGTATTTAGTTGCACTCGTGATTCTGAGCCAAATTCCAAAATTTTACTTCAAAACGAGCGAAAAAAAAAACTCTTCCCAATACAAACGGCTATCGCCAATCGACACCATTTGTATGGAGAAGTGAATTTTTTTTTCGCGCGTTTTGGAATGAAATTTTGTAGTTTGGCTCAGAATCACCAGTGCAACAAAATACCTTCGGCTTTAAAACCACTAAAATTGCACGGAGTATAAAAGTATTAACGTTACCCATTACTCTGACACCAGGGGTTGCCACTACCAAGCCACTACCTCATACGATTACCTACCTACCTACCATTATTCATAAATAATCAATATTATCCTTATCCTAAAATAAGTTAATTCTCACGTTGAATTTTGGTGCCAAAATGGAATGAAATCTAAAATAGAAGCGAACTTCGCTTTACAAGAAAACAGTAAGTACACGTACCTATATCACATTAGCCAAGTAAGCTACGGGTTCTCTCACGATGTTTTACTTCACAGTTAGAAAGCCAGGAGAAGGAACAAAGGAAAGCCCAGTTTAATGTGCAACAATAAACCCCGAAGTGACAAATAGCCTGTAAATAAGCGCGCAGTTTAAATCTCACGTTATTATTGGAAATATCGGAGACGACGGAGCACGGCGTGGAAAGATATGACACGGCATTCTCTTTAAGGGTAGACGATAGCAAGGTGGCGGGAAATTCAAAATTTTCACAGTTTTTTCCATTTTGTAACTAAACTGAGCTATTTTTGTTCAGCGATTTTTCGTTCGCGAGAATAAAACCGTATTCTTTTCATTATTGTAAACAACAGAACAACAATAATTCAGCCGATTATGTGTTCTGGTCTACGATAAGTTTTTTGGGCAGTACCACTGCTTCGTAGACCAGAACACGTAATTGGCTGAATTATTGTTGTTCTGTTGTTTACAATAATGAAAAGAATACGGTTTTATTCTCGCGAACGAAAAATCGCTGAACAAAAATAGCTCAGTTTAGTTACAAAATGTAAAAAACTGTGAAAATTTTGAATTTCCCGCCACCTTGCTATCGTCTACCCTTAAGGCACAATAGGACGCACAACTAGCGCCGCCAATGAAAAAAAAAAACATATCTTCTTTTTGGATGCGTTTTTTGATAAAAATATCTCCTGCAAAATCTCAACGCGAGGCTTAACTATTTTAAGACCTAAGGTTTGGATTCCATCCAGAACCTAAAAAAAAAAGAAGGTATGATTTTTTTTCTTTGGCGGTGTTAGTTGTGCGTCCTACTGGGCCTTAACGTTTATATTTGTGTATTTAAAATTAAAGAATCTAAAAGTCACAGGTGACATGAGAAAAATGTCAGAAGACGGATTGCTGTACAGTGCCGGTGCCACAGAAAGACACAAAGACAGGCACACAGACAGACAGACACACAGCAAGACACCCTGACAGACTGACACATACACACTAACACAGCGCTGCGGTCAAACGTATAAAACCCCTCTTTTTGTAGCGGGGGTTAATAAAAGTAGGCTGTTGTAAAAAAAAGAGTCGCAGATTGATTCATAAAATTTTTGGGCTCATTCTGTAAAAGCCGGCCAAAGTTTTTGTAACTTTTTTTAAATATTTGGTTAAAACAAGTGAGTTGAATCTTTACTCTGGTAGCCAAAAAACTATGTATAATTGAACGAGCTAACGGAGCGAGCGAAGTTCTCCGAGTCTACTGGAACAATCCGGCGGTTGTATGTTTGTAGTTATGTATAAATGTTCGTTCGACGATAACTTGAGTTAGTCGGATCGTCATGTTTGGTAAATGAGGCAAAGAGAATTTTTAAGTTCGAACATGAGCCAAATCGGTCGAGGGGTTACTTAATAGTTCGGGTCGAACCACTAGAGTCTGGCTACCGAGAGTTGGCATTGGAAAAGGGCGGCAACTTTAAAAAAATCTCATTGTGTCAACATCAATATTACTATGAAAAAATTGGGATGACGGGTTATGAATACTTGGTAGTATACAGTGAATTAATTATTTATTGACTGACTGACTGACTGATCACGATCTCTTAAACTACAAGAACTACAAATCTCAAAATTCGTATGGGGATTCGTTTTAGGACGTAGAAGACGCTTACTAAGGGATTTTGAGAAATTACCACATTGAGATCGGCGAGTAAAACCGCGGAGCACAACTACCTAGTTTATATGGCATATGATTGACGTTGACATACCTTGACGTTACCTTAGAGTTACCATATAAAAAGTTTTCAAATAATCTCAATGCCAACTCTCGGTAGCCAGACTCTAGTACTGCATGCACAAAGAGAGAACCCGCTACCCTAGCCCCTTGGACTAGGGTTTATCATGAAATATACGGAAGCGTTCGGCAAAGACTGGCAAAACCGTACCTACTGCCGAACGGGCCACCGCAGGCTAAATTAAGTAAACAGGAATGATAAAATGTAGCCTATTCAAGTTTGTTCTAGCTAACACTGTCAAAGGTATTTTAGTCAACAATGGATTGTATATTTTGGAGAGGCGAAAAAGTATACACGGCAAATTTCAACATGGCCAACATGGTCGAAGGAGAGCCAACCTCTATTTCAAAACGTTGAATATTTTGTATTGCCATTTTATTTTCGAAACTCCAAAGTGTCCACTTTGAAACAATCAAAGTCCTTCGGTTCAGAAATAGTAAGTTAAGTTATTGCAAAAGTACTTATTAATTTCAAAAGTTTTTAAATGCAAGCATACCTACATAATAAAATCAATTTGATTGTTGCTATCAAAAACATATTTTGTTTACTGTATAGACAAGGGCAAGATTGAGGGGAAGCGGCGTGCTGGTAGAAGAAGAAAGTCGTGGCTTAGAAACATCAGGGAAAGTACAGAGATAGCCAGCGTTGAACAACTGTTTAGCTTGACAAGGAATAGAAAAGAATATGAAGAGCTGACGGCCAACCTCCATTAGTAGAGAGGCATGCCAAGAAGAAGAAGAAGACAAGAAAGAAATATGGTTGAAAATGTTGTTTCATGTTACTTATGTAGTGATGTTGTGATAGTGTGGATTATACATATTATGTAGATTTGCAACATCGCGAGAACGCTCTGCTGACTTGTCGAATCATAAGCATCAATCACTATATATTATAACGCCGTATGTCATACAGTGTGACGTGTAAGCATTTCTATAATTTACTCTCAGCTGGAAGCCAATCAAGAGAAATGTGACATAAGGCTTCCAAAAGGCTTGGAACATGTTAATCTGCATCTCATTAAAAAGATCGATGTATTCTTATATTTTCTTGTGTACTCAAGTTTGACATTAGCCAGGCTTGACATTAGCATTTGACTTTTCTGAGTTCACCTACTTGATCGATCTCAAGTAGGTGATCTCTTACCACCCTAAAACCAAAATAAAACAAACCTTTCGGTCGTTCTATTAACTTTTTCCAATATTTTGAGACCTTAGGGCTCGTGGTCGCGGTAGACTGAGGTGACAGTGCAGTATTGTCACCACAAAGTTAATAAAACGAGTGTTAAATCCGTTAAAAGTAGGTGAATGGCGGGCCAATGGAAATGACCAAAGGTTTAGATTCCAGATCCTAGAACATACGAATACAATCTTTTATCGCCAAAAGTGGCCACAAAAGGCGATAAAGATTTTATTCGTAGATATGATTTTTCATCATATTCACAAAAATCATATCTACGAATAAAATCTTTATCGCCTTTTGTGGCCACTTTTGGCGATGAAAGATTTTATTCGTAGGTTCTAGGATCTGGAATCTAAACCTTAGGTCCTAAAAAATTTTAAGCCTCGCGTTGATACTCTAATGAACTCACAGTTTTTTTTAGCAAAAAACGCATCCAAAAAGAAGATATGATTTTTTTTCCATTGGCGGCACTAGTGGTGCCTCGGTATTCACCTTAGCTGTTGACGGTTGTCAGTAAGTATGACCGATTTCTATTCTTTGACTTACCACCATCGCCCTTCAAACTTGCCGTCAATAACTACTATATTAAAATATATATATACCCTAGCTCTACATTTAAGCTTCAAATTAGAATAAGAATATCTCATAAACAGCTGAACCAATTTTCATACAACATACAACAACATAACTATCTAAGAACACTCGCTAGAAAACCTGCTTTCAAATAATAAAAAAACCGCATCCAAATCAAGGTGCCATAGACAGAAACACATACAGACACACATACACACAGGCAGACACACACATACATACACACACAAACTTATACTAATACCTATTTTTAGGTCGAGGGTTAAATCTACGAGTATAAATACACCCTCTAAAGCAGACCAGCAAAGCCGCGTTCAAAAATAACGGATGCATTTTCCAGCTGCACCGGAATTACTCCTACTGAATACTCAGTAAGCAAATGATGTATATACAGCCTTTGGATCCGAAAGAGGGATAGACCCGCTCTTTTTAAAGGCGCTGTAGCTTGGACCCGTATTCTTGCGCGGTCGGTGAAGGCTACGATTAAATTTTGCTTGAAAAGTTACTAAGCTTTATTTTAATGTTTAAATGTAGTATAATTAAAATGTAGATAGATAGATAGATAAACGTTTACTTTTAAAACCAAAACACACAAAGAAAAATAGGAAATACAGTGATGGCAAAGATAAACATTGGTGCATTGATCTTAGCATAACAAATTAAATTTAACACACACAGTGAAACATTAATAACAATAGTTAAGGGTGGATGACACCAACGTGGCGGGAAATTCAAAATTTTCACAGTTTTTTACATTTTGTAGCTAAACTGAGCTATTTTTGTTCAGCGATTTTTCGTTCGCGGCAACAACATAGTATTCTTTTCATTATTGTAAATAACAGAACAACAATAATTCAGCCGATTACGTGTTCTGGTCCACGACAAGTTTTTTGGGCAGTGCCACTGCTTCGTAGACCAGGCCCGCGTTTCATATAACTGACATAAATATTTTATTATGACAATTCGATGTTCATTGATAGGTCGGTTTGTAAACAAACCTTTTTTGTAACCTCATGTCAAATCGACTACGCAATCTATATCGAATTGTCATAATAAAATATTTATGTCAGTTATATGAAACGTGCACCTGGCCCGCGTTTCATATAACTGACATAAATATTTTATTATGACAATTCGATGTTCATTGATAGGTCGGTTTGTAAACAAACCTTTTTTGTAACCTCATGTCAAGTCGACTACGCAATCTATATCGAATTGTCAAAATAAAATATTTATGTCAGTTATATGAAACGTGCACCAGAACACATAATCGGCTGAATTATTGTTGTTCTATTGTTCACAATAATGAAAATAATACTGTTTTATTGCCGCAAACGAAAAATCGCTGAACAAAAATAGCTCAGTTCAGCTACAAAATGTAAAAAATGTGAAAATTTTGAATTTCCCGCCACGTTGCTATCGTCCACCCTTAAGATCATGGTACGTAGTGTGTGTCCCGGCAATACAAAAAGGTCACAACTCAGTGCGTGTAATAGGGATTTTTCCAAGTGTCAAATTTGACAGCGATTCGCGAATTATCGCGCAACTAAATCTGTGGTTTGTATGGAAACCACAGATTAATAGACTGATTTTGACAGTTATTCGGGCTATTTTTGATGCCTGGAAAAAACCCCATTGCCGTAGTTCAGGTTTAATTTCAAAACTACAGGCTGGATTTTGCTGAAACTTGGTTTATAGCAGTAGATGACCAGTACGGAGATTTGCAAATACCTAGATTTTATAATAAAAAAAATAGCCTGAAAGAAATCAGAGCGATGTGTTTTTCGCGTCGAAAAAGGGGTTACTTTCAGCGGTTATTTACTTACACTATTACACTGTCTATTTGAAATAGCTAATAAACTGTAGAAATGTCAGAATGAACTACAAAAAAATTGGGAAAATAGATCTATTACATTACAACTACGTATACATACTCGCGAAAGGACACGAACTCACGTAGACTCATATAGCCGCATTGCCTCTCACTTTTCCCGCGCCCCGTCTCGCGCTGGGTGAAACAGCTATAGAAAACAGTGTTCCACGCGCTTGGCCATCGCCGAGTTCCCACGCTTGTATAGGGAACTCTTAAGACGAGGCCCCAGAGTTTTTACCAAGCGGCTTAATTTGTAAGGGGGGTTAAAAAATACATTGGTTACTAGCTCTATGTTAATCATCGTCATCAGCCTGATAGCACCACTCACAGTGTGGCACCACTGCTAAGTAAAAGCCTCTTCATACTCACGCCCTTCTCACGATCCTGTGCCACTGTAGAGATTGAAGAGCAAATCAATAAGTAGGTTAGACAGACACGTCAAAAATGTCGATTGTAATTGGTCGGAATTACATTTTTTTTTACTGCTTGCCTATTTTGTAAATATTTGATTGGTTAAGTTAGTTCGTAAGATTCTGTATAAATACTGCATCCTGTAAATAAATTCCTCATTCACATTTCACTCTCCAAACTGGCGTTATCATTTATTAACCCTGCAGGCAAGTTCCCTGAAACCAAAATCGCTCGAGAAATGACATTATTAGTCGCGACTCGCGATAAAGAAGTTCAACCGTTTTATAAATACTCCTGTTCAATTCAGCTCATCTATCGAAAACTCTAGAATAGGGGCCGCTTTTACCATGCTAAGTCTAACGAACCGTTAACTAAAGCGCGATCAGGCTTAATCTCAGCTAGTGTTTGACGTGGATGTATTCCTTCCTACCCCGATTTGCTGTACGGAACGCAAAGTAGGTCGGGGGTTAATGAGAAGTGGCATTGGTTACGTGTATTTGGATGGTGATATTGGTGTCTTTTGGGGGTAACTTTTGATTTATTACACGTAGGGTTAATTGGTACACTATGACTCAAAATAACTACAGGATGCATTCTAAGTCGATAGCGGAACTTTAAGTAGGCTGTCTACTGATCACTACAAACGACTTGTACCAGGGCCCTTAGCCTGTAACACAATGGTGCCAAAATGGGCTGTCAGGTGACGACTTTAATTACGATTTGCTAACGCTGTCTGTCCTTTTAATGTTTTTGTAGTACAGCAAAGAATATTTTGATTCTAATTCTAGAGGATTAGTTCTCTGGTTGTAGGAGAAAAACGAGGAGAGCCCGGTTTTGTCCTTCTGCCGGGACGCCATTGACCCGCCATTGCGTTACAGGCTAAGGGCCCAGGTGGCGAAAACAATGGAGCCAAAAAAATATCAGCTGTTTCATGCATTTGGCGCAGTACTGAGTCGACCTTTTGTATGGAACAGCAGATATTTTCTTGCTCCATTTTTTTCGCCACCTGGTACAAGTTGTTTGGAGTGATCAGTAGACAGCCTACTTAAAGTTCCGCTATCGACTTAGAGTGCACCCTGTAGTGGTTCGCCCCGAACTACGAACTCAGCAACCGGCAACCCCTGGACCGATTTGGCTCATGTTCGAACTTAAAAAATATCTTTGCTTCATTTACCCGCCAACCAAATATATTTCATGATGATCCGACTAAATTTACTCAAGTTATCGTCATACATACATACAAACATACATATACATATACATACATACATACAAACATACAAAAGCCGGATTGTTCAAGTAGACTCGGAGAACTTCGCTCGCTCGTTCAAAAACCGACTTAGCGTGAAACCGTAGCAGCATTGCCTGCATTACAGGAATCATTTTTATGGTATCGTGGTTAGGAAATTGTCGATTTTCGAGATTTTCGAAGTGCAGTATCGAGTAAGAGTAACTCGACATTTCCTTCCAAGAAGCCACTCGGATGCTGCAATTAATTCGAGGGTTTCTCACTATGTTATGCTTTACAGTCAGTGTGAGAAGACTTGTCTTTCCTGTGGGCTAGGCCGACAAAACCGTCAGGATAGTATAGGTGCAGGGTAAGCCTACTCCATCTTAAAACAATGTCACACAGGCACTGCAGCGCCGAGTGGTCTCTTCACCCATCTAGTGTGAGTGAAGGTGCCACGGACGCTGTATAAACCATCTCATTACGTAGATGTAAAGCCTTAGTTTAAGGGTGGCATTAATAGTCGTCATCTCAAGCTCAAGCTCAAGTAGGTGAACTCAGATAACATAATCACCGACTTGAGACCTTGGCTAATGTCAATGTCAAGCTCAATTAAGCTAGTATCTATTAATATGCTGACAGCTACTCAAGCTTGACATCATTGGCTTGAAATTAGCATTTTTGTTTTCTGAGATCAACTACTTGAGCTCAAGCTTGAGCTGACGACTATTAATGCCACCCTTAGTTTTAGGTTTTTAGTTTTAGAAAATTTGCCTCAATCTTAAATAAACAGAGAATCGAGAGTTCACGGGCAGCTGTAATAGGGGTAGGTATTCAGTATTTGTACGTCATTACTTTGAGCCTCAAAAAAGGTTGAAGGGACAATCAAATATTGACGATAATGGCACTAAGCGAGAATCCCTCACTACGTTACAAAAAGAACGTTTTGGCACGATTTGATCGCATTTTTTACGTCCAATCACTGGAGAGATTAATGTTTGTGTGAGCGGCCACAGAGTGGGATCGCGGGTAGGCACAGAACGTCAGATCAAATACAGATGGCTGTCACGCGGTCAATAGCATTTTAGCCCTATTAGGCTGGCCAAACAAAAATGACAATGTTTGTATGGGCTACGCCAGTTTATTCCTAATTAGAATAATGTTGTGAATATTTTGTAAATTAACCTCAGGGGTTAATTATGGCAAATAGATGCTGTCCCGCTACTAACTATACTGCTCTGAAATAGTTTTATCATTCGTAAAACTTTGTTAATTTTTTTTTGACCTAACGGAGCTTGCTTGATGTGTTTTATTAGTACTGTTTTAAGGTAGGTATTGAAGATGATTTTAATGTAAGTAAACAATTTTTAAGTACTAACTTTAAGAAATATCTAACTTTAAGAGCCTTCCTATACTTGACAGTGGCGCGAACTAGTGAGCACAAAACGGCAGCCCTACAGCCCTACAGGTAGCCTTACAGAATACAGTAGTTCGTTCTTCGATCTATCAGATTTAAGGCAAAATGTAGGCACAACTAGCGCCGCCAATGAAAAAAAATTATATCTTCTTTTTGGATGCGTTTTCGCTAAAAACTCTCCTGCAAGTTCTCAACGCGAGGCTAGGCTAGTTGTGCCTACTACTGGGCCTTAACTATCCCGTACTACACTGCCTGAGAATCTTTATTTGTGTCTTTGAAGTTTTTCGATTTGATAATAAACCTTCTGTACCATTCTAGTTTGTGTACGTGCGGCTGTAAAAAAGTTTTTGTCGTACACGAGACCCGAGTAAGATGGATTCGTGCAGAAAAAAAGTCACAGAGAGAATTCACTTCTTCAGCGATTTTATTTATCAATTTGTTTCATTGTTGTTGTAAAAAATACCATTGTGCTTTATGGATTCCACTATTAAGACAATACAATACTTACAAAACTATTTAAAAACTGGGTCCAAGTTCTGTGCCGAGTAAATTTTTAAACTTATAATAAAAACATAAATAATATGTTGTTTCTTTTTCATTCTAATAATGTTAAAGTTCGCCATTTGACATCGATAACACTAACCGAACCACCAAAAACTGCAAAGTGCCCTCAACATAAGTTAAGTTCATTTGTTTCGCCATAAAAATGTAAACCAACGCTAACACATCACGCGAAAATTATTTCCCAAAAGTTATGTAAACTTAATTATTTGAAATTAACCGCGAGCGCACGCCGCACTCGCTTCACCTACTATTGTTTGCGCGCACACTGTTCCCGGACTTACCCTGAAATCTCTCAAATCCCAAAACTTAGGCCTTTCTAAAACGTTCGTTTCGTTTTAGAATCGGTTTTAGAATTTCGATTAGAGTCCTCGCCCACGGTGACTTTTTGTAGCGATGCAAACGCGATACCGTCGCGCTTCTGTCGCGATGCAAACGCGATTCGTGCGCCACACTTCCTCCTTTCTCTCCCCGATGTTCTCCGACACGGTCGCGCGTTTGCATCGATACAGTCGCAATGCTGTAGCGCGTTAGTAGCGCGTTGGCATCGCTTCTGTAGCGCGTTGCAAATGCAACTAGACCACGTTAGTTTGTAAAGTAAAGTAAAAGTTGCTTGTATTGAAGAGTTCAACGGCCCCCTGAAGGGGCCTGTACGGGCAGCATGGTAAGCCCGAGATAGGCCCTTCTCTATGCGAAACTGTCAACTTGTCGGTCGGGCTCGAGTTGGCTCTACGCCAACATGGCGATGGAGACAAAAATACAACATTTTTATTAAAATTTAAATAACTAGTTTTTGCTCGACATGACCCTAATCTATAGCCATTTCGAGTCCCGCCTGCCATGCTCGCACAATAGACATGGCACGTCTGTCTCTCGAATTCGAGAGAGTGTCAAAACGACCATGCTAAGCATACTGGGATGAATCCCAGGACCTGTAGATTAGAAGCGTATAGGTGCATAATTACTAGTGGTTCGCTCCGAACTATGAACTCGCGACCCCAGTTGCTTACGTCACAGATGTGTAACTTTGCTTACGTCATTCGCGCAGGCGCGCGCGAGCTTTGCATATAAACTATACAACCCCATATCTCGGCAACCCCTCGACCGATTTGGCTCATGTTCGAACTTAAAAAATCTTTTAATTCCGTTTACTCGCCTACCAAATTTCATAACGATCCGACTAAATTTACTCAAGTTATCGTCGAACGAACATTCATACATACAAACATACAAACATACAAACATACATACATACATACATACATACATACATACAAACACCGGATTGTTCCAGTAGACTCGGAGAACTTCGCTCGCTTCGCTCGCTCGTTCAATTATGTTCCTGAGTATGTGCCCATGCCCATTCTGCCCCCAGTTCGGTTTTGAGTGTAGCGCACAATTTGCATTCTGCTCTAATGCGATTACGGTGCTAACACACTGCGCGGTTAAGCGCTGGCCCGCACTCGCCGTTCCAATTTTAAAATAATATCGCTAATGGAAAATTTAATCACATTGATTTGGGCTAGCTCGCGTTTTAGGGGTTAATTAGGGTTCCGTACCGAAGGGTAAAACGGGACACTATTACTAAAACTCCGCTGTCCGTCCGTCTGTCTGTCCGTCTGTCGCCAGGCTGTACCTATACCGTGATACATAGTTAGAAATATAAAAATTTACAGATGATGTATTTTTGTTGCCACTATTACAACAATGCTAAAAACAGAATAAAATAAATATTTAAGGGGGCTCCCATGCAATAAACGTGATTATTTGCCGTTTAATAGATAATGGTACAGTCGGCTACACGCTAGGATACCCCTTTTGGTTTGATTGTGCGCCCTTATGCTGGGCGCGGTAAGAGTTACCGTGGGGCATCCTAAACTGTGGCCGAGCGTACGTAACCCTTCGTGCGCGAGTCCAACGTGGCCTATGCGCTTCTATTTAAGGGTCCACGAAAGTAGCGTGGCGGGAAAACCCAGATTTTCATAGTGCAACTACCAAATTTCATGACGATCCTATCAAGGATACTCGAGTTATCTTCGAACAAACATACATACATACAATATATACAAATATATAAATTCATACAAACAAACGAACGAACGAACGAACGGACGGACAAACGAACGAACTGCAGGATCGCTTCGCTCGCTCGTTCAATGATCTTATTGCATTGATGCAAAAGCCTAGGTTTTAAAAGGCGTCGTGTACGAAAGCTCTTAAGAATCCCCTGTAGGACCGTGGGAACTCAGTGATGGCCAAGCGCGTGAAACACTGTTTTCTATAGCTGTTTCACCCAGAGCGAGACGGGGCGCGGGAAAAAAGAGCGGCAATGCTCCTGTATGAGTCTACGTGTGTTCGTGTCCTTTCGCGAGTATGTAGTTGTAGTTGGAATGTAATAGATCTATTTTCCCAAATTTTTTCGTAGTTCTGCTGCCATTTCTACATTTTAGTAGGTATTTCAAAAATCTTTTTTTTTTTCCTGATATGTACAATACATTATTAATGTTCTCAAGGTAGTTAGACTCCAATAGGCAGTGTAATAATGTAAGTAAATAACAGCTGAAAGTAACCCCTTTTTCGGCGCGAAAAACGCATCGCTCTAATTTCTTTCAGGCTATTTTTTTTTATTATAAAAACTATTTGCAAACCTCCGTATTGGTCATCTTCCGTTATAAACCAAGTTTCAGCAAAATCCAGACTATAGTTTAGAAATTAAACCGGAACTACGTTTGTATGGGAAAATCATGCTCCTGCACCCTCTTAAGGTAATCATCAGCTGAAGAAATTTTGCAAATGTCTGTCGCAGATCATTTTTATTTTAGGGGACCACGTTACTCATTAACATAATCATTAGACTTGATAGCTTTTTCCGGCCATTTTCCTGTTATATCCCATTACTTTCCCGTCTCTCCCTATTACGAATACTTTACTTAACTTAGTTATTAAATTATGGAGAAATGACCCTCAGGTCAAAGTGATGTATACTGAGGCGTTATAAGGGACAACCTGAAGAAAATCTACAAAATCAAGGATTCGTATCCCCATTTTCCTATCTCAAAACTGGTCCGATTAAAAAAAAAACACTGATATCACAAGAAACTAAGTATTTAAGAATTCCCTGAATAAGCGTGGGAACTCTGCGATGGCCAAGCGCGTGAAACACTGTTTTTTATATAGCTCTTTCACCCAGAGTGAGAAGGGACGCGGGAAAAGTGTGAGGCAATGCGGCTGTATGAGTCTACGTGTGTTTGTGTCCTTTCGCGACTATGTAGTTGTAGTTGTAATGTAATAAATCTATTTTTGCTCTAGTGCCATTATCCAGGGAGGAAAATTGGGACTACGTTTGTATGGAGAAAATACATAAGGCTTCTGAAATAACAAAACAGTGCGCCACTTTTACTACGAAACTTGTAAAAATATACTGCATGTTTTTTTTTGTCGAACATACCTTTGTATAGGTACGTAGAACTAACAATTTTGCGCTCGTTATAAAAATTGACAAAAAAAAAGTATTTAAGATACACCTTTATACGCTTTTTCCAGCTGTTTTCGACATTTATAAACATTAACGAATATGTACTGACTTTCACAACATACTTTATTGTTATTTGTTATGAAAGAAAAAAAACCGGACAAGTGCGAGTTCATCTGGCGTTGAGAGGGTTCCTTACAATGAAGTAGGAAGATTTTCATACAAAGTCTACTAAGATAGGTACATTAGTGAAAATTTCAAGCGATCTGCTTTGTATGACTGTGGAGCGCCATTTATTGGCTGAGTTATTGAACTAATGCTACAAGAACAAAATTAATATTTTCTTATGTATAAATTACCGGCCAAACCCGATTTCAGGATAAACTAGTTTTGCCTAGCTAGGCCAAACCAGTCTAACCTAAGCTCGTATGGACAAACCGCTATTGCCTAGGCCAAACTAGTCTAAACGAAGCTCGTATGGATGGATAAACCGGCATTTCCTAGACCAAACTAGTGTAGCCGAAGCTCGTATGGGGGAACCAGTTTAGCCTAGGCCAATCTAGTCTGGCTAAGCAAGAATATGTACGCTCCAGGATAAACTAGTATGGTCTAGCCCGAGCTGATATTGACGAATAATTAGTTATGCAAGCAATTCGTATTTAACCCTTATTTACCCCCCAAAAGTGGTTTAAAATTCATTTATTTACGTTTCACGCCCGTGTTTGGGTCACCGACTTACACAAGCGAACCAAACAACATAATCGGTCCAGTAGTTCAGGAGCAAATTGGCTGTGACAGACGGACAGACAGACAGAGAGACAAACGAACGCACGAGCGATCCTAAAATGGTTCCGTTTTACCCTGAGGTACCGAACCGTAAAAAAACATAGAAATTTTTTTTTTTTTTACGTAGCCTGTCGGATGTCCCACTGCTGGGCAAAGGCCTCCCCCCTTTCAGACCAGGTCTTTCGGTCCTGTCGAGCAACCTCTTTATTCGACAAGCCTTGTATCATTAAAAACCCCTCAAGACTGGCTGTATCTTTTTGTAACCCCCTGTAGCATAGTTTCACTTTTGAATTTGGAAATAATGTTTGACACAATTGGGTAATAAAGACAAGGGCTGACGTGGCGCGCTGTAATTTTGAGACGCGAGCGACATAGCAAATTAACAGTGCAGTCAACTAACCATTTGGGGCGAGATACACTGCACCTATTGGCCGGAAAAAAATGATTTTTAATAACTGTGTTCGCCCCGAACTGTGAAATCGCGACCCCGTATCTCAGCAACCCCACGACCAATTTGGCTCATGTTCGAACATAAAAATTCTCTTTGTCTCATTTACCCGCCTACCTTTCATGACGCACGCACTTTGTGAATACGCGGCTACGCGGATACGTTAAAACAAATTAACACACCTTCAGTTATTTAGCCACTCTCAGGGTGCATACAATGTTCGTTAGACAACGGATGTAGTGTATAAAGACCTTTACATGAACGTGTAATTACTGTTTTGCACACAAGAAACTTGCTACCTATCTTGGTATTCCGTTCTGTTTAGTTATATAAATGTAGCTATCTTGTTTGTATAGAGTTGGTAAGGAGATATTGTGTGAGCCTATAATTGGCATCCTTATCAGACCAAAAACCATGTACCTAATTATATTTTTAATGTTTATTAAGGATTCTGTTGGCTTTCCTAATTTAATAAATAAAATAAAATAAAATACCTTGTTTTCTTTTTTTTTAAACATTGGTCAAAAATCCGACTAAGTGCAAAACTTACTGCTGCACCGGGGGACCTGTGGACAATGTCACACGAAGTTGTTCACATGTATGTTTTACAGCCTTTACAAAAACCAACAAAAATAAAACTCGTTTGGGCCACGCATTACTTTATTATTATATATTTACCCTAAGAACTATAAGTAAAGTAAGGAACTCTTTACATAAATAATTTTACATACGAGTATCTTAAGGATAAAAGTACAAATAGCTGTCTTATCGCTAAAAACGATTTCTTCCGGACAACATTTGGTTGCTTCCAGCAAATAAGATAATACAACGCAAATAAAAGCTCTCTAACCAAATTATGACGGTTCGGCACCGCAGAAAGCCTAACAACGTAAATAAATACAAAATACGGCGTCTAACTTTAAAGTTAAACACATTAAAGTATCCTTTGGAGGATCCTAAGCGTGTTTAGTTAGAGCAAAATATATGTTACCTCCGAGAACGGACGGTATGAAATATGAGAAAAATTTCCTTCTCCTGACGTCTAACTAAATTATGTAAATCGAGTCTGTAACTTATTATCATTTTATTATTTTAAGTGTGCCTATTTTTTGCACAACATAATATCACATTTGTTTCGAGATAGACTCGTAAACCGTACACATCTTTAGGGTTCTGTTCCTCAAAAGGAAAAGGGGAACCATTATAGGGTCACTTTGTTGTCCGTCTGTATGTCTACCTGTCTGTCTGTCAAGTCTAGACCCTTTTCTCGAGAACGCGTAAAGGTTTCATGTTGAAATGAATATATCAATAACTCAAGACTGCAGTCCCTTGGAGCTGTGAAAAAAACAAATTTCTACATTCACACAATCAAAAGATACGGCCGTTTATGCAGCATATTCCCAAAAATTTCGACCATAGCAAGAGAATCAAAACCTACAGGGTACTTCCCGCTGACCCAGAATCATAAACTTTTGCAAGAGTTTTACATCTCACAAAATTAGGTCCAAAGAAATAAGAATTTTGCATGAAAAACTAAATTAGCGCTTTCACCAAAATCGTAGCACAAAAGTTGATGGAATCAAATTTGATTTCTTCCAGACAACATTTCAGTTGACGTGTTTCAGGAATAAAGCTATTTAAAAATTGCCCTGTATAATCTTTTGAGTCTTAACCTTTAACGCAGGGGAGTACCGAGAAAAGGTAATCAACATAACGAAGTCCCACTCTGAAATTAATAAAAAGCCGGGGACGCTTACAAAAGCAATATGAAAAGCACTTAGAAGGGACACTACAATCGCGTGTCCAAACTAATTACGGACTCTAGTGCAAAGTGTGAACCGCACAAATGAGTACAATGTACCGACACAAGTAAATGAACTGTCGTGATTCGTTATGGGGTGTTTACTTTGTCCAGTAATGCCCGGGTTACACGAGACCGGTGTTTTGATCACGATCGAGTTTTTAGAGAAAAACTGTCTAACTAAAGTTTTCGACTACAATATTATTTTATGTAGAGATCTAGGATGTATCTGCGTTCACTGATTTTATGACTAGGTTATGCCTGTTTCACAGGCTTGTTGTTTCACTGCTAGCAATCAAAAACTATTTTAAGTACTTATTGATTTTAATGGATGTTATTCTCGGTGCATTGAATAATAGGTGGCAATAGTACAGACTATTTATAGACGAATAATGTTTTCTAATAGTGAATTACAATATGATTTGTACTGTACAAATGACGTACTTATTTATTCCATGTCCGTTAGGCTACCCCAGCGAAACCGTGTAAAAACTGACACCATGACGCCCGTTGAACCATGATCAGTGGCTGCTATTGTAAAACGCTCTTTTTTTCAGTTTGGCGCTTTCAAGCCTCATCGCAAGCTCCACACACGAAATTCACATCTAATTCCATTTCGAAAGAGCTACAATTTCACGGTGATTTTATTTCAGAAAGCGGCCGGTGTAGCGCGCGGAGCGTTAAGTCGGCACGAGTGATCCCGCGCCGGGTTTGAGGTTAAATTTAAATCGAATGATCGGCGGTTGCCGATGTCCCGTCCACCGCGGTGAGCGTGGACTTGTAAAAATCTTATTTTTTCAGCAATAAACCCTTATTGTTTCCTTCAAGAATCTATTGAGCTTGACATTGACATTCTTCTTCTTCTTCTTCTTCAGCATTTATTTGTCCACTGCTGGACGTATGTCTCTCCATGACATTGACATTAGCCAGGGTGATTTTGTTTTCAGAGACCACCTTTTTGAGCTCGAGCTTAAGCTGACGACTATTAATGCCACCCTTAATCTTTGTTACGAATTGTCTGAATGAAATAAACGGCAGAAAAATTTGGCCATCTCCAACTCCAGTCCAACTAAATCACTTACAAATCGACTAAACCCGTACCGTAATCGACGTTCAATACTTTTCACCAAGTCCCTACTACATCCTCCCCACGCTCATGGCAATGTATGTGATTTTCCGAGCGGAACGCAGGTCGCCCAGCGAGGTGGCGCCAGGGGCCTTAGCCTGTAACGCAATGGCGTGTCGATGGCATCTAAGTAGAAGGACAAAACAGGGATTTCCTCGTTTTTCTCCTACAACCAGCGAACTAATCCTCTAGAATTAGAATCAGAATATTCTTTGGTGTACTACAAAAACATTAAAAGGACCGACAGCATTAATAAATCGTAATTGAAGCCATCAATCGGGAGCCCATTTTGGCACCATTGTGTTACAGGCTATGCCCCCAGGTTTTATTGCGTGACTGGAGGTGAAGAATCCAATTGATGAAAGATTCTCGCGGGCATTTAGATAACGCGTGTGTGGTGGGCGTCTAATATGATCAATCAGCCAGCCACGGGGCCAATCTTGTGTATGTCACAAGTGAGATTCTGCGAAGAAAACATTGCTAAAAAGTAGCATTAGAGATTTTTGGGAATTGGCCCCTATGGTATTTATTTCCTTCGGCATACCTAGCTTTTCGAAGACGCAAAACAAGTTAATTGTGCGATCACCTTTCCATTGAAATGGATATCGTTACATCAGGTTTTACCTGGGTCATAACTTGGAATAAAAAAAATTGGTAGGTAATTCTGCGAAGAAAACATTGCTAAAAAGTAGCATTAGAGATTTTTGGGAATTGGCCCCTATGGTATTTATTTCCTTCGGCATACCTAGCTTTTCGAAGACGCAAAACAAGTTAATTGTGCGATCACCTTTCCATTGAAATGGATATCGTTACATCAGGTTTTACCTGGGTCATAACTTGGAATAAAAAAAATTGGTAGGTACCTTATGTATAATTTTCCTTTTTTTTTTGTTTTTGGGGAACAAAATTGTATAACTGTTAAGAATCGCTGTAGTGTAAGCTTTCAGTTTACTTCTGCAGTTAATCTTAGTTTTACCTGTGCTCGCACAGACAATGCGATGTAAGTCATTCATGATATTTTGTACAGTCGGCCACAGTCTCAGATACCCCTTTTTGTTCGATTGGCGCCCTTATGCCGCGCGCGATAAGACCTGCCATGGGGTATCTGAGATTGTGGCCGACCGTACGTTCGATTGACATCGCATTGTCAGACGTGGTTTCCCAAATAAAGATAGGTAGGAGTTCCACAAGGATCTATCTTAGGCCCACTGCTTTTCCTTTTGTGTACCAAATGTAGTGGATAAAAATGTAGACAAATGCTTAATCTACGACTATCATTTTAGCCCAACAGGTATATTGCACTAACATTACAGCCACATCGATTAACATCGCGGGCATATCGACAGAAAAATAAACTCTGGAAGCACTGACTGCATGCCATATGATTTGACACTCACACACGAATAAGAAGAAGGTCTATTGCTCAAGTGCATACCTGTATAGAGGCTTCCCACCGGAGTGCCGGAACCAGAGCACCATGTAGACGCGGTCCTCCTTGGTGTCAGGCTCGATGTCGCAGGGCAGCGCCGCGGTGCGCCCCACCACCGCCTCGACCTCCACAGTCGACACTGGAACAAAGTCCACTGCCATCTGAGTTCATTTGACCTGCTCTGTTTGCGAATAGGAGGACGCCCTAGGTCAACGTTTCTTTGACGGGTCCATGGACCGCTTAGGGTGGCATTAATAGGCGTCATCTCAAGCTCGAGCTCAAGTTAGTGAAATCAGAAAACAAAATCACCAACTTGAGTGTCTATCAATATGCTGACAGCTACTCAAGCTTGACATTAGCCAAGGCTGGACATTAGGCAATTTAGCAATTTTTTACTTGAGAACTTGGCTAATGTCAAAACTAGAATCTCGAGCTTGAGATGCCACTCTATTAATACCACCCGTAATATTAATCTCAGCTTTTGTATCTTTTGTATCTCGCATTTTGTAAGAAACCAATCAACAAATAGGGTTGAAACTATAGCCTTTTTGGTTTAAACTGTGATTAATATTACGGGCCGATTGATGTCCTATCGCGCGTTTTGGTTGAGAAAAAAACACATAAAATCTCGAACGAAGGTTCATACTTCAGAATGATGGCCCTAGTATTTTTCAGCTCGAACAGCCCTTATTCTTATCTAGGGTCCCTTATCCAGTTTGTTCCCTGGAGCGGCTATCCGACCACTATTCGACCAATAAATAAATTCTCCAGTGCCAGATATCTCGCTCGCTTGGGAAGTTTCACTCGCTACAATCGCGACCGCCATTTTGAGATAATTCTACAGGGTGCGCTCTAATTATTAATCGATAGCGGAACATAAAATAGGCTGTCTACTGTTCAATACAAACAACATGTACTAAACGGCGAAAAAAATATCAGCTGTTTCATACATTTGGCGCAGTACTGAGTCGAACTTTTGTATGAAACAGCAGATATTTTTTTTGTTTCCATTTATTTTAGTCACCTGGTACAACTTGTTTGTATTGATCAGTAGACAGCCTATTTAAAGTAGAACATAGGTAAATCCCTTACGCTAACTTTTTGAACAGAAACATATTTTATCCACTTTTTGTATTTTCTTAAGCACTAACCCGTGCTAGGGATCTTTATAAAGATTTTTATAAGGTTAAAAAAATCGCTCGGGACAGGACTTGAACCCGCAACCTTATTGCATTCCGTGCAGGCGCTCTACCAATTGAGCTACCGAGTCAAGTACTGTCTTTGCGAATTTTCTAACCTCATTGAAACTCGTCTTACGGACGATGGGGCGCCATCTAGTGTAATAGTTTGCACTTATCTACACTACCCAATGCGTTCATCATTACAGACGAAATGCTCATTGGAATTTATTTGATTTTGCCACTACGTTTTTTTAACCACTTTTTGTATTTTCTTAAGCACTAACCCGTGCTAGGGATCCTTATAAAGATTTTTATAAGGTAAAAAAATTCGCTCGGGACAGGATTTGAACCCGCAACCTTATTGAATTCCGTGCAGGCGTATTTTATATTGATAAATGTGCATTACTTACGAAAGTTTAAGTTGTAAAATAGAAAAAAATATCTTCTATTTGAGAAAATCTCAGACGGTAATGATTTTCAAAAATTTTAAAAACTAACCACACACACTATTGTCATTAATTCTGAACATTTGCCCTGTCCTCACTCAAAAACTCACAACCCCACGCACACCCGAAAATAAGAGAAAACACAACTCATATTTTCCTCAAGACGAAACCCCGAAAACCTCCCGAGTAGGCACAGTAAATTACCCACTGTGCCATTACCATAGGGTGTTTTATCGGATGCAGAGGTCGCGTCATTTGGGCGGCCCGGGAGTCATTCGGTTTTATGACAAGTAAAATGAGCTACTCAACTGTGCCGTTAGCGCAGGCCTACATGGGGTGGGAAATTATGGAAGTGGGTTGTTTCTGGGGAAAGTATGTATATTTAAAAAAGTTTATTTATTACTCTTTAAAGAGATCACGTCGCGCCTGGTTGATGCCTCAGGTGAAGCCGGTGCCTACCTCGGGCAAAGGCTGAGCCTCGCCATCCAGCGGGGCAACGCCGCCAGCCTTCTGGGCACCCTACCGAGCGACGGCAGTGATCTGGCCCAATTTTTTTATAGTAGGATAAATTAGTATAGTCCTATTTTTATTTCTTTTTAGTTTAGTTATGTACATTTAATTTTTGTTTAATAAATTATTTCCACCTTTATTACCTACTAGCTGTGCCCGCGACTTCGTATGCGTTTTTAGGGTTCCGTACCTCAAAAGGCAAAACGGAACCATTACAGGATCACTCGTGCCTCTACCTGTCCATCGGTCACAGCCAATTTACTCCGAAACTACTGAACCGATCGTCTTTAAATTTGGGACACATAAGTAAGTTGAAAGGGCTCGTTGTGAGGATCTCAAATATTTTTTCAATAAACATTTTTAAATAAACAGTTTTGAAGTTATTTAAGTAACTACTGAGCCTAAAATTTTGAAAAAAATACATGTAATAGTTATTTACCTATAGATTACAGGAAAATCTATAAGAAGTCCACGGTGTATAAAATAATATAGGAAAATGATCATATAAGCCAACAGATGGCGCTCTACAGTCCTACATCGCGGATCGCTGTATGGTTTCTCAACATTTGTGCGTAAATGAACTTTGGATGTACGGAACCCTCTCCTCGCGAATATATCTCGCACTTGACCCGTTTTTTTTAAGGTGTAGTCTCAGAGTGTCTAGAACGCAAAATTACTACATTACAAAGACATTTAATTTTAATCCGACTGTGGAGGAAAACTCAATAGAAAGGCTATTTTTACTTCATGACTTGCGGCAGCAAGGCTCAAAAGAGAACAATAAATAGAGTACGTAAAACGCTAGGAATCTAGGATACACCTTTTTGTTAAATAAATAATTATTTTTATTTTAGGCATTTTTTAAGCCTTAAAATCCTTAATCTAAACAATACGACATATTTATAAATTTTCTAATAAAGCAGGAACTTTGCCACGTACGCGGCGGGTTTATAAATGTATTGTTTAGACGTGATAAAGCTTAGCATTAGAATGGCTTAAGAAGTTAAGGAGTTTATATGGATTTCACTCTTTTGATCGACGTAGAGTGGGACAGATAGAGTTATAAGTACGCCCATGGCCCATAGATAAGGTCTAACCCATTCTTATGCTAAGCCAGTAGAGGGTATCCTTGCGGGTCACTTTAACGACACACGCCCTCGGTGCAAAGTTTGCTACCACTGGAGACGACATAGGCCCGGTTTCTAAATTGAGAATTTTACTAAGGAAATACTTAACTATCGTTCTGTCACGTTCTTTTGTGAGAAAACCGCAGAGGCAGAACGATATTTAAGTGCTTGCTTAGCGAATTTCTCAAATCAGAAACCGGCAGATAGAGAACCCATACCTATAGAATTATATGTCTATGTTAGTACCCCACATATCACAAACCTCCGATTTAAGTAAGTATTAGTATTTAGGGTTGCAAAATGCATTTAGCGTTTCAGCTAAGAAGACAAAGTTTCACGAACGAATGAAGACTTTAAATTAAAATGTGGTTAGTTTCTAGTTCTAAAAATGCTATACTTTAAGAAATTGGGAGGGTTTCACGAAAGATATTTTTTAATTGCGCTTAGTAAAGCTCGCACAGACTGAAAAACAGGGTTCGAAGTGTTAATTATCAAGATAAATATAGGTTGATAATTATCTTGATAACTGTAATCGAAAATATTTGCCACTTGTAATTTTTTGCATTCAACGACTGCGTGTATTGGAACGCGCCAATATTTTTCTGTGAACGCGCCACTTACCGTCAATAGCGGGGATTCCCCGCATCGTCGGGTTTTCTTTACGTTTTGTATTGTCTGTGTGTGGCCGAAACTAAAAAAACAAAGTTTTTTTTTTATGTAACCTCTACGCTGTCCCACTGCTGGGCAAAGGCCTCACCACTTTGATATCAGTAAAAAAGGATATCAGGATATCTATCCGATATCAGTTAAAAAAGGATTGCTAGGTTTATATCTGTTTGATAATTATCGGATAATTATCATGATAATTATCAAAGGGCTATTTATCTTGATAATTTCAAACCCTGCTGAAAAAAGAATCATCACAAAAAATTACAGTTTTAACATATTGGAATTCTAAGTAACAAAATCTAAGTTTTTTCTTACCAATTAAAAAAACAAAAAATACAAAAAGAAAAATGCGCTTAACCGAACGAAAAAAAAAACACAATCATCCAGCCCTTGGTTCGAACCCAGAACCTATCGACCACGAAGTCAAAGCAGTACCGCCTGAGCTACGGTTACTTATTGGGGCCTGACGAAAAATGCAAACACTTCCTTGCAATACTTTTGGTAGGAAATCCAGTTGGTCATGGCTTTTTTCATTAATGCAAAACACAACCTTATTACATATTAGGTTAGTTCGTTTTTCCAAATATTGGAAAAATGAAATAATCGAGTTGGCCATGCCGATCGCATGTATGCAAAACACAACCTTATCATGTATAAAGTTTAGATCTGTTTTCCGAATAACAGTCATATTGTTTTTTTTTACTATGGCAAATGGGATGGTCCTGTATCGCCCGACAATGCTTATTAATTCAACTTTTATTATTTATCCCAAAAGTCGTAGCGTAATATAATATAGCCTAGATTGTGCCGGGAAACATGACTTATCACGGTACGACTGTTTGACTGAAGACTATTCAGCGGTATTCGCGTGATGAGGTAACACACAGACATAGGGACAGACAGTGTGACAGAGAGAGACAGGTAGAGTCAGACAGAGACAAAAATTTAGAGTTTTATTATAAGTATAGATTGGCAATATTCAAGAAGGTATTAATAGTATCCACTGGGTAAAATTGCCCGTGAATCATATTTTTACCCTGGTAGAGCACCTAGTCACCAATCTGTGTACTTATGTTGTAAAAGTAAAAAAAAATTAGAGTTTCGTTCTCTAAAAAATCGCTGATCGCTGTCACTCTCAAAACTGTTTTTTTTTTCAATTCAATCAAGACTGCAGTGAAGTAGATAGCGAAGTGAAGTTACGTAATCCTAGTAGTCGCGCTCATTGCGAACCTTTTTAACTGTTAATTGTTTTAACTATTTGTGTCGTTGTAGCCTAAACTAAAATTAGGTGAAATTAAATGCCCAAGTGTAGGGGCCACCAATGTACCGCATGTAACACTATTTTTAATTAAATAAACAACCTTTTAATTTTTCTGAATTTGTAGACGTCACTACGTCAGTAACCTGTCGCTGTCACGTTATTATAGTTTAGGTAGGCACAGGGGCCTTAGCCTGTAAGACAATGGCGTATCAATGGCATCCCAGGTAGATGGACAAAACCGGGATTTTTTCGTTGTTCTCCTACAACTAGCGAACTAATCCTCTAGAATTAGACTCATGATATTTTTTGCTGTACTACAAATGGACCGACAGCATTAATAAATCGAAATTGAAAACGTCAACCGGGAGCACATTTTGGCACCATTGTGTTACAGGCTAAGGGCCCTGGTCACGTCTTGTAAAAAGAACGCTAGAAGAAAGTGCAGGGGCTGTGTCTACGCATGGGCACACTCGCGCATGAAAGTACTAGGCCTATTGTTTTATTTTTGATCTAGTTATAGGTATAGCTACTAGCTAAGCTAGTATACCAGCTAAAGCTACTAGCTATACTAGCTATATAGCTATGTAGACCGATAAAATCGCCTAATGCGTAACTTGACCTGTAGCGTTCTTTTTACATTTCGTGACATATAATTCTAGTTGCTGTCATGTGAGCCGACCCTAACAGTAGCCGTATGCCGCAGATCGACGTTAGATAATGCCCCCAGGCAACACAGGTTTGCTTGTTATGAATAATAACCGGTTAACTATTGTTCTAGGCTTCTAGCCTGTGATTTCCAAATGTATTCTTGTTCCAAATGCTAGGTTTTAGCTTAGCAGTGCCTTACATTTTAGCATTTACTTTGTTTTGTGTTGTGTAACATTTTGCTGTTAGCATTTTGGCAGGCGCTGTTAGCCGACCCAAAAATAGGGTTGTTCTATGCTTGACCGCTATGTGTGTGTGTGTGTCTGTGTGTCTGTCTGTGGCACCGTAGCTTCTAAACGGGTAAACCGATTGGGAAGCGGTTTTTTTTTCATTGGAAAGCTGGTTTTCTAGGGAGTGTTTTTAGATATTATGTTTTATCAAAATCGTTTTAGCCGTTTATGAGATATGCTAATTTGAAGCTAAAATGACGGCGGTATTTTAATTTTTTTATTTGGTCGTTATTAATTCATGTAGGTAGTGATTATTTTTCAGACACAGCTGTAACAGTAAAAGCTTTTCACCATTGTAATGGGAATTTTCCTCGCCCGGCAGAAGGCCGAACGAGGGTAATAGTAAGTGTAAATAAATAAATGAAACGACAAAATTCCGTGCAAGAATATATTAAAAAGTTAAGGTAAAGTTTTATTTTTACAAAAGGCCTCTTCAGGCAGATATATAAGTTTGGGTTAAAGAGATTCGCTTTCCTAATATGCGCACTTACTTTACTTATTCTAAGTTCCCTAACTCTTATTATAAGTTTTTACAATTACTTAAATTAATAGTCGAAAAACCAGGTGAAAAGGCCTATACCCAATAGTGGGCAAAGGTGGGCCAACTAGACTTGACGGTAACTGGAAGTGGAATTGACTTGTAAACTTGACTGGTAAACTTGACTGGTAAACTTGACTGGTAAACTTGACTGGTAAACTTGACTGGTAAACTTGACTGGTAAACTTGACTGGTAAACTTGACTGGTAAACTTGACTGGTAAACTTGACTGGTAAACTTGACTGGTAAACTTGACTGGTAAACTTGACTGGTAAACTTGACTGGTAAACTTGACTGGTAAACTTGACTGGTAAACTTGACTGGTAAACTTGACTGGTAAACTTGACTGGCGTCCCGCAGGATGGTCGGTAGACGCCTCCTGTAAAGGGGATATAAGGTCCCATTGATTCACTGTCATACAAACAAAACATCTCGGAGGTAGGTAGTAGGTATACAATTCAACGGCTAACTTCACACAAAACTCTATTAAACAAGCGGGGCGTCCGCAGAATGCATACGGGCGAACCGCGGTCATGTTTAGAATTTTTAAAGAAAAAGGGTAGAATTTGGTCATTTGTATTATTCAGAAAAAAAAAAGAAAATTGCGTCTAATCAAGCAGAAGGCTTGCAGGAGACGTTCAGGTGAGTCGCGGAATGGTTTTAGAAAATTTCGGAAAAAAGGTAAAATTTGGTCATTTGTATTATTCAGAAAAAAATCAGAAAATGGCGTCTAATCAAGCAGAAGGCTTGCAGGAGACGTTCAGGTGAGTCGCGATTTGGTTTTAGAAAATTTCGGAAAAAAGGTAAAATTTGGTCATTTGTATTATTCAGAAAAAAAACAGAAAATGGCGTCTAATCAAGCAGAAGGCTTGGTACAACACTCCTGCAAGCTCCTCGCCGGTCAGAAACCCTCAGAAAATAAATATCAATCACTCGCTACAAAAGAGCCCTTTTATCCACAGCGTCTCGACCAAATCTTAAAATTGTTGGCTGGGAGGCAGCCTCTTGCTAAAACGCACCTTCTACAATAGGTAATACTCGGGGCTAAGCATGGAAAGGTACATTCACACGGAAATCACAAAAGTTAAGTTTTATTGTACATCGGTGGACCGACTGCTAAAATTCCGGGCTGGTAAGCAGCGCCTCATCACAATACACATTCTACGATAGATTATACCCAGGGCCAAGCAATGCAAGGCACATTTTCATACAAATCATAAAAGTAAGGTTTTATTGCACATCGGTGGACCGAATGTTAAGATTTCTGGCTGAGAAGCAGCGTCTCATCCCCGTGGAGCTTTCAGCATCTTACACAGGGCTCCAGCGACGACGCTGGAGGCACCACAATCAAATTCCTGACAAACGCACGCTTAGAGGTTATGCTGTATTCTGGTACTAGCAATCACGTTAAAATAACTTAGATTTTGTACATACCGGTGGGGTAATCAGCTTGCGGGGCTGGTTCCACTTGGAAGCGGTCGTCGGGTATGTTCCGCGCCGAGAAATAACAAAATATACTGAAAAGAAGAAACAAACACGGTCACAATCATTCGGATCAAAAGAAGACGGCTAACGGCCACATTCTCGTCTAACAAAATATCGCGCAACTTACCACGAAATCGTGCTAACTACTCTCATGGACCAAAGGGTCCTCTTCAACAGCTCTGGAGGCTGGCGTCCAGGGTCACTCGGGGGGTAAAAATCGCCGGTGGGATGACTGAAACGAATTCCTTTACTTTAACACGAGCCAAATCGAGATGCAAGGTTGCGAGAAGCAAAAAGAACGAAAACTCCTCAGATTCCCAAACTTAACCCAAAAATGCTCACCTGGAGTCAATGGCGCAACCTCTCGGGCAGGGTTCTCGTCGCAAAATGGCGGAGTCTCCTACGCAGTTACGAAGCACCACAAAACATGCGGCCTCAAACCTACTACGCACTTGCAAGTTCCCAACTTAACACACGCAATTGCGTCTCGCTCGCTCGCGCAACCTGAGCGTCTATCGGTTTCTCTCGTACTTGAAATGTCAAAAATGCCTCTGCTATACTTTCGCCGGGAACGCAAATTCCCGCAGCCGAATTCATTCAATGGCTAATTTTGAACCGCCGCACCGCTAGTTCCTTGCGCGCTCACTAGGTGGCACGACAGGAGCCAAAACAAAAATTAGTTCCAACAAACAGATGGAACTAGGAGTAAAAAAAAATAGTGTTACAACACACCCCCACTTAGGTAAGAATTTTCGTAATGGACGAAAATTCTTCGGATGCCCTCATCCGCACACGAACCACCTGTCCAACCTCCAAACTCGTAGGGTAAAAAAAATAATAATAATATGTAATATAAGAAGGCCACAATAAGAGGTAATAGGTACTTAAATAATGTAAATGGTAATTATAATTGGTAAAGTATGGTATTGTAATGTAGTGTAATGTATGTTATGAAGAAAAAGATAGAGTCACCCACACCTTAAGGGAATCCACTCTGGAAGAAAAGCATTCTTCGAAGTGAGCCCCCATACCTCAAGGGTAGCCTCACATTCGAAAGAATGGGAATAGAAAGGGACAAACTTTGAAGTGAACCTTCCAAAGAGTGACATAGCAACAAAAACATCGAAGTAAGCCTTCCAATGAGTTTGGGGAAAGTTATGAGAGAGTAAAGTGTGATAAATAGATAACAATATCCTACCAATAGAATACAAATGACAAAAGAATGCGAACCATTTTCTACTGTGTAGGCTACTTTTAAAGAGTCACGACCCGCTCTGATATCTCTAGGCAACGGGATGCATTTAAAAGAAGTGTTAAATAATAAATAAATACTACGAAAGAGGATAAAAATAAATAAGTAGAAACGATCCCTACTGTGTTGGCTATTTTAAATGGAGTCACGACCCGCTCCGGCTGTAAGAAATCGTGAAGAGAAACTCAGGATGCAATCCATCACGCACTGTGTGGGCTATTTTAAGGAGTCACGACCCGCTCCTAAGTGTCTGTGGTAAACGGAGGCCCTAAAGTGAAATTGTGTAATAAACTTAAATAAAATGTAATAGGAAAGAAGACAGTAAACTTAAATAAATAAAACACAAACAGACTTACATAAACTATAAAGTTTCAGCCATTAGTCGCCTTTTACGACACGCAGGAGAAAGGGCGTTGGGACAATTCTAAGCCGGTCACCAAACAGCTAAAAAAAACCCCAGACCGTACAGCAAGAAAAAAATCCATTGTAGTAAATATACAATTTCGGTATAAATGTATGAAACCAGTAAACGATAACAAGCAGCATCAGAAAATCTCATCAGAAAACCATCATCAATAACAAATCATCAGAAACTCCCAAACAACAACAAAAATAAAAGAACCGACGAGCAAAACATAATATACGGCAACGTGAATAAATCACGGTAACTGGACAGGTAAAAAAAACTGTCAGGCCTACAACGACACAAAACATAGAAGGAATAAACATAAATAAATAGGAATAACCATAATGATAGACTTACATAAACAATAAAGTTTCAGCCATTAGTCGCCTTTTACGACACGCAGGAGAAAGAGCGTTGGGACAATTCTAAGCTGGTCACCACACAGCTAAAAAAATGGGTACCTAGATGTTAGGGAAAAAAAGTAAGGCAATGGGCCTATCCAGCATATTATAAAAGTAAAACACATCAAAACAGGTTGTAAAATACCTATCCAGATTAAAGCAGTTAAACATGGATACACGAGTTAGGTAATACAGGCTGTAAAAACTATCAGCAGATAAAAGTTAAAAAAAAAAATGACAATTCGTGACAACAATCACATGTCCCAAATTAAAATCAATTAACAATCCATCAAAAAAAGAATATCACCTGTTTTACAAATCAAAATATCTAAGTTAAAACAGTAAGAAAAATTTGGAAGACACAAAACAATAAGAGCGCATACCAGAAATCGCGGATTCTGTGAGCTAACGACCACACAATCTTAAAATCTCTCCTGTCCAATTGTTCGGGCGCCAAAATGTAATGGGAATTTTCCTCGCCCGGCAGAAGGCCGAACGAGGGTAATAGTAAGTGTAAATAAATAAATGAAACGACAAAATTCCGTGCAAGAATATATTAAAAAGTTAAGGTAAAGTTTTATTTTTACAAAAGGCCTCTTCAGGCAGATATATAAGTTTGGGTTAAAGAGATTCGCTTTCCTAATATGCGCACTTACTTTACTTATTCTAAGTTCCCTAACTCTTATTATAAGTTTTTACAATTACTTAAATTAATAGTCGAAAAACCAGGTGAAAAGGCCTATACCCAATAGTGGGCAAAGGTGGGCCAACTAGACTTGACGGTAACTGGAAGTGGAATTGACTTGTAAACTTGACTGGTAAACTTGACTGGTAAACTTGACTGGTAAACTTGACTGGTAAACTTGACTGGTAAACTTGACTGGTAAACTTGACTGGTAAACTTGACTGGTAAACTTGACTGGTAAACTTGACTGGTAAACTTGACTGGTAAACTTGACTGGTAAACTTGACTGGTAAACTTGACTGGTAAACTTGACTGGTAAACTTGACTGGTAAACTTGACTGGTAAACTTGACTGGCGTCCCGCAGGATGGTCGGTAGACGCCTCCTGTAAAGGGGATATAAGGTCCCATTGATTCACTGTCATACAAACAAAACATCTCGGAGGTAGGTAGTAGGTATACAATTCAACGGCTAACTTCACACAAAACTCTATTAAACAAGCGGGGCGTCCGCAGAATGCATACGGGCGAACCGCGGTCATGTTTAGAATTTTTAAAGAAAAAGGGTAGAATTTGGTCATTTGTATTATTCAGAAAAAAAAAAGAAAATTGCGTCTAATCAAGCAGAAGGCTTGCAGGAGACGTTCAGGTGAGTCGCGGAATGGTTTTAGAAAATTTCGGAAAAAAGGTAAAATTTGGTCATTTGTATTATTCAGAAAAAAATCAGAAAATGGCGTCTAATCAAGCAGAAGGCTTGCAGGAGACGTTCAGGTGAGTCGCGATTTGGTTTTAGAAAATTTCGGAAAAAAGGTAAAATTTGGTCATTTGTATTATTCAGAAAAAAAACAGAAAATGGCGTCTAATCAAGCAGAAGGCTTGGTACAACACTCCTGCAAGCTCCTCGCCGGTCAGAAACCCTCAGAAAATAAATATCAATCACTCGCTACAAAAGAGCCCTTTTATCCACAGCGTCTCGACCAAATCTTAAAATTGTTGGCTGGGAGGCAGCCTCTTGCTAAAACGCACCTTCTACAATAGGTAATACTCGGGGCTAAGCATGGAAAGGTACATTCACACGGAAATCACAAAAGTTAAGTTTTATTGTACATCGGTGGACCGACTGCTAAAATTCCGGGCTGGTAAGCAGCGCCTCATCACAATACACATTCTACGATAGATTATACCCAGGGCCAAGCAATGCAAGGCACATTTTCATACAAATCATAAAAGTAAGGTTTTATTGCACATCGGTGGACCGAATGTTAAGATTTCTGGCTGAGAAGCAGCGTCTCATCCCCGTGGAGCTTTCAGCATCTTACACAGGGCTCCAGCGACGACGCTGGAGGCACCACAATCAAATTCCTGACAAACGCACGCTTAGAGGTTATGCTGTATTCTGGTACTAGCAATCACGTTAAAATAACTTAGATTTTGTACATACCGGTGGGGTAATCAGCTTGCGGGGCTGGTTCCACTTGGAAGCGGTCGTCGGGTATGTTCCGCGCCGAGAAATAACAAAATATACTGAAAAGAAGAAACAAACACGGTCACAATCATTCGGATCAAAAGAAGACGGCTAACGGCCACATTCTCGTCTAACAAAATATCGCGCAACTTACCACGAAATCGTGCTAACTACTCTCATGGACCAAAGGGTCCTCTTCAACAGCTCTGGAGGCTGGCGTCCAGGGTCACTCGGGGGGTAAAAATCGCCGGTGGGATGACTGAAACGAATTCCTTTACTTTAACACGAGCCAAATCGAGATGCAAGGTTGCGAGAAGCAAAAAGAACGAAAACTCCTCAGATTCCCAAACTTAACCCAAAAATGCTCACCTGGAGTCAATGGCGCAACCTCTCGGGCAGGGTTCTCGTCGCAAAATGGCGGAGTCTCCTACGCAGTTACGAAGCACCACAAAACATGCGGCCTCAAACCTACTACGCACTTGCAAGTTCCCAACTTAACACACGCAATTGCGTCTCGCTCGCTCGCGCAACCTGAGCGTCTATCGGTTTCTCTCGTACTTGAAATGTCAAAAATGCCTCTGCTATACTTTCGCCGGGAACGCAAATTCCCGCAGCCGAATTCATTCAATGGCTAATTTTGAACCGCCGCACCGCTAGTTCCTTGCGCGCTCACTAGGTGGCACGACAGGAGCCAAAACAAAAATTAGTTCCAACAAACAGATGGAACTAGGAGTAAAAAAAAATAGTGTTACACCATAGTATGTTTCAGTCAATATTTAATTATAAGGTATCAAACAATTACCTACATCATTACTTGGCTCGTAAACAATCGTAATTAAAACCCTTTAAAGGTTTCGTGTAAGTAACTACATACCTAAATTAATTGAACGAGCGAGCGAAGCGAGCGAAGTTCTCCGAGTCTACTGGAACAATCCGGCGTTTGTATGTATGTATGTATGTATGTATGTATGTATGTATGTATGTATGTATGTATGTATGTATGTATGAATGTTCGTTCGACGATAACTTGAGTAAATTTAGTCGGATCGTCATGAAATTTGGTAGGCAGGTAAATGAGGCCAAGAGAATTTTTAAGTTCGAACATGAGCCAAATCGGTCGAGGGGTTGCTGAGATATGGGGTTGTTAATTTTATATGGGGTCGCGAGTTCATAGTTCGGGGCGAACCACTAGTTACTTAGATTAAAATTATAAGCCGTAAGCTGGAAAAGCACAGAAGTTGGATCTGATAGTCCAAGCAACGAGTTGCCCATCATAGGGGGTAAAGGGGTGTAGAATGCGTAAGCGAGGACCTAAGTGATTTTTTCAGGAACCTGATAAGGGTGCTTAGGGTGTGAACATACTAAAAGTCCCCTCCTCTAGGATGTGAGCGCAAGTCGCATTAACAACCCAACCCATTTATTGACTGAACTCGCGCACTCTACAACCCATTTATTGACTGAACTATGAGGCGATCAATGTGAGATTATGAAAGTCCCCTCCTCTAGGATGTGAGCGCGAGTCCCATTAACAACTCAACCCATTTATTGACTGAACTCGCGCACTCTACAACCCATTTATTGACTGAACTATGAGGCGATCAATGTGAGATTATGAAGCAAAGTAAAGTTGTTAAACATGCGTGTACATAAAAGGTCATAAATAAACATGGGTTTTGCCTTATAGGCATAAAAATCATTAGAGCAATTTTTTATTTTTATTACGATGTGCCTCTGGGTTTCGTCATAAAAACCCTAAAAACAGCGATATAGTTACCACATTTTATTTGAAAACATATCACTGAAGGATTTCGTACAGGCAAGCAAGTTTGCATCTGTCGAATCAAAGAGAGTATGCATCTGACTTGACTCTTTTAAACAGAGTTCGACGCTTGAGTTTATTTCTGTGATACGGTCCTAACAGTTGGTAGTTCAGGAAAAAATACGTTCTAAGCCGTTGGTTGGCCCTTTTTTGTGCGAACCTTCTAAGTCTCTACCATATTTGGCTACGATTGTAGCTATATTTAGCTTTCATTGAGTAAATTATATTGTTTGTCGGTTTTCGCACTCACGGTTATACAAGGTGTTACAAAAGGTCCTAACTCTTTTTACAGGGTAATAGCACCCGGTGATAGAGATCACAATACATTTTTGCTCTAAGCGCACTAAGTGCTGTGGCGGTGGCGACTTTTGACAGATGTCAATTTTACATACCTACTCTGTGAATACAACTTTAAATTAAAACACGCTGTTATTATTTCCTCTACAAAGTAGTTCTAAAATTATTCATGGTCCAAATGGAGTGCTACGCACATATTACAAGGTGCAAAGTTTAGTGCTAGCTACGTTTTTTGGTGCTAAACTCAAGTACAAAGGCATCAAATTACCTGGTATGCTAACCAGACATGCTTATTAAATGAGTTACCTGAATATTAAATAACTTGCTTTTGTGCTTGTTGTACCTATGTTTTACATAATAAAACCTCGACTAAGTTGCGAAGTTTCAAAACTCCATGAAAATCTAAATCCCGCGTTGATTTACATAAACATGGCTGCTACAGGCGTACCGACGAGTTATTGCAGTTGTATCTTATATCTTGATCCAATCCAGCATAAATTAATTTAATTGAATCGAGGAAGATAAATGACCTACAGACTTGAAATTTTGGATTTTTAGTTTGAGACCAGCATAAATTAATTGAACGAGCGAGCGAAGCGAGCGAAGTTCTCCGAGTCTACTGGAACAATCCGGCGTTTGTATGTATGTATGTATGTATGTATGTATGTATGTATGTATGTATGTATGTATGTATGTATGTATGTATGTATGTATGAATGTTCGTTCGACGATAACTTGAGTAAATGAAGTCAGATCGTCACGAAATTTGGTAAGCGGCTAAATGAGGCAAAGAGAATTTTTAAGTTCGAACATGAGCCAAATCGGTCGAGGCGTTACCGAGATATGGGGTTGTTAAGTTTATATGGGGTCGCGAGTTCACAGTTCGGGGCGAACCACTAGTTTAATTGAATCGAGGAATATAAATGACCTACAGACTTGAAATTTTGGATTTTTAGTATGTGATTATAGCTTACTGGATGACGAAAATTTCTGGGTTTTGGTCTTATCCAAAGGTTCTCAAATAGAAACCTGAAAATGCGGCGAAATGGTTCCAGCAAAGGATGGTACGGCAGTGTTTGCTTCGCGCTCGACTTGGCGGGGGCACTGCCGTGCCCCCAGATTTATTTAACTCTATGGGAAGATTTATTTATTGAACGAGCGAGCGAAGCGAGCGAAGTTCTCCGAGTCTACTGGAACAATCCGGCGTTTGTATGTATGTATGTATGTATGTATGTATGTATGTTTGTATGTTTGTATGTTTGTATGTATGAATGTTCGTTCGACGATAACTTGAGTAATTTTTGTCGGATCGTCATGAAATTTGGTAGGCAGGTAAATAAAATTAAAAGAATTTTTAAGTTCGAACATGAGCCAAATCGGTCGAGGGGTTGCCGAGATATGGGGTTGTTAAGTTTATATGGCATGAGAGAGGGCGCCACTGCTGCCTCTCAGTAACATTAAATTGGTGCTAAAAAGTGATTTTAAAAGTGATAAAAACGTAAATCTAATCAGTAAACAGTGAAAGCAGTGATAAAAACTAACAAAAGTGAACTATAAATACAAATTCTGTTTGGAAACAATATTGTGGATATCGGACGTAAAACTCAGTGGAAACATTAAAATAAACTTTTACGGGTCGCGAAATAATCCGTAACAGGAACTCTATTTTAATCCAATAAATCCAAAAATAACCAAAAATTATGCTAATTGCTATGGTCCAAAGTACACCAGATTAGAAAATACAAAACAGCGCCATCTATTTTAAAAAAAAATGGTTATTCTACTTCCTAACAGAGGGCGTGACAATTTTTTTTTATCAGAGCCATCTAGTGTTCAAAATTATAAACCAAAAAGTCCTTATGCTCAACAATAGAGGTCGCTTTACTTCAAAACTACAAGAGAGTCCTATACAAAACTTAAAATGGAAGAAATACTTGAACTTGAAATACAAAAACTTGAAATAAGAAAAAACGGCGAACAAGTTACAGAAAACATTCAAAGAATGTTTGGCGAAAAACTAAAAATGCTAAAAGAAAAATTTGAGTTGGAAATGATAATAAAATTGCAAACTTACACTTCATAACACGGGGGTTATGATTATTATTAAGTTTATATGGGGTCGCGAGTTCATAGTTCGGGGCGAACCACTAGTTTAAACCAACAGTTAAAGAGTTTATAATGAGAGTGTATAATAGGACGCCACTTACAGGTCCTCATTTATGGTTACAGCTTAATTAAATTAATGTAGAGTTTAGTTACACAATAATAAATGTCTTAAATAGATAGAAAATGCTCAATGCACGTTATATTCAAAATATTGGGCGTCAGATTTTTGTGATGTGCAAACGAGTTATAAAACCGGCTAAGAAATGTGCTTAAAAGGTTAAAAAGCTCGAACCCAGCTCGAGGCTCGTTTTTCTCTACATTTTTATCCAAATTATCTCTAAAGCAAGCATTTCTAGCCTATTACATACGTATGTATGACATACCTAACAGGCCCTAACAAGGCTAACGTGGATAAAAGACGAAAACTTTTGTAAATCCTTAGCAAAGTAGTATCAAAACCCAGGCTTTAAGGGTAACAAGGCTGGAAATTATAAATATTTCCCTTTCACACATTCGCATCAATCAAATGCACGAATCGGCAATCAGCCGAACAGTCACGATTAAAAACCATGGAGGCATCGTGACTTCCCAATTAGGGTAACCATGCAAATTACCATCACACCCATGCCCGAAAAGATAAACAGAGGCACCTATACACTACCCAAGTAACATTTTAGGTTGTAGAAAGGTTTTGAACAGGTTCTAGAACCTTTGTATGGAAATCTGCTCGTAAGTCTTATAACTCTCAATAAAGTTATATTAACCTTGTAATTACCTTCTGAGTGCCAAAAGGGCCCCGGTTTTAGAACCTTTCTGAGAGCTACAGCACAACCTATAGCTCAAATCCAGAACCTTTCCAATACTTGCATAGAACCTAAATATAACCTTCACAACCTTAATTTAACGTTATTATAACCTTGCAAGACAACTTATAAGTTCTAAATTAGTCTTGGATGTAACTCTATGACAACTTAGAACCTTTTTGATGGATATGAATAAATACCTTTCCAGGACTTACAAGTTTTAAATAGCTTCTGTTTAAGATTTTTTACACAGATTCAAATACTTATTTACAATGGCGTCATTCCTTTTTCGTTCGGCCATCTTTCAAAATGGCTAGATAAGCAAAGTGTTTATAAAAATAATAAGTAGCTTGGTACAGTCAGGAAATAATCAAAATATAGTGCGATTGGCACTTCATCGTGAAACTTTACGATAATAGTGCTGTATACAAGACGGGCCTTTCATAAGTTAAACATTTCGGATATTTTTTAATAAAATAAAATAAAATAAATTGGTGATCGGTGGTAAGTCACATCAGAAATCAAACTACTATTCATATGAAAAGTATATATTATAAATCGCGTAGCACATGGTATTTTATTACGCTTTATTTAATTAAAATATTGGTTTTGTTTCGTTTTTTTTTTTGATTTTTTAATATTAAATATGGCTGACGTTAGGAAATTACTTGAAAGTATTATGTTTTTCCTTTTCAGAACTGTAACAGCTAAGAGCTCTTAAGATTTTCCAAAATAAGAGCTGAAGGTAATCTCGCGGAGCTACCTCAAACGACAAGGCTGTTTTCAACGCTTCAAGGTTATTACCAGGAGTTGTCCAAGACTTACCAGTTGCGAAAACCACCACTGAGCTAAATTTGTTGCTTTTAAGTTTTGGTTGTAGGGGGACATGCATTTGACCTTCGTTCAACAAACAGCTACAGGCTGCTCTAAGGGTGGTCATGAACTGAAATCAAAATTGAACTCTGTTTAAACTTAGTATAAAGTGAGATCAATTTTGAACTAACTTTAAACTGAGTTCAAAATTGATCTCTGTTTATATTTAGTTTAGTGAGATCAATTTTGAAGTTACTTTAACCAACTGGTATTACTGAGTTCAAAATTGATATTATTATTACTCGAATCGAATCGAATCAAATCGAATCGAATCGAATCGAATCGAAACGAAACGAAACAAAACGAGTTGAATCGAATCGAGTCGAATCGAATCGAATCGAATCGAAACGAAACGAATCGAATCGAATCGAATCGGCTATTGCTAGATTCATAGTACACACGACAACACGTCAGTTGTTGTAAAATCGCCCGTAACGTAACCGAGCAAAGTGCTAGCGTGTAAGGGTCGACGTGCTGTCGTGTGTACTGATTCAAGTATCAAAACTTTAACTGCCTATATCTCCTAAACGGCTAATGCTAGACCCATGTTTATGGTACTCAAAAAAAGGGTTCAACGAGCTCTACCTGATGAACGCAACAAAAATAATAAAAAGATGTATCAAAACTTTAACTGCCCATATCTCCTAAACGGCTAACGCTATGTTCATAGTACTCTAAAAAAGGGGCTCGACGAGCTCTACCTGATGAAAGAAACAAAAATAACTAGTAGTTCGCCCCGAACTGTGAACTCGCGACCCCATATAAACTTAACAACCCTCGGCATCCCCTCGACCGATTTGGCTCATGTTCGAACTTAAAAATTCTTTTAATTTCATTTACCCGCCTACCAAATTTCATAATGATCCGACCGAATTTACTCAAGTTATCGTCGAACGAACATACATACAAACATACATACATACATACAAACATGCAAACGCCGGATTGTTCCAGTAGACTCGGAGAACTTCGCTCGCTTCGCTCGCTCGTTCAATAAAAAAGAAGTATCAAAACTTTAACTGCCCATATTTGAACGAGCGAGCGAAGTTCTCCGAGTCTACTGGAACAATCCGGCGTTTGTATGTATGTATGTATGAATGTTCGTTCGACGATAACTTGAGTAAATGTAGTCGGATCGTCATGAAATTTGGTAGGCGGGTAAATGAGGCAAATCGGTCGAGGGGTTACTGAGATAGAGGGTCGCGAGTTCAAAGTTCGGGGCGAACCACTAGTATCTCCTAAACGGCCAATGCTAGACCCAAATTAGTAATTTAATTTAAATTGATTCGATTCGAGTCGCATAGAATCGAATTAAATCAATATCAAATCAAATCAAATCCAATTCAATCGATGTATGTATGTATGTATGAATGTTCGTTCGACGATAACTTGAGTAAATTTAGTCGGATCGTCAGGTGGGCAGGTAAATAAGGTAATAGTTATTTGTTATGCAAGAATGCAAAATTATTGTTTGCGGCGAGTGCTTGTATTGAAAACCGAGCTAGCGAAGGTTTCTAAAATTGAGCCACGAGCGTAGCGAGTGGTTCAAAAAAAGAAACCTGAGCGTAGCGAGGTATTCAGAAGCACGAGACGTAAATAATATTGCATTCGTGCGAAACACAAAACTTTTCATCTCACAGAAGCGAGGAAATGACTTTGTTAGCCAAGCGGGACAAACTCTATAGACAACTACTTACAGGCAAAACAGGTGAGTCAAATAAGTTCCTTTTAAAAGCATATTTTACTGTAGTTACGGCTGCCGCACTAAAGTTTTGAGCTTCGTTGGTATTAAAACCATTCGTTTTATTAATAATTTCCTGAAGTTTATTTATCCAGACACAAAAATAATGTAAATAAAAGAATGTTTTTTTTTCCGGGTGCATTCTGAACTTATACCTAAATTAAAAAATTGTAGGAGATAAAAAATGAAATTAGTAATATCGTTTGAAAAAATGTATTTAACAAACCAAAACATAATTATCTATTTGATAAAACAGAAGCGCAGCATTTTTTTTTATTTACTGGTATTTAAAAATAAATATTTGTACAAAATATTGAAAAGACTATAAGAAGAAACCGCGTTTCTGAATGTTCTATTCCGTGACTTTACCTTTTTAAAAGATGCTTATGCACCATTTACATTCACAGTTTTGTATAGAGAATGGGCACGAACAATCGCTTTCGCTGAAATACGCGTTTAAACGAACTATGAATGAGGTTTTATTTTCCATCGGGATCTGGCATCTACTTAAACGGCCAGTGTTTTTTTCTTTTTCAAAACCATAGGGCGCGGGAAAGACTGTCCCGGCGTCGCGTTCAAATTTCGAAGCGCACAAAAGTTCAGATAGTTTAAATCCGGCCTTTACACGATCGTAAGTTACTAGTAACAGCAAACTTTCCGAGCGTGGGAGATGAAAAGAGAATTTTTAAGTTCAAACATGAGCCAAATCGGTCGAGGGGTTGCTGAGATATGGGGTCGCGAGTTCAAAGTTCGGGGCGAACCACTAGTTAATAACATTTTATTATTTTTGTTGCTTTCATCAGGTAGAGCTCGACGAACCCTTTTTTTGAGTACCATAAAAATGGGTCTAGCATTAGCCGTTTAGTAGATATGGGTAGTTAAAGTTTTGATACTTCTTTTTTATTTTTATTTTTTTCTTTTATCAGGTAGAGCTCGTCATGCCCTTTTTTCAGAGTACCATAAACATGGGTCTAGCATTAGCCGTTTAGGAGTTATAGGCAGTTAAAGTTTTGATACTTATTTTTTATAAATTTTTAATAACTTTTTATTATTTTTGTTGCTTTCATCAGATAAAGCTCGTCAAGTCCTTTTTTTAGAGTACCATAAACATGGGTCTAGCATTAGCCGTTTCGGAGATATGAGCAGTTAAAATTTTGATACTTGAATCAGTATGAATCTAGCAATATCTGATTCGATTCGATTCTATCCGTTTCGATTCGATTCGATTCGATTCGATTACATTCGATTCGATTCGATTCGATTCGATTACATTCGATTCGATTCGATTCGATTACATTCGATTCGATTCGATTCGATTAGATTCCGTTGGATTCGATTCGATTCGAATAATAATAATATCAATTTAGAACTCAGTTTAAAGTAAGTTCAAAATTGATCTCACTAAACTAAGTTTAAACATAGATCAATTCTAGGGTCGGCGGACAAAACCACATAAGTCCTATAGAAATTGTATAGGACTTATGTGGTTAAGTCTGCCGACCCTAGAATTTTGAACTCAGTTTAAAGTAAGTTCAAAATTGAGCTCACTTTAAACTAAGTTTAAACTGAGTTCAATTTGGATCTCAGTTTAAGTATCGTTCATGAATACCACCCTAAGGCCCGGTTTCTGAATTGAGAATTTCACTAACCAAATGCTTAAGTATCGTTCTGTCACATTCTCTTGTGTGACATCTGCAGTGACAGAACGATACCTAAGCATTTGGTTAGTGAAATTCTCAATTCAGAAACCGGGCCTAAGGGTGGTATTCTAAAAGTATAAAAACATGTTTGTGGTATATGGTCCTCCCTTATTTTTCATTATTATTATTTTGTTGTCGTATCCTCCATTATTACACATACATTCTGTAAAAATTGGTATTTGTATTTTTTTTAGTGTGAAAAATGTTTTAATACTTTCCAAAAAAACCTTCACCAAAACATCTATTTCATTAAAAAAAATACATATTAATTTAATGTGTACTTATTATCTTGAATACCCAGCTTTCCATTAGTGTCACTAAATGAAAAAAAATGGCTTCATCGATTTAAAGGAACAGCTGAAAATTACAAAAAAAAAATAGCGAAATCGAACTGATACGAAGTTTACAGAGAACAGAAGTTTACAACTAGTAAATAATAAAAATAATAAAACTTACCGTTGTATTAATCATTCATAACATTTTTACGCACTTTACGCTTAAAATTTCCACTCCTTTTTTTGTATCACCCTATGTCGGTTCATTTTTCAAGACGCGTAATGCTTACAATGTATACCTATTCTTTGAAGTCGCGGAGACAACTGTCGGGTTTTGAGGATGCCTCTCAAGCTTTAAAATATTCCTGTAGGAATTGAATCATGCCTTCAGCGCAAAACAACAGCTTATTGGTTTTGTTTTTCACCACACAGTCCTAATTTGTTTGCCTAGACAACTCTGATCTAACCTCAAAGTTGTAGGTAGGTTTTAGAAACTACTTATAAGCAATTTCAACTTTTCAAAACCTTATGGTAATATCAAGGTTAAAAATTTAACCTTTAGATCACACATAAGTTAAATGACAGCCTTTCCAGAACCTTATCAGTAGCTTACGACAACTATAAGATCCTGAGGCTGTAAGCTCTTGAAACACAAGTCATAATAACGTTAACGTTAACTCTTGTCAGCAACTTCAAGGTTTTAACAATAAACTATTAGTTTTAGGACTTAGTAATCATTCTCAAATACTAAATTTAACCAACTAGCAAATCATTAACCTTTGTACAACCCTTCTAAAACCTAAAGGCAATTTTTACAACCTAGGCCCAAATGAAATGTTACTTGGGTATGCCGCTTTTATTTAGTTCTTTATAAGACCGCCCTGATTAGTTTTAATGTTAAGAAAACAATATTGGTAATTCATCTTTGGTTGTACGCCAAAGATGATTTACCTATATTGTTTTCTTATAAAGAACTAGTTGTGCCCGCGACTTCGTATGCGTTTTTACACATTTGACATTTAATTTAAATTCGACTGTGGAGGAAAACTCAAAAGGAGAGTTTTTTTTACCCCCGACCAAAAAAGACGGGTGTCATAAGTTTGATAGCTTTGTGTGTGTGTCTGTTTATGTGTTTATGAGGGTGTGCCTGTCTGTATGTCTGTCTGCGTGTGCCCTAATCTAAACAATACATTTTTAATAAACTTTGTTTTGTTTAGATTAAGGTATCGCCCGTGTTACATACCAGGAAGCTTAGCATAAGAATTGCTTAGGAAGTAAAGGAGTTTATATGTATCTCCCTCGACGTAGAGTGGGATAGATAAGGTTATAAGCCCACAGATAAGGTCTTACCCATTCTCATACTAAGCCAGCAAGCAAAGCATAAGGTTGGGTTAGAGCTTATCTACGGCAAATAACTCTGTCTATCCCGCTTTACGGCAAACAAAATATTTTTTTTTAATATCAAGTTGGGCTCAGTAAAGTAAATATTTTAAAAAAGGCACAAAAAAAATTCAACCTCGCGTGGGTTCAAACCCAGAACCTTTCGACCGCAAATTTTGTAACATCGATAAACTATGTCCGACCTCCACCGAAAACTATTCACAATTCCCTCCAGCAAGCATCATAAGGCTGGGTTAGAGCGTATCTATGGCTCTGTCCATCCCGCTCTACGTCAAACAAAAGAGTGAGATACCTATTGTTTTAAACCCATAGATACGCTCTAACCCGGCCTTATGCTACGCTTGTAGAGCTAACATTTTCCGCCAAAATAAAATAAAAACAAATACCGACTTTTCATTTACAATATGGCGCCCCAAATGCCAAAAGTCCTAGCGTGATATTGTACAGAGTGTAAAAGACCGCCAACAAAGCGGGAGACCACGTATAGTCCTCATCATAAAGAACATAACTATGCCTGGGAAATCAACGGTTTCCGAGATAATAAAGTCAGACTTTTAAATTTTTTTTTTCAGAAATATGTCAGTATCACGTTCTTAACATACCTTCTCAAGAAGCCATATCAAAATTATGGATATTTCTTACAAAAAATCAAGTTAAAATTGCAACCCGCAATGTAGGTTTCCAAGAGAATGAGGTTCAAAGTCGGACATAAAAATTTTTTTTGCAGAAATATGTTCAGTATCACGTTCTTAACATACCTTCTCAAGAAGCCATATCCAAATTATGAATATTTCTTACAAAAAACGAAGTTAAAATTGCAACCCGCAATGTATTCTAAACATCGGATAGCCTAAGTTATGCCTAGAAACGTGAGTTACGACCATGTTAAGTTTGGTTGAAAACTATTCAGCGGTGTTTGCGTTTATCGTGTTCATACAGACAGACAGACAGACATAGACCGATTTTTTTGTATTTTTGGATTCAGTATAGTTTACTTAGTAACCCCTGCTAGATTTTTTCTAAAAATATTCAATGTACAGAATTGACTTCGCTAGAGTTTTATTATAAGCATAGAGTATAGATTAAATGAAATAGTGTGGTAAAAACGTAGTTAACTATATCATGATGGTAATTACAGTGAAACATTTAATTCTTTATTGTACCTATGTAACAAAAAAATTAAAATCACATATAAACTGCTTTTGAATACCTAGAAGCTAACAATATCGCGCTTTTTTGGTACCTATTTATGGTATTATTTTCCTCAATGCGCCCGATCGGGCCGCATCTAGCAGTTAAGAGTTTACAGGTGGGATTTTATTGAATTATCTCCTGATACACATCTAGGTATCTTACCCAACTACCCTTAACACATTACCCTCGAAGTAAAACCGTCAATGTAACCCAAAAGCATCCGTGGTAACAGTCTGCGTTATTTTCCTTCGGCTTTTACGCATTTTATGAGCACCCTTCTCGCTTCTACCGTTGAACCTTTGGGTTGACCTCAATGCTTGCAAATACAAGGTGTTACCAAAGATCCTAACTCTTTTTACAGAGTACCTAATAGCACCCAGTGATAGGGATCACAACCTAAATTTTTGTTTTTGCTCTATGACATTCCGTTGTTTTTTTAAATAATCAATATGTGAACACTGTGGCAGGAGAAAAGTATTTTTCAGTATTGTTTTCATCGAGTTTCACAATGTTTTGACAACTCAAAGGTATGCAAAAGCACCAAGTGGCACCAACACACACAAACATATTTTTAAACTTGAGTTTTTGAGGTTATAAAAAATACATATCTACTTTTTTACAAAATATCGATATAAGGGGTCCATGGACCGCAGGATAAGAAACGTAGTATGTACCGGCCGCGACTAATGCTATGAGATGGTCGTAAAGCCCTCGTGTCTTTATTTGTACCTAGACATTTCCGTAGCTACATTTTACTTCGCTCGTCCAGCCTGGCTAGCATACATTACATTAAGCGAGTAGACGTATACTCGGCGACAGTGTAAGCTAAGGTGCTTTTTGGAGTGTTTCCGAAAGTGGGGCAATGATCAGAGTTCCTGAGAACGGAACTCCTCAAAGGACAGCAGCAAATCACTCAGAATTCGTGCAATAGCTTAATAATAAAAGTGTATCTTTACATCAGTCGTTTTTTTTGTAATATTTATTTACCCAGTGATGATTACTACCGGGCAGAATTAGGTACCCCACGGTAGCTCTTTTCGCATGCGATGCAAGAGCGACCTTTGTACAAAAAGGGGTACCTCTAGACGACGCTAACTGTATCCATGCATGTAGCTTTTTGTCAATGGGGCGCCGGAACATGCATTATTCAAATTTAAGAAGTTTTAAGGCTGAATACATTTTACACATGTGGTGTTTTATTCATGTTCGTAAGCTACGCTTTGCTTCTTAATTTATAGTGAGAAACTCCTTTTTAGGGGTTCAGTACTAAGGTAGAGTAAATGGCACAGTTGCACGGTAAATGACCAAAACTTAGGCATTTGCATCTGCGTAATGACATGATTTATACAGCGTCCAGTGGCACCACAGCGTCCGGTGGCACCTTCGATAGATGAGGTGACCAATGCCCAGCTCCTAATAAGCATTTAGATTTACGGTTGGTCAAAGTCTAGGATACCCCATGGCAGCTCTGTGCGCGCGGCATAAGGGCGCCAATCGAACAAAAAGGGGTATCCAGCGTGTGGCTGACTGTTACAGGCAATGCATAGGAAGGTTTTTATTCATTGATTGGATACGTAGAACGGCTACAAACTTCCACTCACTCTCAGAAGCCGAGGAAAAGCGTTCAGGAATTTTCCCGAACGTAGTTTTCGTTCAATTTCTTTCAAAAATATTGTCCTTTGCCTCCTGTGGGTCCAAAATAAATTTAAGAGCTTACACTTGAAGCATAGATACACAACATATCACACACTCACTCACTCTGAATGCCACTCAAGACTCAACTAAGTATAGTATTGCCAGTAGCAGATAAAACGCAGTCTAACTGCCGATTTCTGAATTAAGGAATTCGCTAAGCAAGCACTTATGTATCGTTCTGTCTCTGCAGATTTCTCACAAAGGAACGTGACAGAATGATACTCTCAATTCAGAAACCGGGAGTCTTGCGTTGAGAGTAATTTTAAGTTGCCCAAAAAACATTGATGGTTTTAATTCGAGGGTAAGGTGTTATAGCACTGTGTACCTAGACTCCAATGAAATTCTAATACAAAATGTCATTGGTAGACTCTGTAGTTAGTGTTGTTGGGGTAGTTTGCGTGTTTATAGGTTAGAAGATAATTTAATGAAATCCCACCTGTAAACGGTTAACAAGGTTTGAATAAGATTTTTCAAAAGAAGAAATTAAGAGGTACAAAAATTCAAAAGAAGAATACGTTTTATTTCCTACACTAATACTATAAAGAGGAAAAGTTTGTAAGTATGTATGTATGTATGTAGGTTTGTAGGGGGTAATCTCCCAAACTACTCATCCGATTTTTTAAATTCTTTCACTAATGGGAAGCTACGTTATCGCTGAGTGCTATTTTTATTGTGATAACGGGAAAAAAACTAAGCCTGCGCGGACGAAGTCGCGGGCAAAAGCTAGTATAGAATAAAAATCCTACGAAATCAATCAATGACATTTGGTATGGCGTGCCATACAGCACGACCGGCGTGTAAATAGCCTCACCAAGGGGGGGAAAGCGGAAAAGAATAGAAAGTATAAAAAATATTTTAGGGCGTACTAATAGCCCCACCAGGGGGGAAACCGGGAAAATTATGAGCGGTTGTAAAGACCCACAGAGGGTGTGTCAATAGCCCCACTAGCGGGCGGAGCGTATGTTGCCGCCAATAGCCGCGCAACCAATCCTAAGAATCAAAGCGGTACGCACCTGGAGTATAGCGCAGCAAGCGGACGCGGCGGCAGAGCCAGCCAGCGAGTGTGGCCACAGGCGCAGAACACCAAAGTCTTGTGTTCGAGCAGGGTAATGAGCGGGTGTAGACAGCAGCGGGCGGAGGCGGATTTACAAGTTCACAGCGGCGGTTAGTATGAATTACTTTTGCGGAAAAACACGACACATTTTTCACGACTTTTCTTCATGACGGAAAACAAGCAAAGACAAAATGTCAAAATTCACATTAAAATCGTTTTGAACAGCAGATTTTAAAATAGTTCTGTCCCAAAAAGGTTGTGCGCTGGTAGTGCCATCTGCCCTACTTTTGGCGCACGTCCGCGGAGATAAGTGGTACCAAGTCAACCAACATTCCAATACAAATGGACAAACTGTTCCGTACAATAACCAAGTCGAAACATGGCACACGCTAATTTCACCCTATTATGCTTCGACTGACTTTTTGTTTCTACATTGCTGCTGACACTTCAAGCCCTTAAAATGTATTGTGTCACTAAGCGGAAATGTAAATCAATCACGCAGTTTGAAGCTACGTAAGTTGATTTTTGAAGTTTATTGGAATAAAGATAGCAGTGGAGTAGCAATAGCCTATTTTAGTTTTTTGTTATGGGTAAAAAAATATGTTCCATGTTGCGGATATTATTTTGAACAGTTTATTTTCAAAACTATGAAAAATAGGCAGGTAAGTATAATTTGTAAATAGCTTTTTTCCTGAAACATGTCAACCCCTGTGTGATTTCCAACAAATGTTGTTCTACGACTTTTCGAATAGCTCGATAGCTTCTAGCACTTCTAGGAAAATAATAACAGCAAAGTTTAAAAAACCAGGTGATACAAATATACTTATTTATCCAGCCCATAAATAAAGCCCACTGCTGAGCATAGGTCTCTTCCTTTTCACGCCACCTCGGTCTAATGCCAATCTCGTCCATTGTCCTCCCGCTGTTTTGACAATGTCATCGAGCTTTCGGTCTACACACCGACCCTCGACCTATTCCAGGCCACCATTCCGTGACGCCCTAGTCCACCGTTGGTACTCCCGCCTAGCCAGATATCTTCGACTTTGGTCTTCTGCCGAATGAAGAGGGTGAAGCATTCGTGTATCAGTGTGGCGGGGCCTGGGGCCTGAGTCTGTAACGCAACGGTGCCAAAAAGGGCTCCCAGTTGACAGCATCAATTACGATTTATTTATGCTTTGTTGGTCCTTTTTTTTGTTGTAAGTACAGGAAATATTATTCTGATTCTAATTCTAGAGGATTAGTTCGCTGGTTGTAGGAGAAAAACGAGGAAACCCCTGTTTTGTCCTTCTACTTATACTGGGACGCCATCGACACGCAATTGCGTTACAGACTTAAGCCCCTTGTAGTTATATTATTTTAACTAAAGCCTATCCCATCGTCTTACTCAGTAAACTGTGCGAAAAATTTTAGTCCTTAGAATTTTTACTGTACAAAAGGAGTCTCCATTGTTTTCTTTTCTGACTATGTTCTTGAAGCATCATTTCTGACCCACGGGAGAGAAAGAAACAGGAAAATTTGTTTACAATCAATGGTTTTTATTGAAAATTTAATAGTTTTCTTTTAATATTTGTACCTTTTCTCCTGTTATCATATGTAAATAATATTAATTAACTGATGGTAGGTCACACCATCAGTCTTTATTTCGCATCGTCAAGGTGTTATTTCGGCACTTTTTTGTACCACATTTTGGCATGTTGTCAGCTGCGTAGTCATCAAACGTCTAATGAAAAAATTGTGCTTACACTGAATTTAAGCACAATTTTGTAGTTACGTTTTTCGAGCGCCTATGAGTTGTCCATTTGTATTAGAATGTCATTGAAATCAATCAAAAAATCCAATTCTCTCTGAGCGAAGGCCTTTGCCCAGCTAGTGGGATATGTACAATAAAATTGTACAGGCTACTTAAAAAAAAATCTACGACAGGTAACTTTACGCTACACCAAACAAGAAGGTGACTTTAGTTGATAATCAATATAAGTTTCCATGAAAAGCACATTTACCACAATGGGGCGTCCATAAAGCGATAAAAAAGAAGCACCCTGTCTCTATCGATAAAGGCTTTCAGCTACCCTCTACTCCAGTGGTTCCCAACCTATTCAGTCTCGCCACCCCTTTAAACTCCATTTAGGATTAATTTGTGAATAAAAAAAATCTAATATTTTCTAAATGGCGAAGATAGGAGGGTGGAGAACGTAAAATACAACATATTTCATTCACTTTTTGCTTTTGTTTTTTTTTTTACTAACGATCGTGATATTTTTTAGCAGGTAATTATGTAATTATGTTTTGAAAAATTGTCGATTCAGTTTTTCGACATTTTAAAAAATGGCGGCATTTTCTCAGAGAGAAAGAATTACAAGAAGTTTATTTATTATTTTCTTACATGTTACGGTATTACCTCTAAATTAGGGACCTCAGAGCGGTGGTGGCCTAGTGGTAAAACAATGAAGTCGGAAGCGGGAGACCCAGGTTCGATTCCGGGTGGGGTCAGTAGGTACCTATAATATTGTTTCTTCAAAGTTACGTACATTTGTAAATCTGTAGTAGCAATAGCACTCAGGAACGGTGAAGGAAAACATCGTGAGGTAACCATACGCTCATGAGGCATTATACCATTGTACGCGCAAATCGCCAATCCGCGTTGAGCACGACCTCTCTCTCTCGAGAGAGAAGGCCTTTGCCCAGCTAGTGCGACGTGTACAATTCGGTAGGCAAAGTTTTTTGTTCGAAAGTCCGTTATTGGCTTAATCTTATCTTTAGACAATATTGAGAAACTAATTTCAATATTTTTTATTTTGGTTCAGTAGTTTGGATTTTACAACGTTTCAAAGATACGGTTTTATGACGTCACGCGACGGTCTGCATACTGTTGGCAGTCATAGGAACAAAACATTTTAGCGCATAAAAACAAAACTACTGGACAAAAATAAAAAATATTTAAATTAGTTTCTCAATATTGTCTAAAGATAAGTTTAAGCCAATAACGGACTTTCGAACAAAAAACTTTGCGGACCGAATTGTGCAGGCTACATCTTAGGAACCACTGCCCTGCCGCTCATAGAAAAAATGCATACAAAAAGTTAAATGAAATACTGAAATAGACATATCGATTGTCCACAATGGCGGCGCAATCGTGTGAACAGCGCCAATAAAAGGTTTTTTTGTGCGAAGTGGCTTACAGGGTTACCACAAAATGGTTTTGATATTTATTCACGCGCTGTTCCGTCGTTTATTGTTCATAATAATTAAACTGAACAACAACAACAAAAAACCTCGACATCTGCTGGAATGGAAAAATCCTAAACACTGCCTCGGAGTTCCGATTTTCAGATTTGTTTTACGATAACCAGTATAAACGCTTCCAAGCAACCCCATATATAAGAAAGAACGTCGAACGTACATTCATTCATTCATACATACAAAAATACATACCAATAAACCAAACGCCGCCGGATCGTTCCAGTAGATTCGGAGAACTCAGGAGAACTTCTCTCGCTCGGTCGTTCAATTATTATGGCAGATGACAACCCTAAATTCATCGATAAAACGTACTCAAATAAAAACTAATTCTGCGGATGGACCGATCAACCCAACTGGAAAAACAAAACTGACTGTTACATGTGCCAAATAGAACTTTGAAAATCTGTAAAGAACCATTATACAGGGTGCACTCGGGTTCGATAGCAGAGCCACAAGTTAGATAATTATAATAGTTACGTGGAGTTAAGGAGCCTATCTAAGTACTCATCCGTTGATTTTCCTATTGTGCTTTGACTATAAGAAAAAGTCAATTAGTTGCCCTAACTTAATTGAATAGGTACACAAGACAGCACGTCGACACTTACACGCTAGCACTCTACTAGGTTACGATACGGGCGACTTTACAATAAATGTGTACACTCTGACGTGTTGTCGTGTGTACGACTTATACAACGTGTTACAAAACATCCTAACTCTTTTTACAGGGTGTAACCTACTAGTCAACAGAATGTCAATTCTGTAAAAAAAAAAAAATGAAAAAAACAATTTTTATTTTATAACCTCATAATTGTAAAATTTCATAACTTTTTTGTTCTTGGTATTAGCTCAAATTTAAAAATATGTTTGTAGGTGTAGGTGAATTTGCATACGTTTGAGTTGTTAAAACATTGTGAAAGTCACTGAAAACAATATTTAAAAAATACTTTTCTCCCGCCACAGCATTCATATTTTATTAATTTAAAAATCAACGGAACGTCATAGAGCAAAAACAATATTTAGGTTGTGATCCCTATCACCGGGTACTATTACCGTGTAAAAAGAGTTAGCATCTTTTGTAACACCTTGTATTACATACTAGCTTCTGGCCGCGGCTTCGTCCTCGTGGACTATAGAAAAAGGATAGGTGCAGGTAAGTGTTATTCTGGTATCTAAGCTATCTCAATTCCAAATTTCTGCTAAATCCGACCAGCCTTTTCAGCGTGAAAGAGTAACAAACACACACTCTCTCGCTCACTCACAAACTTCGCGTTTATAATATTAGTGGGATGGGACTTAAGTCCGTTTAAAAGTAGGTACATGTAATAGTCAGCTGCAATAAAATAGCATCAACCAAAGCATCGATCATGCAGTATCATTGGATGAAGTTGCGGTTATTTTACCAGTTAAGTATAACAAACTAAATATTACAGAAAGTCAGCTTCCACTTGAATCAAATACCATTCTGATTGTAGGGTAGCTTTTGCTCACGGATTGGCTTGCATTATAATTTTTTTCTATTTGAAAATTTTCCCGAGATTAAAGTGGTCTCATCTTTCGAGCCATTTAAATATCTCAATAATTCTCAATATTACCGTTTTTGATCGTAATATTATCGTGAAAAAGGTCCTGTCCAATTATTGTATAATAATTAATTAAAAACAGTGCATGTTTTGATTTGAATATCCCTCCCTTCATATCAAAACATGCACTGTTTTATCGACAGTCTGAACTCTGTTTAAACTCAGTTTAAGGCTGGAAGATAGCAAAGTGGCGAGAAATTCAAAATGTTCACAGTTTTTTACATTTTGTAGCTAAACTGAGCTATTTTTGTTCAGCTTTTTTTCGTTCGCGGCAATAACATAGTATTATTTTCATTATTGTAAACAACAGAACAACAATAATTCAGCCGATTATGTGTTCTGGTCTACGAAGCAGTGGCACTGCCAAAAAAACTTGTCGTAGACCAGAACACATAATCGGCTGAATTATTGTTGTTCTGTTGTTTACAATAATGAAAAGAATACTATGTTATTGCCGCGAACGAAAAATCGCTGAACAAAAATAGCTCATTTTAGCTACAAAATGTAAAAAACTGTAAAATTTTAAATTTCCCGCCACGCTGCTATCATCCCACCTTAAGTATCGTTCTAGAATACCACCCTAACTATCCGATCCGACGTTCTGTGTGTAGTCGTGCTGGGATAACAGCGTATTCATATTTCACAGCCACGATAATGTAGGCAAACGCGCGAATAATTCATCGTTCCATCCAGTGGGGGTATATTTATGGGCATCTTTTAACATGGCTTTTATTTTGGCGGATTCTGAATTTAAATTTTGCTACACTCTTTTTGTTTGGAATTAACTTCGATCAAGGATAAAACTAGACACAACATAGAACTCGGAAATGTGTCTGGAAAAATAGATGCCCAAATTGACTTTGGGAGCTTATTTGCTCGTAGTCCATGCAATTAAAGTAAAACTGTACACTAATGTGACATTCGAATTTTGACGTATGGTTGAAATGATGTTTCGTATTGTTCTATTGCTGATATTGGCTGATATCATTTGTTTCTGTGGGGACAAGTATTTATTGTGATTTTATACGTAATGCGGAATCTATGGGATTTAGTTCGGTGGGAATTAAGGTCCAACGATAGCAGCGTAGCGGATTTTTTTTCACAGTTTTTTATTGATTTTTGTTTCTCGGCAATAAAATAGTATTATTTTCATTATTGTAAACAACAGAACAACAATAATTAAGACTCCGCTGTCCGTCCGAATGTCTGTCCGTCTGTCACCAGGCTGTATCTCATGAACCATGATAGTTAGTTGAAATTTTCACAGATGATATATTTCTGTTGCCGCTATACAAATACTAAAAAACATAATAAAATAAATATTTGAGGGTGCTCCCTTACAACAGACGTCATTTTTTGCCGTTTTAAAGATAATGGTACGGAACCCTTCGTGAGCGAGTCCGACTCGCACTTGGCCGGTTTTTATTTTTGTTGTACTTATACTTATATAAACCGTGAGGAAACCTGAGCGTGTGAGGCATTATACCTTCAACGCAAAAATCGCCAACCCGCATTGAGCACGCGTGGTGATTAAGCTCGAACTCTCTCTCTGAGAGAAGGCCTTTGCCCAGCTAGTGGGACATGTACAATTGTACAGGCTACATCTTACTTTCTTACTATACTTATATTTATCCCATCTATGATTTTCACGTTGCATGTGAATTACATTTCTCTCTCTTATTACGTTTCCATAAAGAACATATTATTAAGTATGCTCTTTTGTTAGATATTGCGTCCTATTATCGTAGCTCGAGCACGAAATTGAGATGTAGGACACAGAACGGCAACTCAAAAAAAAGTTGCATACAATATGATTTATAAAGCGTCGAGTGGAACTGAAAAATTGCTCACATTGAAAACAATAATATTATTTTAGTCGCCCGCTTGAATACAGAGATCGTTAAAGAGATGACTAAATAGATTTTCTTTTGTTGCAGATAGTATTGTAATAGACTCTCTGTAATCGTTTAGTTATTGAGTGTTGGAAGCGCATTCGATGCTTTTTTCATGAAACAAATATCGCCGTAGTCGCTGTTGACTTTCATTGTTTCAGAACAGTAGCGAATAGTGCATTCGCTACAAAAAGATGTCTACTCAAAACAAAGGAAGGGTAAAAAACGAAAACATCATAATATGGTCAAATTCGTTAATAACTAGTAAATTGAAAATCCAGCCAGACACACACACAGGCAGACACACCCACACACACACACCCTTACACACACTACTACCTAAGGCCTAGATCCCAAATCCCAGAATCTAGGTACGAATAAATCCCTCACAAGAAAAAAACGGCCACTTTTGACTAGTGCGGGATTTATTCGTAGCTTAACAAAAACGCATACAAAAACAATGTTTTTTTTTCATTGGCGGTGCCGTGTTTGCTTTAACATGGGTTGCCTTAAAATAAGATGAAACAGTATCTAGGGCACCCTTTTTGCTAAATACTTACAAACCCTTCCAGACACCATAATGCTAATGAACATATGGGTAGTCGGAACAACAAGACTTCGATTGGATACTTATACCCACAACTTCATAAAAATTGTGAGGGAGAAGAGGAAACCAATTCCACTGTAAATTACTTTCAACACAAACACAAAGTTACGTTATATGGACCGAAATGTTTATCAAACCCCGACATTGGGTGGGTACATTCATACCTATCATGTTTCTTTCACGTGATGTTTTCGGCGGTGTGCGTACGGCCGTCGGGTTTCAATAGTTTCGCCATTCATCCACAGTCGAGGGAGCTAGGCCAATATTTGCCCGCTCTTATTTAGGGTAAAAGGCGAGCAAATGGAAAATAAAAATACGTAGAAGGACGACTTACTGCGGGTCAAACGAGAAAACTTATTCGAAATGTATGAAACATTTGGTCCAGTACTGAGTATACCTTAAGTATGGAACAGCAGAAATTTTTTGGCTCCATTTTTTTGCCACCTAGTACAAGTTGTTTGTAGTAATCAGTAGACAGCCTATTTAAAGTTCCGCTATCGAATTCGTTTGCACCCTGTAGTACCTTTTTTCCCATCTGTGGTCTTGTCTATGACCAGTCTAGACTCATAGGCGAGCAATCCAAAGTAGTCCTTCTGGACTTTGTAATATGTTGTATTTCTGTGTCATAGGTCCGCAAGTTTTCGGGCGCGGACAGCCGCTTTGTGGCCCGTAAAGGAAATCCCACCAAAAACATTCTGTAAAAACTAGCCAGGTCTCGATGGATCTGCTTGTTTATCTCTAAAAAAGTAATGAAATCTAGACAAAGTCGTGCCAAGTCTAAGGTTCCTTACTGCGATTTCTTTATTATTATAGTTAATGTTGTGAGACTTGGCCGTTGAAGGGTACACAAGCGGTTCTGGCGACAGATTGGTGCAATGGTGTCATGGAGCACCTGGTTTTGTACCCTTGTGTACCCTTCAACAGCCAAGTCTCACAACATTAACTATAATAATAAAGAAATCGCAGTAAGGAACCTTAGACTTGGCACGACTTTGTCTAGATTTCATTACTTTTTTAGAGATAAACAAGCAGATCCATCGAGACCTGGCTAGTTTTTACAGAATGTTTTTGGTGGGATTTCACTTCTTTTTGTAGAAACGAGGGCATGTTGATTAATTTTATTAGATTTTCTTATTTGACACAGTTTTTAAATTTGTGTAATGTTCGAGTAGAATAAAGTTAATCGTCCGACTATTTCTTGTTGAACGAGCGAGCGAAGTCCTCCGAGTCTGCTGGAACAATCCGGCGTTTGTATGTATGTATGTTTGTATGTATGAATGTTTGTTAGACGATAACTTGAGTAAATTTGGTCGGATCGTTATGAAATTTGATAGGCGGGTAAACTAAATTAAAATAATTTTTAAATTCGAATATGAGCCAAATCGGTCGATGGGTTGCCGAGATATGGGGTTGTATAGTTTAAATGCAAAGCGCGCGCGCGCCTGCGCGAATGGCGTAAGCAAAGTTATACATCTGTAACTGAGGTCACGAGTTCATAGTTCGGATCGAACCACTAGTGGGACGCTATAGGCTAGATTAAATGAAGATGTGTCCCACTACGCTGGATTTTTGCAATGACAGTCGATTTTTTTATGTACCAATAGTAGAAGGGGCATTACCATAATATCTCTAATAAAGCTGATACCAGCTGAGGGTTCTTCATCAGATACTTCAGACCTTAGATTATGACATCAAATGAAGCGGCCCACCAAGTTGAATATTTTTTGTAAGGGCGGTATATGTCGATCTATAATAGTTTGGTTGGGCTCTTGTGTTTTCATCAGTTTGTGTTTTCATCAATCAGGGTCACCAGGTACTCCAGATCTTCGATTATCCTAGTTTTTATAGTTGTCCCTTTATGTGCCCATTAAACCCTAACTCTGTACCAAATTTCAGCTCTCTGAGTTTATGGGAAGTACTAGTTCTATTAGGGCTCTTGTGTTTTCTAATCAGGGTCACCAGGTACTCCAGATCTTCGATTATCCTAGTTTTTATAGTTGTCCCTTTATGTGCCCATTAAACCCTAACTCTGTACCAAATTTCAGCTCTCTGAGTTTATGGGAAGTACTAGTTCTATTAGGGCTCTTGTGTTTTCTAATCAGGGTCACCAGGTACTCCAGATCCTCGATTATCCTAGTTTTTATAGTTTTCCCTTTATGTGCCCATTAAACCCTAACTCTGTACCAAATTTCAGCTCTCTGAGTTTATGGGAAGTACTAGTTCTATTAGGGCTCTTGTGTTTTCTAATCAGGGTCACCAGGTACTCCAGATCTTCGATTATCCTAGTTTTTATAGTTTTCCCTTTATGTGGCCATTCAACCCTAACTCTGTACCAAATTTCAGCTCTCTGAGTTTATGGGAAGTACTAGTTCTATTATGATGATCATGAGTGAGTGAGTGAGTGAGTGTGTGTCATAAATGCGAAACTTTGCTTTCGCTTAACTTCGGAACTAAATGACCTACAGACTTGAAATTTTGGATTTTAAGTGTGTGATTATAGCTTACTAGATGACGAAAATTTCTGCGTTCTGGTCTTATCCAGAGGTTCTCAAATAGGGGCCTGAAAATGCGGCGAAATGGTTCCAGTAAAGGATGGTACGGCAGTGTTTGCTTCGCGCTCGACCTGGCGGGGGCACTGCCGTGCCCCCAGATAGAGACCCGAAATGGCAAAGGATGATCGGATCATCAAAGGGGACTCACTCTTTTTACTGGCATATTCTGCCGCGCCGAAAATCTACTAATTTCAGTCTAAGGTTGTAATAGCCGTCGGCTCAAGCTTGAGCTCAAGTACGTGATCTCAGAAAACTAAATCAATACACGTACACACACAGACACACCCTCACCCCGACAAAAGTAGCGGTCAAACTTGTAACATTCCTCTTTTTTGGTCGGGGGTTAAAAATCACGGTCTAACTCAAGGGTCTTTAAAGGTGAAGCTTCATTGTGTAGTTTTCGCAAGTACGACTGAATAACAATACAATTCATACAATCAATAACAAAGTGATACAATTGAATGCATGATTGTTAAAACCCACGTTGTACTATGGAGCCTCCATAGTAGGTACGAGGTGGGTTTTAACAATCATGCATTCAATTGCTTTTCAGTTGGCGTGGGAGTGATCTATTTATAGGATCTTTTCTACGCCTCCGGAAGACATTTATTTCAGGCTGATTAATTTTGATGTTATTCGTGACAGAAATAAACTTAGCTGGCAATGAAAATAATAAAACAGCCATTTTTAAACTCTCCACTAATTCGGTGAAAGGTTTTCATTTCCAACGAACCTTTAAATCCCTGTAAAAAATTTTTGCAAATAAATAATTTTCTATTTCTTTAAAATATGAGATAGGTATTATTTACGCAAAATTTTCCGCGTACAGGGATCTATCTAGTGGGTGGGCGATTGTCACCCCAATTTCCACGTGATAAGTTGCAAATCTACTGTTGCCGTCATAAGTTGAAAGTAGACAAGACTGTCATCAAGTGGTCTTCTCGCACTTCCCGCAAGTGAAGTGGAGGATCGGGGTCAGGGGGCTAATTCTCAGCAATCTCGCATTCGACACATCTCGAAGGAAAAATCTCATGTTATTTCGATCTCGACTGTTCCCGACCACTCGAGTCATGTCGAGCGAAAAAGGCAAACATGGTAGAAATCTCGTGCCTTATGTCGAGGATGACTTCGTAAGAATAGGAGTCAAATGCCACCTATTTGCCCCAAAATGAGATTGTGCCTCCGAGATATTGTGTCGAATGCGAGATTCCTTAGAATTAGTCCCCAGGGTGTTGCCCTCTTCCTGAGGGTTCTTCCTCTGTCCGTGGCTACAGACAGGACATTGGGTGGTCTTCCGGGAGGTGGTCTTCACTGGGGGGACCAAGGTCAGAGGTCGTCGTTGGCGGTCGTGGAATCAACCAGGCTTCGGGGGACGGGCTTGGCACGGCTGTCGGGCAAGTGGACAAGACTAGGAAGTAACCTAAGAGGTTAAGTTGAGGACCTAAGAGGTTAAGTTGAGGACTTAGGACCATCTCATCTCGCGCTTCGATCGCTCGTTCAATCAACAGCAACTGGGACCAACGGTTTAATGTGCCTTCCGAAGCACGGAAGCGCTCAGATATTATTGCCACTAGCGGTCACCCATCCATGGACTGACCACGGCCGTTTTTGCTTAACTTTGGCAATCGATTAAGAACGGCTAGTCCAACTAGACTGTGAGCGCTTTATACAAGCGCTGGATTTTTCCAGTGGACTCGGAGAGCTTCTCTCGCTCGTTCAATAATGTACTAGTATTTAGATTTTTATTGGTTTCTTATCCCTGCCTACAACCCTGGCAGTCGACCCGCGAAAAACCGACCTTTCACGACATCAAAGGCTATTTACTCTTTTATTATTCAAATAACATGAATTGCCCGGCGTAATACAGATAAGTGAGTGTTTTTGACGGCCCCTATTGCTTAGAAATTTTCCATGAAACCATGAGCCATGTTTTGTCATCCGTAACCAGTGAAGCTCGCCAAAATAAATGAAATAGCTCGTTATATGTGTGTTAAAAAATACAGGGTGTCCCGTAATTCAAAGTCAAGCAGGAACTGGGTAAAGGCCAGCATAACGTTACTGGGCATAATAATAAAGAAAAATCTGGTCACTTCGTTCAGTAATTATAAGATTTTCTTCGAAATATTTAAAAATGGTTTTCCGTGACCACATATTTTTTTCTCATTTTATTTTTTTCACATAATCCGTAATAACCAGGCTATTAAATCTCATTGATTAATTATACAATTAACCCTTTAAGTTGACAAAAAAAAAATATTGATGGAGTCTTAGTTTGAAAAAATATTTTCGTTAACTTTGACACTGCAACTTTTAAAAAATATAAGTATATGACTCTAGTCTCCATCGATCTTTATTTCGGCATCTTTCATTTATGATAAAAACTTTTAGTGCTTTGTATTGCTAGTTTTTTTTTTCAAGCATTAAGACCCCAGCAGAGTGGTCTATAGAGGTACAATGCAAGCGCAGTCGGGGGTCAATCCAACTCTCTCTTGAAAATGACATCATTATATATTTCTATGACCACTGCTCTATCTTACTGTGGTCCTAACAAGAATCCAACCACCACATTTGAGCCAGAAATAGGCTCGGGCGAACAAAAACAATCCAAACCACCCGCTTGTCCGCTAATTTAGCGAGAGCGCAAACTTCGCATACTATCAGTCAATGTCGGTTAGTGAAATCAAATTATTGAAGTTACACGGTCATTCCACGTTCCACCACTAAGTTTGAACCACTCAAGTTATTTTTGAAGATTTTTACCAGGTCATCAACATCAATCTCAATTGTGTGTGTGTAGTTTGACGAAGCTTGCGGTGGATATGTTTTATAGTTTGACATGTAAATATGTTTTCGAATGAATACAGTTGGTTTAATAATCTCAATGTTGATATACTGGGTGTTAAAAGACCGCCAACAAAGTGAGAAACCACGTAGGTACTGTCCTCATAATAATTTTAAAATATTACCAGGGAAATCAACAGTTTTGATGACGCGGTTCAAGGTCGGACAAAAACGTTTTTTTTTTTTTGCTGAAATGTGTTCAGTATCGAGTACTTAACATTTCTTCTCAAGAAGCTATATCAAATTTTTGAATAGTTCTCACAAAAAATGACGCTAAAATTGCAACCCGCAATGTATTCTAAACATCGGCAACTCGAGCGTAATTAGCATACATTTGTGCCAACGCTTGCGTAGTATGACTTCTCTGCGTTACACGTCCATTGCGTGATAAAATATTTTACAAAATTATAACCTAAAAAAAATCCCAGCAATAATTACCTACAGAGTTATCTACCCCAAAGAACTTTGTTTTAATGTCTAGTATTAGGCCTTTATCGGTCGTCTTTTAACACCCTGTATTAGTCTCATCAAGTTTATTTTTCAATTCTGTTGCTTTCTAGAGGTGCGAAGCTCTCATTTCTTGGGTATCCTCGCGTGTCGCTGACCGTACAATCTTTTTTGTTCCGCGCCGGCATCAAAAGGTTACGTTAAAGTGCTATTTTGAGCGTTTCATAAACGAGCAACAACATCGCTACTTGCGCGCTTTAGTCACATTTGCAACGCGCTTCAGAAGCGATGCCTACGCGCTACTTACGCGCTACAGCATTGCGACTGTATCGATGCAAACCCGCAACCGTGTCGGACGACATCGTGGAGAAAACGGAGGAAGGGTGGCGCGCGAATCGCGTTTGCATCGCGACAGAAGCGCGACGGTATCGCGTTTGCATTTACTGAATCATGGTTACGGTGGGCTAGGGCCCACAGCTAGGGACCGCATCGCAACTGTACCGATACGAACGTGAGACAGCAGCCCTACTGCATCGCTACTAAAAGTCGCCGTGGGCGAGGGCTCTTTCAGTGGTTGTAAACTTGGTAGCTGAATGCGAACTAACCCATTGAACCGCGCCGGAAAGTTGGGGAACTTATGATATTGAGTTAGTTGAGGCCAGCGGTCGAATTAGACATACCAACATTAACAACTTTGGGCCAAGGTAATGTTGAAATCGATGTCTTATTTTACATGTATTTCACGTGAATAGCATTTTAATGTCGTTATTTCTTTATTACGCGTGGAGCCAACTAAGGCCTTTGCATCTACGTAAGGAGATGATTTATACAGCGTCCAGTGGCACCTTCACTCACACTAAATGGATGAAGAGACCACTCAGCGCTGCAGAGACTGTGAGCCAACTAAGCTGCGGGTAACCTCACGATGTTTTAATTATTTCTCAGTTAGCTGTCAGGATGATATAGGTGCTGCCCACTTGGGCCATACTCCCACTTGGGTACTTACCAAGCCATACTCCTACTAAACAATGTCCCAGGCACTGCAGGGTCCGAGTGGTCACTTCACCCATCTAGTGTGAGAGAAAGTGCCACTGGACGCTGTAAACGTATAAATCTTATCATTAAGGAGATGCAACGGCGTGAGATTTTAGGTTCTCCAGCTTCATTACACCACTTTCATCAAACTTAAAATATCTTGCGAATCGTAAGTTTTTAGGTTCTTCAGCTTCAACACACCACTTTCATCAAACTTACAATATCTTGCGAATCATATTGTAACGGATTCATACATAACAGTGCCTAAAAGATCAAGCTAAACATTTTCATCAGCTAGCAGTCCCACACACGAGTTCACACGACCCCTGGATTTATTTAAAACGGCTTTCGCCTATCGGTAAAATACATGAAGTAGGTATATACTCTTTGATGTCCGAGGTTCGGGAAATCTGTATCGGATAACGTTATACTTAGGTACCCTCGTTTATCACAAAGAGGTAAGCGGTAATAATCTGATACAAAATGTATTTTAAAAAAATCTGACTTCACTTTTGAAAATGTAGACTGTTATTAAGCTATTGCAATTGCACTGATTCAGAGTGATTAATGATAGCCGTAAAGCAAAGTAAAGTAAAGTATAATTTATTCATGAACATGGGTACAAATAATAAAAAGGTCTTATAATCCGTGCGGGATCAGAATGGGATAATACCTTTTGGAACTGAGAAGCTCGCGGTCCTGTAGCGTCAGCATTTCGGCAAACTCTGGTTGTCTATGGCAAACTCGCGTCGAAACTTGCTTGCGTTTTCCATGCGCGTGGGTGTCTGCTCGAGTTTTATCACGTTTTATTCAATTAATGCAATAACATTGAATCCTTTTAGATTACAACCAATAAACATTTTGTGTATTTCCAATTTCATAACCCTAAGATACGCTACTCGAGAACTGTCATTTTCGATTCAGTTCCAAAAGGTATTATCCTATTCTGATTCCGCACGGATTATACAATGAGATTTCAGTTCATTCCATGTCCTACCCATATGGGCGTATGAATATTAATGTGCAAACATGCAATTATAAATTATTAAAAACAAAATCTACTTAATTACGTCAACATTTTTGGGTTATGTCAAAAGGAGAAATAATACAATATGTCAAAATTATTAGAATAGATGTCAATATTCAAGCGGTGGTGGTCTAGTGGGTAGAACAGTGGACTCTGAAGCGAAGGGACCTCGGTTCGATTCCCGGTGCTGGCATGTATCTATGACTTTGTTTAATTTCAAAGTTACGTACATTTGTGAATTTGTAGTAGCAATACCACTCGCTGACGGTGAAGGAAAACATCGTGAGGAAACCTGAGCGTATGGAACCATTATACCCTCAACGCAAAAATCGCCAACCCGCATTGAGCACGCATGGTGATTTAGCTCGAACTCTCTCTCTGAGAGAAGCCCTTTGCTTAGCTAGTGGGACATGTACAGGCTACCTCTTACCTCTTACTTGATGTCAATATTAGGAATGAATTAAATAGTTGTTTCGTTTAAAAAGTCAATTACGTTATAATAACATTTGCCAACAAGTAGCGTAAATAATCTCGCCACATGCATGTCTTTAATGGTACGAGTATGTCTATGTATGCATGTCTTTTGGTACCTTATTATACATATATTAATGGCGCCATAAAAAAACACTCTTATCTTAAAACGCCGTTGAGGAGTTCTGTTCTCCATCTTCGAAGCTCTTCATCAGACCTTTACTATTTTTTATGGAACCACGTCGAACATAATACACTTTAAAATAAAAATATATCATCAAAATTGGTTCACGTAGAAAAAAGTTGTGATGTAAGATGTAACACACATCAAAGCTTCTAAAAAACGAATGGACGTGGACGGATTACAATAAAGCCTAGCGTCCATATGAGGCGGATCGGGGCGGGCCGGGCCGGGCCGCAACGCAACGCAACGTTGGGGTGCGTCCATCTAAGCGCATCGGGGCGGATCGGCGCATCGGCTCGGCGGATTTTTTGGTGTTGCCACTTTGTCTAATCACAAATATTGTAACTTTTGAGCCCTCGTTGTGACTTTTTGTGACATTGCCTAAATTGTAACTTTTTGATGCCTAGTCGATTGAGAAATTTTGAACAGATTGAAATTATTTTGTATGATTGAGACTGAAATTTTCTGACGCGCGCTCATCTCACTCTGAATATACTATGGGTAAAATAATTATAGGGTATGGTAAGTACCTACCTATAGTTTCAGGTACGGTCCGCTTTTATGCCATTTTGGCTCTATGTGGCCCTTGGCTGCAAAAAAAATTGCCAAGCCCTATTCATTCATGCCAAAATTACAGAATATTTTATATTAGGGATTTCATGCACTTTAAACTAATAAAATTGATGATAAATACTCGATGACATTTTTTTTTTTTTACTTACCTAGTGAATAACACGCAGTATACGTAATATTTTTTCATTTCAATATTTAGTTACAAAAAAATCCCGCGTTGAGTTACGTCCAACCTGCGTTCAATCTGGATCCGAAACGGAATAATTGAACGAGCGAGAGAAGCGAGCGAAGTTCTCCGAGTCTACTGGAACAATACGGCGTTTGTGAAAAAAATCAACTTCTAATACTTCTGCTGGTATTTCTTCATCATCATGATCGGTTAAGGGTGGACGATAGCAACGTGGCGGAAATTTCAAAATTTTCACAGATTTTTACATTTTGTAGCTAAACTGAGCTATTTTTGTCTAACGTAAAATCGCTGAACAAAAATAGCTCAGTTTAGCTACAAAATGTAAAAAACTGTGAAAATTTTGAATCTCCCGCCACGTTGCTATCGTCCACCCTTAAGGTTGGACGATAGCAGCGTGGAGGGTAATTCAATTTTTTTACAGTTTTATTTTTTTGAAGCTTAACTTTACTGAGCTATTCGTACTAAGCGTTTGTTCAGCGATTTTTCGTTCACGCCAATAGCATAGAATTCTTTACATTATTATAAACAAGAACAACAATAATTCAGCCGATTATGTATTCTGGTCGACAAATGGCAACACTCGCGCGCATTCGCATGCGCGAGCACGCTGTTGCCCCTGCGTCCACTGGGCGCATCGGGGCGGGTAATGCCGCCGGCAAAAATCCGCCGGCAAAAATATTGCGTCGCGGCCCGCCCCGCCCCGATGCGCTCTAGTGGACGCACTTCCATACAAAATATAGGCAGGCGGATTTTTGCCGCCGGCAAAAATCCGCCCCGATCCGCCTAATGGACGCGAGGCTTAAAATTGCAAACTTATTTGGGAAAAACCTTAATTATCTCTTTTACTTGCGTTTATTCAGAGAACTTTTTTCATGGGGTTAGAAATGTTTTAATTTTAATTCAGATATTTGTTTAATTTTCCTTAATAGTTTATTAATAGTCTTATTGGTTTTATTCGCGCCGTAGAATCTCAATGTAGGGCGCAGGAGGGTCTAGGGAAATCACGCTCCGCAACGTTTTCCTAGAAAGCCTACCCGCGTTATCCGTATTATACAGATTTAGCACACATCAAAGCCTTAGTGTGTTTTCTCTGTTGGCCCTTTAGAAACAGAGAAGCAACTAAAATACGATATATTTTTTACCCGACTACGGAAAGCAAAAAGGAGGGTTGTATTTTTAGCAGCGTATTTATCTGTTCCCTCGCAGAGCCTTAACTACTCGGCCGATTTCTACAAATAAGGTGTCATTGGATTTGTCTTAAGACGACGTACGTCTCACAACTAGCGCCGCCAATGGAAAAGAAATCATATCTTTTTTTTTGGATGCGTTTTTAGCAAAAAACGCTTTCTCAACGCGAGGCTTAACTATTTTTAGGACCTAAGGTTTGGATTCCAGATACTAGAACTTAAGAATGCAATCGATTCTCGCCAAAAGTGGCCACTTTTGGCGAGAATCGATTGCATTCGTAGGAAATCTAATCCTGGAATCCAAACCTTAGGTCCTAAAAATAGTTAAGCCTCGCGTTGAGAAATCGCAGGAGCGTTTTTTGCTAAAAACGCATCCAAAAAAAAGATATGATTTTTTTTCCACTGGCGGCGCTAGTTGTGAGACGTACGTCGTCTTAATCACCCAGGTGACAGTCATAGATTAGTAAATAAAAAAAAAACAATATTGCGGCTGTGGTGCGCACCACGTTTGTCAACCCTGACTCCTCAGAAAATTTTGGATGTGAATAACTACGTAACTCTATGCGGCGTAGCGCGCTACGCGCTACGACTCTCTACGCCGTAGCTCGTAGCACGATCACTACGTGTACTGTGCTACGATTATTTTCATAGACGCTTCATGTTGATGTGCAATATTATGAAAAAGTTCTTAAACCCACCTGCATTCTATCAGTATTTACATAAAAAGTGTTCCCATAGTTACGTTGCGATGTAAAAATAAGTAAGATGCAGATGTAAGATGCAGAAAATATTCCAAACATATTTGCCCGATTACAGACTCTCAACTACTAATTGTAAAAGAGTTTGTTTATTTTTATTGTTTTTGATGTGAGTGTGACGAGCTCTACATTTTTCATACATTGATATGTTATTCAACTTATTTTTACAAAATTTACATCTTGTTGAACAGTAGGTTACACCTGTAAAACGAGTTAGGGTGTTTTGTAACACATTGTATGTGTGAATTAAACTATAGTGCAGACAAACATTAAAGCTACAAAATTCGTAAAAGATAAAGCTCGGCAATGCAGTAAAATAAACTAAAGAAAGCCAAAAAGGCAGTAACACTCATCCGTAGTCATAATTTCAGGCTGAATACAAAGGAGCGGGAACAAATGTACTGTGAAATAATATTTAAATATTACGAATGCGGAGCGGAATTTAGTAACAGTAGGAGTGACATATCACTCCCTGTTTGGCTTAAAAATTCTGCGACTTTGAAATAAATTTCGTGCAGTATTTATTGTAAGAAAACCGAATGGTTAGGTTATCTTATGAGGTAGTGGCCTCCCCTGGTGTCAGACTTTTTAGGCAGCCCAAGGGCCTCTTATAATTATTATCAATCAATAACAACCGCGACCAACGGTTTAACGTACCTTCCGAAGCACGGAAGTGCTCAGATATTATTGCCATTAGCGGTCACCCATCGATGGACTGACGGCGGCTGTTGTTGCTTAACTTTGCCAATCGATTAAGGCCCGGTTTCTGAATTGATAAATTCGCGAACCAAATGGGTAAGTATCGTCCTGTCTCTGCAGATTTCTCACAAAAGAGCGTGACAGAACGATAGTTAAGCATTTGCTTAGCAAAATTCTCAATTCAGAAACCGGCAGTAAGAACGGCTAGAGGCTAAGGCCCGGTTTCTGAGTTGAGAATTTTACTAAGCAAATACTTACGTATCGCTCTGTCACGCTCTTTTGTGAGAAATCTGCAGAGATAGGACGATACTTACCCATTTGCTTAGCAAAATTCTCAACTCAGAAACCGGGCCTGTGAGCGCTTCCCAGTAAAAATAATAATAATTAAAGTGGTACCTTGCGGTAAATCCGGTAGTTCTGATTTTTTGCTGACTTGTTTATGATGCTGGCCCAATGAATATTCCAAGTTTGTGACCGCGAGCGTCGACGGGAATCTTCGGTCAGTGCTCAAGTCACAAACTTGGATTACAACGAAATATAAGACGAGTATCAATGAGGTTGGGTTTGCATCGACTGTTACTTGACTCGGTATACTCGGTAGCTCAAGCGCCTGCAAGGTATGCAAGAGGTTTCGGGTTCAAGTCCTGTCCCGAGCGAATTTTTTAACATCATAAAAAATCTTTCAAACAAAATCTTATCTATCTTCTTTCTATTACCAACACTGTATTCTCGCTCATAACAGCTTGTGATAAGTGTGTCGGCGCAGTTTAAGGTGAATACGAGTATATGTATAGGCACAAATAGCGCCGCCAATGGGAAAAAATCATATCTTCTTTTTAATCCCTTTACCGCCAAAATTGGCCGCTTTTGGCGGTAAAGACATTTATTCGTAGGTTCTAGAATCTGGAAAATAAACCTTAGGTCCTAAAAATAGTTAAGCCTCGCGTTGAGAACCTAATGCTTCGTTTTAAGCAAAAAACGCATCCAAACAGGAGGTATATACGTATTTTTTTAAGGGTAGCATTAATAGTCGTCAGCTCAAGCTCGAGCTCAAGTAGGTGATCTCAGAAAATAAAATTGGGTTATGTCAAGCCTCGGCTAATGTCGAGCTTGAGCAGCTGTCTGCATATTAATAGACACTAGCTTTAGCTTGACATTGACATTAACCAAGGTCTCAAGATTTTATTTTCTGAGTTCACCTACTTGAGCTCGAGCTTAAAATGATGACTATTATTGCCTCCCTAAGTTTAGAACACCCTCGCATTTATCCCCTGTTATATCAGCTGGTCCGTCTACCGGGAAGTTCATGCTTTACACTAACACTGTCCGTCAGATCCTCCCTTTGTAAGAGATGTAAATGAGTGTGGTCTATTCCCAAGGTTGCCATTCAAAGCCTCCACTATAATAATATGGCCTAAAGTCTTATAAGGCAGTTGATTTCAAGAGGTTCCAAAGTAATGACTGACCAAAAAAGGGGGTTAATATAAGTTTGACCGCTATGTATGTCTGCCTGTATGTGTGTGTGTGTGTGTCTGTGGCACCATAAATAGCTCTTAAACGGATGCATCTTTTTTTTATATGAAAGCAAGTTTTGTAGTGAGTGTTCTTATCGGTTCAGCCGTTTATGACATATGCTTATTTGTAGCTAAGATGTCGGGGGTATTTTAATTTTTAATTTATTAGCATGCATGACGGCATAACTTCATTGAAGTGAAAATGGGCGGGACACCTGGCTAGACGCACCGATGGCGAATGGACAAAGCCGTCTATCCATTGCCGAGTGGCGACCTCAAGAAGGGAAGAGATCGGTTTGCAAACCACCAGCCAAATGATCCGTTGACATAGCCCAAGCAGCCGGAATACAGTGGTAGCGTCTGGCACAGGATCATGAGAGATGGCATGAGCATGAAGAGGCCTTTACTCAGCAGTGGGTGGTAACAGGCTGATGATGGATTATGGTGATCTACAGGGTGCACTCTAAGTCGATAGCGGAACTTTAAGTAGGCTTTCTACTGATCAATACAAACAACTTGTACTAGGTGGCGAAAAAAATGGAGCGAAAAAAATATCAGCTGTTTCATACATTTGGCGCAGTACTGAGTCGACCTTTTGTATGGAACAGCTGATATTTTTTTCGCTCCATTTTTTTCGCCACCTAGTACAAGTTGCTTGTATTGATCATTAGATGGCCTACTTAAAGTTCCGCTATCGACTTAGAGTGCACCCTGTAGAACATGCTTTTATATTTTATCACCGACTTCAAAAATGGAGTTCTCAATGTGTATGTTTTTTTTTCGCCAGCCAGCTTCATAGCATCCCAACGAATAGCCTCTGCTAACTGCCACACTGCGGCACGACTAATATAGGTTAACAATAATGTCCAAAATCCCACTGGATTTTCAGATTACCTGTAGTGGGAATTACGGGAATCGACCTACCCGCTTTAGGTACTGTAGGTACGGTTAGCAACATCAGCCTTCGATACGTGGGAGGTTCCGCTTTTGGAACTGAGATTTTTGGCATCAACACTATTTCACTTTTAGAACTTCTTCTAAAAATAACTTTTAAGGGTCCGTATAAGGCTAACTAGCGCCACCAATGTTGAAAAAATCATATCTTCCTTTAGAAGAAGTTTCTGGAAAAATCCTAAGATGAGCCTATGCGCCATGCTTTTCTAGATTTTTAAGTGTAGATACCCTCTTCGAAATTTACTTTTAAGCTAAAAAATTTTCGATAACCGCCAAAAACGGCCGTTTTTGGCGGTTATCGAAAATTTTTTAGCTTAAGACTAGAAATTGAGTTGGGTACCCACACTTAAAAATCTAGAAAAGCATGGCGCATGAGCTCATCTTAGGATTTTGTCAGAAACTTCTTCTGAAGCGAGATATGATTTTTTCAACATTGGTGGCGCTAGTTAGCCTTATACGGACCCTTAAGGCAATAAGGTTTGTGCCGAAAGTAGTTGAACTCTATCAGAAATAGAAATCATATTTAAATAACAGATCGCAACGTGTACACTCTCTTGAAAATCACTATGGCGTACCACAGGGCGGAATATTGGCCCCCCCCTACTTTTTCTGACACAATATCAACGACTTGCCGAATTGATGTATCACGGACCTGAATTTATTTGATTACCTGTAATTTTATTGCGCACTACCCTACTCATGTTCTTTCTGCAATACCAAAGGTTGACTGGTAGAAAATGTTATCTAGCATTAAGTACGCCTTTGTTCACCATTATTGTATTTTTGCAATAAAGAATTTAATAATAATAATAATATCCCATGAATGTACTTTAGGTTTGTTAGTGCGCGATACAATGCGCTTTCTGACTCTGTTGAGCTATTTAAAGCGGGAAAGATCCCATTTCGTTCTAGACAGGCCCGGTTTCTGAATTGAGTACCGTTCTGTCACGCTCTTTTGTGTGACATCTGCAGAGACAGAACGATAGTTAGGCATTTGCTTAGTGAATTTCTCAATTCAGAAATCGGCAGTTAGTTTAGATAAACTGTAGAATTTGTGATGAATCATTATCACATTCTTATGGACACTCACACGTTCTAAGTCGAACGTGTCTACTTTACTGGCTGCTCGAATAGTACACACGACAGCACGTCGACCCTTACACGCTAGAACTCTACTCGGTTACGTCACGGGCGACTTTACAACAAAAGTGTGCACTCTGACGTGCTGTCGTGTGTTCGTAACATAAGCGTGGATATCGAACCAAATAGTTTTCTAACTGGTATTGCGGACTGTACCTACACTACAAACCTACTCCACAGCTTAATATGAACCAATGGCCGAGCGACGCGTCGGGATATTGTCTAACGTGTTGCGGGGCGGTTTGCATACATTTAGCTGCTAGTTATAGTATACACGACAGCGCGTCAGAGTGTACACTTGTGTTGTAAAGTCGCCCGTATTGTAACTGAGTAGAGTGCTAGCGTGTAAGCGTCGAACGTGCTGTCTTGTGTACCATCGCATCAATTTAAACTGTGACAGGCACTGCAGCGTCCGAGCCGAGTAGGCACTTCAACAAAGGATCTGATAGATGGAGAACTCTTTTTGTACACCAGCCGTAAGTAAGGTGGTAGCTGGAGACTGCTTTTGCCTATTATTATTGTCATACATTATCTCTATACACCGTATTATTTTAGTGGCTTTAAAGCTGAATGTATTTTCTAAATTTCACTCCGAAAAAATTGTCACTTCTACATAATATGGAGAAGTGAAAATTTTTTGTGAACACAAATGTCTATCGCCAATCTACACCATTTTTGCACATTTTGAAATGATACTTTGGGGTTTGGCTCAGAATCACCAGTTCAACAAAATACCTTCGGCTTTTAAACCACTAAAATAACACGGTGTATAACAACATTATAAAAAGCGCAGACTAAAGCCGGGATATTCGGGCCTCACAAAACTATTTTACAACCAACTCTCAATCAAAAAATCTCAATAAAAAAAAAATAAAAAAAAACGAATGTTTTTTTTGCCTGCGCTGAAGTGGGGGAGGATTTGCCCAGCAGTGGGACACTAACAACAAGGCTACGTAAAAAAAATCCGAGCCGTCCGTAAAGGATGGACTGTCCACGACCTTTACGGACTCGAACCTGTAACCTGCTTTGAGAAGTCACCGGTCTACCCACCAGATTCCATTATCAAGGATTTCTACGACATCTTGTCCTCTTGTGTTTGGCGAGCCATTGTCTACGTCCTTTACCGAGCAAACTTTGTGGGTCTTTGTATTTTTAGCGCGCGTCCAAATATAGCACCTAATTTGCATGCAAATTGGTCGAAAGGGAAGTTTGGTAAGTACGTACATCCTCGGCCGCTATTATTGTCCAATACGGAAGACCTTTTTGACGGATAAAAATATGATAAAACGGATAATGTGTATAACTACTATAGGTATATCATATATCGCATAGCGAGACTTCAAATGTCATTTAACGAGACATGTCATTTAAGGCGCTGGGCATAGTTAATTAGCCCACGCGCCTATTTTTTTTCAAGCAAAATATCTTCAAAACGTTTATGAATATCAACACGAAACTGGCTGTTTTAGATAGGTCTCACCTAATCCTAGGGTTTGATACCAAACCAAAACCAAACCTTAAGTCCTAAAAATAGTTAAGCCTCGCGTTGAGAAATCGCAGGAGCGTTTTTTGCCAAAAACGCATCCAAAAAAAAGATATGATTTTTTTTCCATTGGCGGCGCTAGTTGTGAGACGTACGGCGTCTTAAGCACTCTTTCGCCAATATTCCAGGCGTTTCTACAACTTAATCATATTATAGGGAAACATAGATAGAGAGAGCTGATAGAGAACACTTTAATGTACACCAAAAAAAAGCAAGAGTTTTCTTAACCTAAAAGTACAGATGGCCGTTTTATCGCTAAAAGTGATCTCTTCCAGACAACCTTTCGACGGACCGTCGAAGGGTAATCTGCTTTACCGACGCGACGGGCTGCTCAGTTCAACACCTCTATCCTGCACCGTGACTTCAGAACCGAACTGCGGGATCGGTTAAAAATAACATCATTATTCAGCGCTCACAATCCTACAGAGAACACTACGGCGAATAATCGGTTTTGTATTCAACATGGGTCGGGATATAGCGAGTAAAAGCTACAGAAGCACGCGCGCCTCGAAGCATTCTTTTCGCTGCGACGCTCGTCCCCTAACGCACTAAAAAGATATTATGTACCGCTAAAGAGACCTATTAAATCGTCACTGCACATGTCAAACCACGTGGTGTCTTAAGTTTCATATTTCGTGGCACGTATTGTACTTTTGTGCAAGAAAAAATAAAGAAGGCCATCCCTGCATTCGCAAAAAAAAAATCTCAATTTTAAAGTCACTCATTATCAACAATCAAAAAGTGATAGTGAATAAAAAACTGTTTTGACGATTGACGGCGTCCGTGGGATTTTAGATACTAGAGGCCTATAATACCTACTGAACTTGTGTTCCCAAGCGGGTCATATCGACGAGGTACAACTAATTCTACTAACTCGACTAGCTACAGCTAACTCAAGAACGGCCGGACCGATTTTTATGATCTTGAATTTGTTGGTCTTATATCTGTCCCGAATAGCAGAAACATGGGAAAACTTTACGAAAAAAGTCAACCTGGACAAAATGGCGGGCAAAAGCTATTGAAGACGCATTTGGAGTGAGCTTTCTTTTTTGTGTCATTCATTCAAGCAATTTTTGTTTTTTCACAGATTCACATCATAATAAATTCTAATTTGAAATAAACCCGCGTAGCCTATTAATACAAACAGTGACATTTCGGACCTCACGCTACTAGCGCCCCTAGCGGCAAATCCAAGCGCGTTTGCCCTCATTGAAACGTAGCTGAAGTAGTTCTTCTATTATTATTTTTTGTGTTGTAGCCTCCTCGGCTGCGGCGAGGCGGGGGCGTGGTCCGGCCACGGAATATGTGAAAGCCCTGGAGGAATAATGCATATTACTCCGGCGGCGGCTGAAAAATGCCCGCCTTGGAAGAGCAATCGACGAAAAGACATGATCTGGCTTGGGAACAAGAGGGTTGAACTAGAGTTGGCTTCGGGATTAACTACAGAGCGACTTTACATTTTACTAAGAGGTCAACTTTGAAATGACGAAAAAAATCTTTTGTTGCAACTGGTTGCGAAATTTAATCATAAGGATGTCTAGTTGCGGTGAAGGAAAAAGTTCCGTTAATTCACAACTGGTTGCGAACAAAGAATAAAATCTCTTAATTCGCAACTGGTTGCGAACCACAGTTGCGAAAACGGCCGGAGGGGTAATTCGAAACTAAAATTCGATACCTACTGCATCTAATACATATTTTTATACAGGGCAATTTTTAAAACACGTCAAGTAGTAAATGTGATTTCCAACAACTTTTGTTCTACGACTTTTTTAATAGCACGATACTTTTTGTTTACTGAACTTTTTTTATCGTATAAAAGTTAGCATTTCTACCCAATGACATTCCAATACAAAATTGTACTTTCACCAAATTCGTAGAACAAAAGTTGTTGGAAATCGCATTTAGAAGTTTACGTGTTTCAGGACTAAAGCTATTTAATTTTAAAATTCCCGTATATGTATGGCGCATGGGCGCAGGTGATAATGATATATTTTTCGAGATTTCGCTGTATTGTTGCTAGCTACTTTAGCGTCCCCCTCAAGTATGAGAGGACCTTTCTGTGACAGCCTATATAAATAAAACTTACTAAAATATACTAAAATATAATGTAGCTGATAAATCTAAATCCTGTGTGGGACATTACAGTAAAGTGGGACCATAAACCGTGTAGTAAAGTTAAGCGTTTCACGCAAGTGACATGAATAATTAACGTTTAACAGCTTTTTGTGACGCGCGTTGTGTTGGCTCTATATATTGTGACACCGAAACAATCATGTTTCATGATTCATCATCAGACTGTTAACATCCACTGCTGAGTAAAGGCCTCTTCATGCTCCACTGTTTTCCGGCAACTTGGGCTATGTTGTCGGACCATCTGGCTGGTGGTCTGCCAACCGATCTCTTCTCCTCTCGGGGTCGCCATTCCGGCGCAGGATCGTGAGAGGTGGCGTGAGCATGAAGAGGCCTTAATTTGGCAGTGGGTGCTAGCAGGCTGATGATGATGATGATGATGATGAACCACCCTGTGAAAAGTACACTAAGTAACACGTGAAGCAAACTTCCGGGTGCTGAGATTTCCGCACGTTGTTTTTCCTCTCACAGCGTCAATTAATGGACGACAAACAAAAAGGACTTTAGAATTATTTCCCAAAACATTTCGCCCTCAAAATACTAACCCCCGTAAGTCACATAGAAAGCATTAGCATTTCAAATAACGGCATCCTCACGCCACTGACGAATAAGGGACGGAAGTTTTGTTAACGTTTGAAGATAGCAACTTGGCGTGAAATTTAAAAAAATCACAGTTTTTTACATTTTGTAGCTAAACTGAGCTATTTTTGTTCAGCGATTTTTCGTTCGCGGCAATAACATAGTATTCTTTTCATTATTGTTAACAACAAAACAACAATAATTCAGCCGATTATGTGTTCTGGTCTACGAAGCAGTGGCTGCCCAAAAAACTTGTTGATGACCAGAACGAATAATCGGCTGAATTGTTGTTGTTCTGTTGTTTTACAATAGCTACAAAATGTAAAAAACTGTGAAAATTTTGAATTTCCCGCCACGTTGCTATCGTCCCACCTTAAATTATAGCTGAGATGGTTTGGGCAAGTAAAACGGAAGCCATCTGACCACATCCAGGAGGAGTTCCAGAAGAAGACCGAAAACCAGGGTCTCGCGTGTTCGCGTGGGCTTAAGGCTCGGTATAAGGCTAACTAGCGCCACCAATGTTAAAAAAATCATATATTCCTTTAGAAGAAGTTTCTGAAAAAATCCTAAGATGAGCCTATGCGCCATGCTTTTCTGGATTTTTAAGTGTAGATACCCTCTTCGAAATTTACTTTTAAACTAAAAAAATTTCGATGACCGCCAAAAGCGGCCGTTTTTGGCGGTAATTGAATTTTTTTTAGCTTGAGACTAGAAATTGAGTTGGGTACCTACACTTAAAAATCTAGAAAAGCATGGCGCATGAGCTCATCTTAGGATTTTGTCAGAAACTTCTTCTGAAGGGACATATTATGTTTTTTTCAACATTGGTGGCGCTAGTTAGCCTTATACCGAGCCTTATTTGGACTGGAACTTCACGTTCCCAACGCAACCGCGACACGTTTGACATTGTTGGCAGTTGGTATTCTAATGCACCATTTAAGTAACTATAACCTAAACTTTCGTAAGCACTGCACATTTTTATACCGATTTAACGGTTTCACTTACTTTTGTTTTGTCGGAATAGCCGACATGTTTCGACCTCGTCCGGAAGTCTTAGTCATGGAGGAGGGATGGACGACGCGTTCGTCTTGGCGTTTCCGACAAAATAAAAGTAAGTGAAACGGTTAAATCGATATAAAGTATTATACCGTTGTAGGACCGCATCATGCGATTCATTGAACCAATTTTTTGTAGGTGTGTTCGTACAGCGCATCTATTTTCTAAAAAAAACAACACTCACGCGTCAACTGTCAAACCAGTTTATTTGCGTGAAAATAACTCTTATTGTTTTATTTTTTTACCTTTAATGATGGGACTATTTATGGTGCTTATTTTAGACCAGCTTTTGCCCGCGACTTCGTCAGCGCAGACTTAGTTTTTTTTTCCGTTATAACAATAAAATAGCATAAAGCACTCAGAGTTAAAGTAGCTTCCCATTAGTGAAATATTTTTTTTAAATCGGACGAGTCGTTTTGGAGATTAACCCCCTACATACATACTTACAAACTTTTCCTCTTTATTATATTAGTGTAGATAAAACAGAGGCTGAAGCTGGCCTTCTGTTATTCTGATCCCTTCATGTTATACTCTCGCTCTCTATTAAGAAAAAAAACGGCGCGAAAAAATAAAAAGCTCCGACGAAAAGTAAAAGAAAATGCAAAACGTCGTCGCGCGGCACATTTTAAATGCAAAACTGCGAGTGTCATAAAATATTTGCCCGGAATTTTCAAGCGGCATAAAATGAAGAAGCCTTTGTTTTTTGCCTCGTTTTTTTTTTATTCGATTGCGCCAACTGTAAGTGACGACGCGACACTGTTGCTTCGGACTATGTAAAAAAGTGGCGTGGCGTCGATTGGGTAGTTTTTATGCCTTTAGAAATAAAGTAGATTGTGGAACAAGTCGAGAGCAGCCACTTGCTGAGTTAGTAAGTAACTGTTTTAGGTTAAAGTAAATACATTCTATTTCTGCAAGAAGATTATCTTGTTGAAGTGTACTTAATTATCTCTTACCGACTGGGTAATTTTACTTATGTCTATTTTTCTAATGAAAACCGAATCTAGTCTATCCCGGCATAAATAAAATTAACCCTGTTGGCGATTAGGACCATTTTAGCAGAGATATATCATTCATTTAGCGAACTGTATGGGGACAGATCGCCTGATGATGCCAGTGGCGCAAGTGCTGCCATGAAACAGTTTACTAAATACAAAAAAAATACCTTGAAGGTATTAATATTAACAAGTATTTTATGGACTCACCCAAGTCTTCATTTTCATCTGCCCAGCCAGGATAACACAAGGCGTAGTTCAGACACAAAGCAGAGACAATCGCCAGCAGCGTTTTCCCGCCTAATCTGTCCGCCATCTTGAAAATCACAACCGAGCTGTCATCGTTGTCTCAAGTTTTTTTTTTGTTTTTTATTACATTCTGTTTTTGAAATCACAGTTTCGTCCGTCACTTCTTGTTGGCTACCTGAAAGAAATAAAATAATACTTATAGTGTTTAAAACGCAGTGTTCAGGAATTTCATTCCATCACTCGAGATTTGGTGGTCTACAGTTTACAATGTGATAGAAATAAAACCAATGTTGAATCACGAATTACGAATTGACAGAAAAAAATTATGTTTGTCTTTTACACGTTTCAACTGTTGAACCAAAAGATGTAGTTATTTCATCTACACACAATACACCATCAAAAACATCAACACTAGATAAGGGACATCAACACTAGTCTAAACTGTTATTCATACTATCCATCCAACCAAACCAAACGCATCCGACATTCGACCAAACATAGACGCAACAACAGAAGAATACAAAATTTACAAAAAATATGAAAACACCTTTGGTGAAAAAAAAACCACATGACAGCGAGTCAGAGTATACACTTTTGTTGTAAAGTCGCCCGTAACGTAACCGAGTAGAGTACTAGCGTGTAAGGGTCGACGTGGAGATTCCGAGTGATCTGCTGCTGTCCGTTGAGGAGTTCCGTTCTCCATCTTCGAAGTTCTTCATCAGACTTCCACCATTTTTTTTATGGGACCATATGGGAAGTATACTCTTTCAAACAAAACAAAAATATTTATCAAAATCGGTCCACCTAGATTATTTTTCTGAGGTAACACACATAAAAAAATACGGGTTGAATTTAGTACTTCCTCCTTTTTTGAAGTCGGTACAAAATGACGCATATCTCGCCACTCCATAACTCGCGAAAAAACCGCAAAAATCCTAGTCAAACCGAATGGTCGATATTCATTCCTCTTGGATCCAAGGAGTTAATCCTTTTAAATTATTACGGCACACCAAAAAAAATATCAGGGGTTGCTTGTTTGGTAAAATGGTAATTTTTTTAGTTTAGTAACACAGGTAAAAAGGAAGTAAGAAGTAACCTGTGTACGATTTGTACACTATTTATTGTACAAGTCCCATTATTTATTATGCCTCAAATGCTCAGATAACGCACGATATTCTAGTTCAGGGTTAGCGAGTGGTATAGCTACTGCAAATGCACGTAACATGGAAATAAAACAGATAGGTACATTCGGCCATAGTCTAGGATACCCCATGTTATGATAATTGTATGTATAATGATAATTGTTCGACGTGTAATGAAAATTACCAATAAATATCTGTATCTGTATCTGGTAGCTCTTACCACGGCCGCCAATCGAACAAAAAGGGGTATCCTAGCGTGTGGCCGACTGTACATGTCCGCACCGGGATTCAATCCACTTCCGTCTCTAAAGCTCTACCATCGAGCCCTTCCTGATCAGAAGGTCTAAGTAGCTAAATGTCTAACAGCGGGAAACGTCTAAAGCTACCACCACCCTAAGAGTTAACTCATTAAACATGAACAAAAAATTTAATGAATCTACTTGGCTTAGGCCCGCAAGATCAATCACAGTTTAAACCAAAAAGGCTAGTTTAAACCCTATCTGTCGATTAATTTTCATACAAAATTCGAGGTTTCATCTAAGGCCTGTATTTAAACTGTGATTGATCTTACGGCACTTATGCCCGATTTCACCAACTATACTTAATTTTTTAAGAACTTCTTAACTTTTTAAAGAAGTCCTTAGCGTAATTTTCGCAAACAAAATTACGCTAAGGACTTATTAAAAAAGTTAATCATTAGCCCATCGAACGTTCTTTTAATGTTAAATTTCGTAGCAGATATTAGATAAATGTTTAGAAATGTTCATACTAGCATAATTAACGAATGTACAAGGCATGTCACTATTTAAGGGCCATTGGACGGCCTAAAAACTCTGACATCAGGGTGTCCACTACCTCATACGACTACTTAGTTCCAAAATACCATTGCCAAAAAAAACTTCTCCATACAGTCGATTGGCGATAGACATTTACTATTTTCTGCACCGCGACGTGCATAAGTTTTTTTTTTTGGTAGCACTTTTTATTAGTGGTTTTTCAGAGAAAATTATGTTTCACTGCAGTACAGATACGTGTTAATTACTCCACTACATAACTGTACACAGTAAGAACATCAACGTAGCTTAAAACCACAAATAAAAGGTGCCACCAAAATTAGGTAATAATTTTTATGATGATATTGACCCGTTGGATCAAAGCGTAGGATCCAAACGAACTCCTGACTGGCTAGCGGAGATTAACGGCCACAAACAGAGTATGTCCAGAGTGTATGTTAATGCCCATATCTCTCGCGGGCAGAGTCAGGGCGTTGCATTGTATGACCCGCGCGGTATTTGGTTAAAAAAAGTTTTTAGGCACGTGGATTTAGGCTCGTTAGACTAGTTTTTATTCCCATAAACTAAAAAGTCAGTGGGCAATAGAGCTCAGCATGTGCAATACAGAATGTTTCAAAAAGGTCTTGATACTGAAAGGGGTAGCTTAACTCAAAAACACAAGCAACTTTTACTAAGTGCGAAATCTCAATAAAAATATCAGCTGTTCCATACTAAAATTCGATACCTACTGAACCAAAGATTTCGCACCGATAACAAAAGTTGCTTGTTTTTTTAAACACCGTGTATAAAATTACGAATATAAAACTACGTAGAATAAATGACGAATATTTAGTTCAGCTTAGGTACAGTTTTTTTTAACTTTTGGTATTGAATATTTTAATCTGTGAAGTGTCTCCTGAACAGCACAAAAGGAAAATAAAAGTAAGTAAAAGGGGTGCCGGCGGACTTATGACAATGAATACAGTAATTAAAAAAAAAAATTTTGCCTTGTATAAAGGGGTAAATAAAAGGGGTAAACAGGTCCGGGCCCCGACAGGTAGAGTTAATTATATACGATTGTAATTTCATATGAAACGTGACGCTTTTTTATCTTTGCGGCACGGGTTAACCTTTTGCGGGTGAGGCCGAGCTTGGGTCAGTTTAGGCAAAATTTATGTAAGCGGGAACATTCGTATGCAAAGCTTTTTGTTCAGGTAAAATCATAATCACAAATCGCATTGCACCGTAATCGAACCTTTGTTCATTCTGTGCTTTTGTCTTAAGTTAAGGCTAGGGGCCACCGTCGCCAAAAGTGGCCGTTTTTGGCGGGGCGGCGGGATTTATTCGTAGGTTCTAGGCTCTGGAATCTAGACCTTAGGACCTTAGACGGCGGGAAAGTGGCCTTTTTGGCAATAAATGATATCATTCGTAGGTTCTAGGATCTGGGTCCTAAACGTTGATAACCTAATGAAGAGTTTTTAGCAAAAAAAGTCATCAAAAGAGAAGATATGTTTTTTTTTCCATTGGCGGCGCTAGTTGTGCCTAGGTTTGGGCCTTAAACTATGTTTTCCGATTACAGCGATGCGGCTTATCTTTACTGTGAGCTAGGTCGACTAAGCTGTCAGGATGGACTGTAATAGGCAAACCTACTTCATTTGAAAAAAATGTTCCCGGCTCTGCAGCGCCGAGTGGTCTCTTCACCCATTTAGAATGAGTGAAGGTGTCACTGGACGCTGTATAAATCATCGCATTACGTAGATGCAAAGGCACGCACGGCGTATTTTTTCTAATATCCCAGTACACAAATGTAAAGTAAAAGAAAATAATACTGGTTATTGACTGGATGTTATTTGCAATATTCATATTTGGTGCTGGCTCTATTTGCATTGTATTGTCAATACAATATTGCACGATAACCCTTTATTAGAATAGGGCAAAGAACGTTGGTGCTAGGTAAACCTACCTAAAACTTGAATCTCTACTTTTAGAGGAATGGCAATGTAGTTACTTCTGACTTTGTACAATACAGGGTAATTTTTAAATAGCTTTATTACTGAAACACGTCAACATCTAAATGTGATTTCCAATAGCTTTTGTTCTACGACTTTTCGAATAGCTCGATACTTTTTTTTACTGAACGTTTCTCATAAGCTTAAAAAGTTTGAATTTTTGCCATTCCAGCGCTGCCTGCACGGCGCGCTTTCGTGCCCCTCCACTCTCTACCACCTTTCCAGCCTCTCCTGCACCTACAGGGTGCACTTTAAGGGTAGACGATAGCAAGGTGGCGGGAAATTCAAAATTTTCACAGACTTTTACATTTTTTAGCTAAACTGAAAAATTTTTGTTCAGCGATTTTTCGTTCGCGAGAATAAAACCGTATTCTTTTCATTATTGTAAACAACAGAACAACAATAATTCAGCCGATTATGTGTTCTGGTCTACGAAGCAGTGGTAGTGCCCAAAAAACTTGTCGTAAGTCGATAGCGGAACACTGTATTTGTTGCTCTGCGCAAAAAAAAAAACTTTGTTACCTCAAAACTTTTTTCTGCGTGAACCGATTTTAATCTTTATTTTTTTAAAGGGTATACTTTTCATGTGGTCTTTAAAGGTGAAGATCTGATGAAGAACTTTGTAGATAGAGAACGGAACTCCTCAACAGACAGTAGCAAATCACTCGGAATTAGTGCAAAGGCTTAATTTTAAAGTTTTTAGTCGATAGAAACTTAATCTAACTTTTCTTTGGTAATAAATTCATATCGCGAACTACAACTGGACAACGAAGATGATGATGGTGACCATATTCTCTATTCCTTTTTAAGGAGGAAGTCGAAGAAGTGATTGTTTGTTTGTCTGACAATAATTCAATTAAACAATCTTTCCTCCAATAGTCCGCCTTTTTTTTACGTGGCCTGTTGGATGTCCCACTGCTGGGCAAATGCCTTTCCCCTTTCAGACCAGGTCTTTCGGTCCTGAGCAACCTCTAACCACCGATAGTCCGTCTAGTGATTAAAATCACAATATACAAAATTATTCAGGATAAGTTTATTTACAAGAAAATCTCGTGATTACAGAGATAACAAAAAACACACTGGCAAAACGAAAACACACACACACACACTCAAACCCTATAACCGAGTCAGCTTTAATTTACATTTCTTGCTTGAAGTCCATTTGAACAGATTTGATGTATTAAGGTACATAAATAAAGAAACCCTTTCAAAGAAAATCACATGTTATGTGTTCGTGATAACATGCCATTAGGAAAAAAAGTTGAAGTGTGTAAGTATAAGTAGTAAGTAGGTTTGCTTCAAAAGTGGATTCTGATAACTAACATTAACGCATACGCCCTCCATTAACTTTAACTCGTAAAATTAAACCAATCACAAACATTAACAAACAATTTGGTTTAATAATTAATAACACTTACTTCAAACAATCCCTTCTTGTCACATCCTTCACTATTCAAATTAAAAAAAAAGTTGCTAATTTAGTCATAAATCCTGGCCGCAAAGAAAAAACCACAAAAAAACTCTACCGCAGCTCCATTCTAAAAAAAAGAAACATTTCACTACGTTCGTAAGTTTCCACTTCCGCGCGTATTTTTCCAAAATGGCCGCCTACGGGCGTCTGGCGGGAAAGACGCTGTCGCACTGACTGGCTGAAAATATCTGTTTCGACGGTTCACCTTCGCGGCTGCCGTAGTATAACTCGACTGAATTCAGGAGTCCATTGGGGGCTGTGGATTTGATGTATTAATTTTGTAAGTGACAGAACTGATGTTGAAATAACTTATTTTCGAATTAAATGGCGTTTTAAATTGGATTCGGTTGTTGTTAGGTCTAGCTAAAGTGTAGGTACTTACACAATACTACCTAAGTTCCTGAAAAACCTTGATCACTTACCTAAAAAAAGCACTTGTTGCGTATGTGAACCCCGTAACAATAACATAGTATTCTTTTCATTATTGTAAACAACAGAACCACAATAATTTCAGCCGATGATGTGTTCTGAAAAACTTGTTGAAGACCAGAACACATAATCGGCTGAATTATTGTTGTTCTGTTGTTTACAATAATGAAAATAATACTATGTCATTGCCGCGCTACACAAAAATATCTCAGTTTAGCTTCAAAATTGAAAAAACTGTGAAATTTTTGAATTTCCCGCCCTGTTGCTATCGTCCAACCTTAAGTTGAATTACGGGACACCTATATATCTTCCTACTTATAAATAAGTATAGTTTTGAACGCGTTCTCTATATAATAATTTAATCGAAAGTAATAACTTCACGTAATGTACCTAATCAATTCGGTACCTAATGGAAAGATACAGGAAAATAACGTCGAAAACAAGTATATTTTACTCGACCGTGCAAACATTGTGAAAGCTAAGATTTTCCTCGAGTCGGGAAAACTTTTCGACCTCGTTAGTGTACGTAAACAGGCTTAGCCAACTTAGGCCTTGATGATGTAGGTAGGTACGGTCAATGACACGCTAGGATACACCTTTTTGTTTGACTGACGCTCTCTGTCATTAATACCATTAATATCTCAGTCATTAGTGGCGTTAATAGACATCTCAAGCTCGAGCTCATGTAGATGAACTTAGAAAACAAAATCACCGATTTGAGACCTTGGCTAATGTCAATGTCAAGCTCAAGCTAGTGTCTATTAATATGCTGACAGCTACGCAAGCTTGACATTGGCCAAGGCTTGACATTAGCAAATTTTGTTTGACCTTCGGTCTCGGCGTTCATTCCAGCTAATCAAGGGCTGCAATGCTTACCGCGCTGTGATCAAAAGCGCGCCAGAAACGCATCCATAACAGACCGGGGCAGTAATGTACAATTTAAGTCCCTGTTTGCGGGGAACGAACTGTCTTTTCGAATAGATGTGATAAAAAAATATTTTTAAAGCAAAATCATAAAAATGCAGGCCGACTACAAAAATTCTCGAACGACAATAAATTCTTCGTCGCAAACTCGCTACGATGTTATAAAATTCAACATGGCCGCCATGCTATAAAATAAAATATGAATTGAATGAAATAATGATCCCCCGTAACACGTAATTGGCGCCATAACGACAGACCCCGTAAACTTGACTCAAATTAATTGACTTCGTGATGCTAAATCAGCTTTATACTTGGCTTTGGTATTATTAGAAAATGTCTCAATTTATAATTGTGACATATTAATCATTTTACGTTTTGACGTATACGTAATAATTTTGTACGTGAGTATACAAGGTGTTACAAAAGATCCTAACTCTTTTTACAGGGTAATAGCACCCGGTGATAGGGATCCCAACCTAATTTTTTTTTGCTCCATGTCATTCCGTTAATGTTAAAAATAATAAAATGTGAACGCTGTGGCTGGGGAATAGTATATTTCATTACAAGTGTGGAAAGGCTGTCATTGCAAAGAGTTCCGACAAATGGCTACCCGAGCCGAGGCGCAGCCGAAGGCGAGGGTTGACAGTCGGAACAAGTTGCAATGACGGTTCCGCACGTGTACTGAACGACTATTTTTAATACAGTTGCGAAAAAATGAAGCAATTTAATAAAATAATAAAAACACAATAAACTCAACTAACTTAACATTTTTGACTTATCCGGTAAAATGTTCTCCGAAGCATTTTGTGCAATTATACTGAGTTCCGGTGGTGTTAATAAAAAAAAATAGGGTCGAAATTACTCATTTTGTGCAACAAACAACTAAATCAAAGAAAATTTCTGAAAAATCAAAATGGCGCCAACCGTAGAATACAATGACATTAAATGTCATTGGTAGAATATAATAAGCAGAGTTTTTTTTTCTTCACCCATTCTGGTAGGCAAAGGCAACTATGCCCATTCAGCCAAGTCTTCAGTAGAAGTTTTTTATTGATATGAAATGAAAATGAAATTTAATTAAATTAAACCTAACCAAACTCATTCAATCAAATCATTAAATCTAATATTGAAACAAATTAGTAGCTTCTTTTTAGAAATATACGTATTTGCATGAATCATAAAAACTTTTTTAGTAAAAACTTCATGGTTGGTTTTTCTTTTTAATAGACATTATTTTGACAGTTGGGAAAGAGAACGCACGAGTGCGGGAAAGGTAAAAAAAAGCACGCGTGTGTAATCCCACATCCCGAACGCTATACGTCCCTGCAATACGCCACTTTTTGAGCAACTGTATTAAAATAGTATATTTCATTACAAGTGTGGAAAGGCTGTCATTGCAACGAGTTCCGACAAATGGCTACCTGAGCCGAGGCGCAGCCGAAGGCGAGGGTTGACAGTCGGAACAAGTTGCAATGACGGTTCCGCACGTGTACTGAACGACTATTTTTAATACAGTTGCGAAAAAATGAAGCAATTTAATAAAATAATAAAAACACAATAAACTCAACTAACCTAGCATTTTTGACTTTTCCGGTAAAATGTTCTCCGAAGCATTTTGTGCAATTATACTGAGTTCCTGTGGCTGTTAATTAAAATAAACTAGGGTCGAAATTACTCATTTTGTGCAAAAAACAACTAAAGCAAAGAAAATTTCTGAAAAATCAAAATGGCGCCAACCGTGTAGAATAAGCAGAGTTTTTTTTTCTTCACCCATTCTGGTAGGCAAAGGCAACTATGCATACAGCCAAGTCTTCAGTAGAAGTTTTTTATTGATATGAAATGAAAATGAAATTTAATGAAATGAAACCTATCCAAACTCATTCAATAAAATCATTAAATCTGATATTGAAACAAATTAGTAGCTTCTTTTTAGAAATATACGTATTTGCATGAATCATAAAAACTTTTTTAGTAAAAACTTCATGGTTGGTTTTTCTTTTTAATAGACATTATTTTGACAGTTGGGAAAGAAAACGCACGAGTGCGGGAAAGGTAAAAAAAAAGCACGAGTGTGTAATAGCCCACATCCCGAACGCTATACGTCCCTGCAATACGCCACTTTTTGAGCAACTGTATTAAAAAAGTGTTTTTTAATATTGTTTTGCACTGTAAAAACGTTAACGTGTCTTTTATCTTAAGAATAAAAGTTAAATTACCTACTCAAAATTACGATAACGACAACTTTAAAATTTTTGCGACCTAGTAGGTACAAAGTATGTCAATTTTTATGATGGTCAATACCTTATGATTATTTGACCAGTGAATAAACACAATCATGTCAAGGTACTTTTTAGGCTTATGATTTGATGAAAATTAAATGTTATTATTGGAATCATTCAGAAAGTTACAAAAACGTTGAAATAAAATGGTACAGCCTATGAATACATACAGTTTGGGACATAGCATGTTAGCTAGGTCACTTAGCTACTTTTATTCCAAATTTTATTCTATTCGGTCAAATGGTGGATTTTGTGACAAAAATTTGTGAAATTCACAAAACTTACATAAAAATCATAGCTCCTAAACTATACATTTTGGTAGAACATAAGTTTCTTCTAAAAGGTCAGTACGAAGTCCCCTAGCAAAAAAAAATTGGATTGCTAAAAATGGGCCACCCTTTATTTAATACAATTTATTTGCCACCTTATATTTTTCTTACTTTGTTGCTGAGGTAGTCCAATAAAGTACCTATTAGTGTTTTTATGTGTTTACGACTTAATACAAGGGGCGCGCTTGTTACGCGCGTAATTTGACGTGAAGTTATTATTTCCATAATAAAATTGCCTACTTACAAAGAAACATCGCAGGATAAACATTAAATCAGGGCTGATTTAGGTAAGTAGTAATCAAAATTTCGGTTTTGTCCTATGAGAACTTTGTTACAGTTTACGCTTGTTCATTTAATATACTCGTAGTCTAGTCCCCGGACGCACTGCCCCGGAGTTCCGTGTTCTCAGATTTTCTTCACGAGAGCTCCGCGTTCTGACCGCTTCAGTTTGAACGGTTCCAAGCAACCCCATACAATAGAAAGAGCGCGGAACGCAGAACTCTGAACGCGGAACGCAGAACTCCGGGTGGTATGTGTGGCACCCTATACTGTATGGATCCTGGGTTTTACAGATACATAGTTCCTTCCTATCATAATGGCCCGTTTTCAACTGAGAGTTAAAAGCTGAATTCAAAGCCCTTGGTAGATGGCGCTCATAGGCTTGGCCATACAAGAACCGGGATGTGGCTGTAAAATTTCGCTTACACAGATTAATAATATCTTCAGAAAAAGCTAAATTTGATAGCCGTTACGGCTCATTAACTCAACGGTCGACAACTTTTACTATGGGATCAACCGCCAATCTCGAAAAAGTCCTCAAGTAAATCAGAACCTGTCTGTCTTTCTAAACGATAGTAAGGTTCCCTAATGCAATGTTTTATGGTTTGTATGATATTTTGACGCATACGTGCACTCTATTCAATTTCGTTACGGGCGACTTTGCAACAAAAGTGTCTCTGACGTGCTGTCGTGTGTACATGTCTCAATTATTTTATTTATATGTGTGTTGTGGTGTTAACATAAATGATTATTCTATTCTATTCCAACAACCTGTATACATTATGCTTGTAGGTTGCAATATTTTTGATGAAAAAATTCTTAAGATAGGCGTTCTTCTTTAAAATTTTCAAGGTCTACAGTGTGTTTCAGAAAGCTCCTGTGGCACTGAAAGGGGTCGCTTAACTCACAAATACAAGCAACTTTTACTATGGGACCAAGAGCGAAATTTCGAAAAAAATATCGGTGTTCCATACTAAAATTCGATACCTACGGCACCAATGTACGGAGCAGCTAGACGCTTACATGCTAGCACTCTACTCGGTTACGTTACGGGCGACTTTACAACAAAAGTGTACACTCTGACGTGCTGTAGAGTGTACTTTAATTAACGCAAAAAAAAAACTTCAGTTACTGCGCCGTAATTTAGTTAATGCGTTAGCTCTAGCACTCTCCACCTAAGACCATTTCCATAAAAAAAACAACAATCCCTTTCAAGCCAAACATGTAAACACTTTTACCAAACTCCCAACTCAACAGATCAAAGCCCCCACTAATATCCTAATCACTCATAATAACTCTTAAAAACTTTCACCACCTAGAGTTTCTATGCATGGAGAGATTATCTTTCTCGAGACGGGAGTAAAGTCTATTAAAAACCATTTTTCAGTTTTTATTTTTTTATTTTTAAGCGTATCTATACTGAGCTGTTTTTGTTCAGCGATTTTTGTTTCACTGCAATAAAAATTGTATCCTTTTCATTATTTTAGAAAACAGAACAACAATAATCAGGCTGATTTTGTTTTTTGGTCGACAAACCAGTGGTACTGCCAGTTAAAATATTCTCAGATTACATAAGTATGATTATTGCGGACTACCCAACAAAACAATAATAATAAAAAATAAGCAGGGTCCCATTATCATTGTATGATACCACAAACGTGTTTTTATTCTTTTTGCTCTATCGCAATAACGGTAAAACATGCAAGCATCAAACTTGGTATGATTATAGGGCTCACTTTATACAATAATAAAAAACGATCAAACACGAGTCGGACTCACGCACAGAGAGTCCGTACAACCAGATTTTTCAAAATTGTATGGCGGTACGGAACCCTCAGTGCTTGAGTCCGACTCGCACTTGGCCGGTTTTAAAGCTGCTGCTGGACTTAATAAGCTGTAGCTGACTGAATAAGCAACGATAAACTCTTCTCGTCTAACGAGGCCTTAAGCTTTTTCTTTGAACTCATGAATCATAAAAGTGCATAAAAGTTTTTAATCCTGAATTTTTCAGCTAGGCATGGGTCTAATGTTACTTTGGAAGAAAATATTGGAATAAGGTATTTTCAACCATCCATCTTCTGCCATTTTGCAGATTTATTCTATTTTACTTTTAAATTGTTTGAATTCTATAAGGCTTATAGTGTCAAAACGAAAATATGTCTTCATTCGACATTTCTATTTCGAATTTTATAAGTGTTCAAATAATGGAAAGGTAAAATCGCTTTGCGCTGTTGCTATGCTATAAGTTCGTACATCTACTTCGAAAAAAAAAGTAATGCACAATATTTCAAAGGTAGAAAATTATTCACTCAGGTCTCCTCACAATATCTTCCATCACGACTTTGAAAGCCCGATTATAAAGCATGATATAAAAGGGTCCAGTCATAATAAGGGTGGCATTAATAGTCATAATCTCAAGCTCGAGCTCAAGTAGGTGAACTCAGAAAACCAAATCACCGACTTGAGACATTGGGTACTTAAGACGAAACGCGGGTAGCCGCTGCTCCATACAAAAAATACAAAAAGGGAGACCTGTTTCCTCCCTGGATAATTATTTTAGAAAAAAAATGTTCTGCCATACAATGTATATTTACAAATTAAAATAAGAAAAAAAGGAAAACATAGGGATAACAGGGAGACCATGGCAGAGGTACAGTACATATAGATTGAATGGCATAAACATATTTTTTCTAAAATAATTATCCAGAGAGGAAACAGGTCTCCCTTTTTGTATGGGGCAGCGGCTACCCGCGTTTCCTCTTAATGTCAATGTAAAGATCAAGCTAGTCTCCATTAATATGCTGACAGCTACTCAAGCTTGACATTAGCATTTTTGTTTTCTGAGATCACCTACTTGAGCTCGAGTTTAAGCTGACGACTATTGAATTGATGCCACCCTAGTAAATCTTTTTTTACTATGGGGCCAACTACTCCTAAATACTCTCTCTGAGATCAACAGATACGGGAAAGAGAGAGTACCTACTCTTGTTCTATTTTACGTTCACTAATTGATAACATCGTAAATCAAAACCACGCGAGCGTATCGCTTGCCGCATCCTAAAATGCTTCTAAAGAAAACAAACTTAACTTTTGGGTCTAAATTTAGACACGTGAAGAGTTAGCTATATTCGAAACCATGTATTGTGGAAGAAAATAATCACAATGATGTGTAGAGAAAAACAAAGTACATATCCCATGCCATCCCAGTAATCATCATCATCATCAGCCTGTTGACACCCACTGCTGAGCAAAGGCATCTTCATGATCACGCCACCTCTCTCTCACGATCCTGTGCCAGGCGCAACCACTGTTTTCCGGCTACTTGGGCTATGTCGTCAGGCTATCTGGCTGGTGGTCTGCCAACCGATCTCTTCCCCTCTCGGGGATATATTACTTGTAAAATGCGAAAGTTTGTGAGTGAGAGTTGTTACTTTAGGAATTTGGTTGAAATTTCGGTTCTTCATATTTTTTTAATTAAAAAAATTCTTCATCGCCCTCATTTCATTTCTTTTCTGACGCATTCCTCATTTAGCTCTCGAATGTACATGTCCTGTTTCATTTTATTTATATTTTTTATTAACTTCAGTGAAATAAAACGATAGTTGCAGTTTTGTGAAGTGTATTCTATTTCTTTAACTTTGGGGCCCCATACTTTAAATATAAATACTTAATATACAAAATTGTTACTCTGATTCACCCGACGGGCGAGCTGCTCTCTGAAAAACTCTTGTTGTTTATCGAGACGTTTGAACACAAACACCATGTTTCGAAGAACCCTAGACGTGACAACTCCACGCAGGAAGTAGCGGGTCTTGCTCCCAGCCTGGACAGGGAATACCAGGCCACTGCCTTGGGTTAGATTCGCTGCAAAAAAAAACTAGGTGTCTAAACGTGGCCGTACAAAATGTGGCCGTGCAAAACGTGGCCTTACAAAACATTGCCGTACAGACCAACCAACTTAACTGTGAAGTGACAGAATCCGGAACTACGGTTAAGACGCCATACGTCTCATAACTAGCGCCGCCAATGGAAAAAAAATCATATCTTTTTTTTGGATGCGTTTTTAGCAAAAAACGCTCCTGCAATTTCTCAACGCGAGGCTTAACTATTTTTAGGACCTAAGTTTGGATTCCAGGATTGGATTTCCTACGAATGCAATCGATTCTCGCCAAAAGTGGCCACTTTTGGCGAGAATCGATTGCATTCTTAAGTTCTAGGATCTGGAATCCAAACTTTAGGTCCTAAAAATAGTTAAGCCTCGCGTTGAGAAATCGCAGGAGCGTTTTTTGCTAAAAACGCATCCAAAAAAAGATATGATTTTTTTTCCATTGGCGGCGCTAGTTGTGATCTTTCGCTTTCGCATTTAACGTACGTCGTCTTAACGGAATGACATGGAGCAAAAAAAAATTAGGTTGGGATCCCTATCACCGGGTGCTATTACCCTGTAAAAAGAGTTAGGATCTTTTGTAACACCTTGTATACTCACGTACAAAATTATTACGTTTACGTCAAAACGTAAAATGATTATGTCACAATTATAAATTGAGACATTTTCTAATAATACCAAAGCCAAGTATAAAGCTGATTGCTCATTGGCGGCGCTAGTTGTGAGACGTATTTCATCTTAACGACCAATGAAAAGTGAGAATTCAGGCGCCCGCCGTTCAAAACGTTGACAGCGACACCAGTCAGTTCACAGTTAACTTGGTGGGTCTGTACATAACAGGGACCAATGCCAAGTTTTGTACGGCCCGATATTTAAAAACGGGGCTCATTATCCGGCCGTACAAAACGTGGTCGTGTTATTTTGATTCCCAGTCATAGCTCTGTAATCGAGAAATACGGGGTGTCCGGTGTGAAATTTAGGTTTTTTAAAATTAAATAGAACAAAAACTTTTATTGAACTTAGTATTTCTTTTACTTTTACTTATTAATTTCTCTTTCTACAAGTCCCACTATTTAGGCGATTAGACTTTCTCTAGACTACATATTATGTACTTTACTTAATATTATGTTTAATTTATGTGTGGCATAATTCTGGACAAATGAATATAAAATATGTTTTTTTTTTCACTCACCTTGGCTTTCAGCCATTGCGCAGAACTTAATTTCTTTTTTCTTACACGTATTTCGGACCATCACCTCCACTTCAGTATTGTTGTAAACTGCCTGCAAGCAACAAAGTTTTACTAAATGAAGGCCAATTTTATACAGGGAAAACTTACTGAGTGTGGCACGTATTATAAAGTACCTTTTAAAAATAAAATAAGATAAAATTTAAGTTGTTAAAATCAAGGTGTATTTTGTCTACCAGTAGTTGCATAGTATCAATCACCAATATGGTTGGAGAGCTGGTGACCAATCGAGATATTTTTTCGTACAAGGCTGGGAGTTGGTAGGCTGATAGAGTAGACTTTGCTGAGTCTGGAAAAAATATTTTTTTGGCCCGGTCGCGGTTGAAAGTTAGATTTTTTCAACTTTGAAAGTTTAAATGTATGGGTTGAGTCATTATTTTTTGTCTACAAGGCTGGGAGTTTCTAGGCTGCCTTTTTAGTCTCCACTGATCACAAAACCACAACTTATTACTAGCCGAAAGCGGTAGAAATATTGTTTTTTATAACCTAGAAAGTGTGAATTTTTGGGCTATAAAAATCAAACATTCCACCACGCTCAGCAAAAAAAAAACACAAATTTCTTGTTCAACGGAGTCGTAACAACTAACCTAGAAGCACCCAGCCTTGTATTACAAAAAAATATACTGAACCCATACATTTAAACTTTCAAAGTCGAAAAAATCTAACTTTCAACCGCGACTGGGCCAAAAAATATTTTTCCAAGACTCAGCGAAGTCTACTCTATCAGCCTACCAACTCCCAGCCTTGTATGAAAAAATATCTCGATTGGTCACCAGCTCTCCAACTAATATAACAACGTGCTCAAGTAGAAGAACATCACCTTCCCATATTCACCAGGCGCGGGCGTCGCCAGTGGTTCCAAACATGCGGGCTGCAACGACGGCGTTGGTTGGAAGCGTTCCACGAACAGGAGGGTTATGTCACCCCTGATATCGTCAGAATCTGGCGGTCTGGACATCTTCAGGACCTAAACAAAAACTTTTCTACCATTTGAAGTCACTAAAACTAAGGCCTTTGCATCTACGTTATGAGATGATTTATACAGCGTCCAGTGGCACCTTCACTCACACTAGATGGGTGAAGAGACCACTCGGCGCTGCAGTGCCTGGGACATTGTTTTAGATAGAGTAGGTTTGCCCAGCACCTATACCATTCTGACAGAAGACTTTGAAGTCAGTTGACTAGCAAATTCGAAAATTCGCAAAATGGCGGAGCGTGCTACATGGTTTAAAAAGTTAATAAAAAGAGTATTAAATCCGTTAAAAGTGTAGCTGTTTTTCTTATCTAAGGGTGGTATTCTAGAACGATACTTAAACTGAGTTTAAACAGAGTTCAGACTGTCGATAAAACAGTGCATGTTTTGATATGAAGGGAGGGATATTCAAATCAAAACATGCACTGTTTTATCGACAGTCGACGCTACTAAACTCTACTTAAACTGAGTTTAAACAGAGTTCAAGTCGCGTTCTAGTTTGAACTGAGTTTAAACAGAGTTTAAGTAGCGTTCTAGTTTGAACTGAGTTTAAGTATCGTTCTAGAATACCACCCTAAATGTGTGTACGAGTTCAATTTACACAGCTTAAGAACTTATTGTGAGTCGCCCAATTATGTTGCATTTCTTCTTTTTCTTAATCGATTCCTCATGGCTGAGGATCGCGACCATGTACTCGATTCCATGTTGCATTTAGTTTTATATAAATGTCTAAAGCTGGCTGAATTGAGCAGCAGTGGAACGCTCCAGAAAGAACTGCCTACAGTTTACTGTCGAATATTTTGTGAATGTTTATAACGTGTAAGATGATTGTTTGATTATTTGCGTGGATTATTGGGGTTCCATCTAAATAAATGGGTTACTTACCTTTGAAAACTGCCTGCCAACAGTCACCGTAAGCTTCCGCTCGTCTAGAAATCTCGTGGTCCCTTCGTTCAAAAACTCCACGACGCAGGTTACCGCTGCAAAATAACATTACCTACACTGCCGTGCTAAGAAGAAATTCGGCTAAGCGACAAATGGCCATTTTTGAGTTATCAACATGGGCGTAATAAGCAGACAATTCCGCATCGACCCATCTTGGAATCATATTTTTATCGTTATTCGTTTGAGAGATAAGCTAAGCATTATCGGGGTTAAGTGCAGTGTTTTTTGGGTTTTCATAAGAAAAAACGTAGTTATCTTACATTACTAGACAAGAACAAGGTTAAACTACTTAAACTATGATGTTACTTAGTATTATTAATAATATTTTATAGGCTATACTACAGAAAAAAACCGCAAAATACTTATACTTACATAAAACGCGGCTAAGCAGCTTAAACTTTTTTAATACGTAGTAAAATATTTAATACAAAACATGACATCATAAGCAAGAAAGCGGCAAAACAACAATCATACGAAAAAAAACCGCAAAGTGACTTTTGCGTATTTTTTTCCTATTATTATAGTGGTATTAATGAATCGAAGTCCTTGTAAAAAACACGGTCACGGTGTTTTTACTTATGATAATTTTAAAATATTTACTATTAAAGCTGAACAGAACACGGCTAAAGCACAATACTACGTAAAAAAGTGGCAAAGTAATTTTCATCGACCGGTGGGACACTGGATCGCGGGGGACGCCGCGGCGGTGCGGAGGTGCGGAGAGGGGCACAATGAAACATGATCGATTAGTACGGGTGGTAACACCATGAGAAGCGCGCCTACACATGCATACGGCGCACCGCATTTTTTGACGCCAAATCTTAACATACGGTAAGTCAGTAGGTTTAATAAGAAGGGTATTTCTAACAGTAAACGTAAAAAAGCCAAACAGAACAAAATAACTAGACGGGTATTACCTACTTAAAACTTACTTCATTCATGTAAGCAAAGTTTGTATTGCGGCTTAGTACCTATGTCTCTTCAAATTATAAATTAATTGAACGAGCGAGCGAAGCGAGCGAAGTTCTCCGAGTCTACTGGAACAATCCGGCGTTTGTATGTATGTATGTATGTATGTATGTATGTATGTATGTATGTATGTATGTATGTATGTATGTATGTATGTATGTATGTATGTATGTATGTATGTATGTATGTATGTATGTATGTATGTATGTATGAATGTTCGTTCGACGATAACTTGAGTAAATTTGGTCGGATCGTTATGAAATTTGGTAGGCGGGTAAATTAAATTAAAAGAATTTTTAAGTTCGAACATGAGCCAAATCGGTCGAGGGGTTGCCGAGATATGGGGTTGTTAAGTTTATATGGGGTCGCGAGTTCACAGTTCGGGGCGAACCACTAGTTATTTTAATCTTACTAGTTAGGCAAAGTAGTGGTAGCCCAGTAGGTAGAACAATGGACCCAGGTTCGATTCCCGTATGCACTCTATTTACGTACGTTACGGGCAACTTTGCAACGAAAGTGTTAACGTGTACGTGCTGTCGCCTGTCGTGTACCTACGAATTTGTTTATTTTCAAAGTACCTACCTACTTTGTGTCGCTAGCTGTGAGTGTACAGGGGCCTTAATCTGTAACGCAGTAGTGTCTAGATAATTTTCCAGTTTTAGGTTCCGATTACGATTTATTAATGCTGTCTGTCCTTTTGATGTTTTTTTTCTAGTTCCTACAGAGCAAAGAATATTATTCTGAATCTAATTCTATAGTTTCAATTTGCAGGTTGTAGGAGAAAAACGAGGAAAACCCAGTTTTGTCCTTCTACTGGGAACTTATCGACACGCCTATCGCCTTGAGGTCGCTATATATTTTTTCCAATATGGTCCTTGCACCTAAAATCTTGCACATTCAAACTAAAACATATTTCTTTGTCCTAACTAAAGTTATGTTTGCCTTAAGGCGCTGGGCATAGTGAATTAGCCCGCGCGCAAAAAAAAACCCCAATAACGATTCCTGTATCAAATACACTAAAAAAAACGAAAATGTTCCCATATCAAACCCTAGAATTAGGTGAGAGCTATCTAAAACAGCCAGTTTTGTGTTGATACCCATAACAGATTACAAGATATTTTGTTTGAAAAAAAGTGCGCCGCCTATTTTTTTTCATCAAAAATATCTTCAAAACGTTTATGAATGTCAACACGAAACTGGCTGTTTTAGATAGGTCTCACCTAATTCTAGGGTTTGATATGGGAACATTTTCGTTTTTTTTAGTGTATTTTAAGGCGCTGTACATAGTGAATAGCCAGCGCGCCAAGAAAAATGCACAAAATCGAGTCCTGTATCAAATACACTAAAAAAATCGAAAATTTTCACATATCAAACCCTAGAATTAGGTGAGACCTATCTAACACAGCCAGTTTCATGTTGATATCCATTAAAGATTGCAAGATATTTTGTTTGAAAAAAAGTGCGCCGTTCAAGCAAAATATCTTTCAAGCAAAACGTTTATGATGTCAACACGAAACTGGCTATTTTAGATAGGTCTGACCTAATTCTAGGGTTTGATATGTGAACATTTTCGATTTGTATCTTGTATTTGATACCTACAGGAATCGATTTTGTGCATATTTTTTTTGCGCGCGGGCGATTCACTATGCCCCGCGCCTTAACTAAGTTATAACGACCACAGTTAGTGAGTAAAAATATTTGTTTTCGAGTTTTGATTTGTATAAATTGCAACGAGGAAAAAACTTGGTGCAATTATGCCAAACACAAGAATGTCGACGCCAACAACCTCAACGTCACGTCAAAGTAAAAGAAAGATCAACTGTGCCGCTCGTGGAGCCGAAAGTTGTGAACAATTTGGAGGAAAGGCGGAAAAAAATTGCAACCAAAAACTAAGAATGGAAAAAGTATATTGGCCAGGCTACATACCATAGATTTAAAAAATGCACGTCTAGATTCAGAGAATGCATTAATGTCGCATGAAATATAAAAACAAGATGACAACAAAAATAAAAGTGAATAAGATTTAATTATTGCTATCGAAGAAGAACTGAGTGAAAATGAGAAAAAAAAAATCTTCTAAGCAAAGAAAAAGAAAATTAAACAAAATTGAACGGAAAAAAAAGAAAAAGAGCAGCATATCGAAAATGACAAAGGAAAAGAGGACGAAGAAAATGGGATAGACGAACACAAACAAGAAAGTAATGAAAACAAAAAATACACTGACTTATTGGAGCTCCACAAAATCTGGAAAACTTAATTGTCAAGTAACATAAAAGATTTAACTTGGTAAGTAATTTTATTTTAGTTTAAGGATTGCTAAAACGCAACGATGATGCGTAGATATCTATTACAAATTACAATTGAACTGATGATTTTGCATAAATAAAAGATTAAAAAAAATATGTAATTAGTTTTTTATGTCTAAACTTCCATTAAAAGTTGGCTTTAGCCCCAATTATTTCCAAATAACTTAGTTATTTAACGACATTTTACTAAGTAAAAAGACGGTTTCCCGTAATAGATGAGTACTTTACCGTCTTTTTAATAAGTAATTACACATAACTTTTAATTTAAAAAATATAATACTAACGAAAAAGGCGGCTATGTTACTTAACGGCTGTATTACGTTTTAAAGTTTAACTACTTTTAAATCAAATAAGAAGCTAAACAGCGGCTAAGTCACTTTGCCGTTTTTTTTCTTATGATTAGCCTTTAACTTCTTAGGCTAATAATTTTACTATAAAAATCATACGCAAGACAGCGGCTAAGGTATACTTAACGGTCTTCTAATGTAGTATTTATATAAACAGAATAATTAAATTGCTAAGGAAAACCTGAAATTTGCTGTTTTAAAATACTCATATTAACTTTTTTTTAACGTTAATAGTGCAGATAGATGCTAAATAATATGTTCTACTAAACAAAATTGATAAACTTGAACTAATTATGAAAATAACTTAGAAACTCAGTTTCGCGACGTTTTTGCGTTTTTCTCGAAAGTCACTTTTGTCGCTTAGCCGAATTTCTTCTTAGCACGGCAGTACAGTCAGCTTCATAATTTAGTAAAGTTAAGAAAACAGAGGAAGTCGAATTGCAAGAATGTATTGCAGTGAAACAAAAGGTTCTAACAAGTATATTCTTCTTCTTCAGCAGTTATCTGTACACAGCTGGACTTATGCCTCTTCATGATTTTTCTATCTTTGCCGATCGGAGGCTATCATTGTCAAGGTTGATCCTACTGCGGCCTTGATATTATTTGTTACACTTTGTATTAGCTCCTGGGTATATTAAATGAGAAGTGGACTGTATGTATGTATTTAAATATTGTAATTAACCAAATAATCAAAATATAGCTGTCAACACGACAAGATGAAAAAGGTGAAGTGAGTTCGCCGCTTGCATTCGATAGGTGGCGCGGCCGGCGCGACCGGTTTAGGTACCGCGGCGCCCGCACCTTGCAAGCTGCAGCAGCCGATGACATAGGGCTCCAACACACTTTGTTACACCATCGTGCAGCTGGTTTGCCCACACTTCGCGTTCCTGTACGTGGCCTCTATGTTACACTTTTTGACTCCATCTTTTATCCCCACAATGTGTCCTGCCCACTTGCATAGCCTTGCATTGCCATTGCCATGGCATTGCCATTTCATTCGCTTTGCCGATGTCGGCAATCTTAAAGCGATAGCAAATGGATGTGTTCTGTAACCTGTCACTGGGGTATACTGTGGGGGATATTTCGGTTTCTCGGAACGGTTTAAACGTGCAGTTTGATGGTGACGATTTTTCGTAGTGTATAGCCCCCATAAAGGCTGGCGTCCTTTAGAGGCGGATCGGGCCGGGGCGCATCGCAAGATCGCAACGCAAAAATCCGCTGTATCCGCCTGCGGGGCGGGGCAGGGCGGGCCGCAGCGCAATAGTCCGCCGCTAGTGGACGCTGTTTCATATACATACAGGCAGGCGGATTTTTGCGTTGCGATCTAGCTATGCTCCCCGGCCCGATCCGCATCTAGTGGATGCCAGCTTTTAGAATACTCACCAGTAATGATGACGTCAAAGCGCACCAGCGTTGCGTCGCATCGATAATTGACCTGATAGTACACCATGGCGCGCCATGGAGACAACCGCCCATCTGGCGACGGGGTTGCGCGACCGCAATCTGTAAACAAAAACATTGACTCAAATAGATAAATGGTCCAAAGCTTCTAAATCTAAATAAATAAAGGTTTTCCTGAATATTCTGCAAACATTCAGTAACTTCGAGATCTACTTGAAAAAATATTGAACGAGCGAGCAAAGCTCTCCGAGTTTACTGGAACAATCCGGCCTTCGTATGTTTGTAAGAAGGTTCCATCGACTATGAATCGAGTATCGTCGGTAAGAACGTCATAAAACTTAGTAGACTGGTAAATGAGACAAAAATATAAATAATATGAGCCAATTATTTGGAGGGGTTGGCGAGATATGGGGTCCGATATGGGGTACGAACCGCATTACCGGTTAAAAAGTTTTGCTTTCACCCGATACATACCCAGTTCACAAGTGGGCATCTGCTTGTAATTCCAACTCCCCGAGTAACAGAAGACCACACCGGTTTCATCGGCGAAGGCATTTGTAACGGCGTCTTCCGGAACGTACCTGTAGGTATTGAGACAAAATGGGACAAGTGCGACTTAAACTCGCGTGAAGAGGTTTCCGTCCATCCGAAGTTCATTTACGCATAAATGTTGAGAAACCACACCAAATCATACCGCGATCCTGTTGGCTGAGTGGAGAAACAAATGCTACAAAATGAATATTTCATTTATTTACGTTACACGTCCGTGTTAGGTCACCAACTTAGAACTCGATCGGTCCAGTAATTTCGAAGTAAATTGGCTGTGACAAATGGACAGACAGACAGACGCACGGAAACGTAAAAAGATACATGATGAAGTTATTTTTAATATATTTTACTTTTGAAACAACTGTAATTATAATAGTCGTCGGCTCAAGCTCGAGCTCAAGTAGGTGATCTCAGAAAACAAAATCACCGAAAAATAGAAGTTAAAAACTAAAACCCGACTACTAAAAGGCTCAAAACAAGACCTGTTCATCCTTAAAATAGACTCATAGATAATTAATCGTAGTCGGAGGCCATCGGTTTATCAAATGCGAATGTGGTGTCCTCCGACTACGATTAATTATCTATGAGTCTATTTTAAGGATGAACAGGTCTTGTTTTGAGCCTTTTAGTAGTCGGGTTTTAGTTTTTAACTTCTATTTTTTTTGAGCTTTTTGTCATTTTGGACGATCACCCAGAATAGAACGAAGAAGGGCAAAAAAAAACATTTTGGATTTTTTTGTTCTATTTGTTATGTTGACGCTACATGTGTTATACATTTTTGAAAAGGTCTTTTAAAGCCCTTTCATTTGATACCCATGACGATGGTATCCGATAATTTTTATTTTTAGGTCCACCACTTTAGGGCGCAGCACAGCCGCCATCTTGGTTTTTTTCAAAATTAAACTATCCTATGTTACCTGGGTGATTAAGACAAATCCAACGACACCTCATTTGTTGAAATCGGCCGAGTAGTTTAGGCTCTGCGAGGGAACAGATGAACACACAAACATACATACCCACATACATACATACATACATACATACATACATACATACATACATACATACATACGCTGCTAAAATCATAACCCTCCTTTTTGCTTCGCGTAGTCGGGTAAAAAAAAGCTCGAGCTTGAGTAGCTGTCAGCATATTAATATACACTCGATTGAGCTTGACATTGCCATTAACCAAGGTCTCAAGTCGGTGATTTTGTTTTCTGAGATCACTTACTCGAGCTCCAGCTTGAGCTGACGACTATTAAGGATGGTTGAACAACATAATTATTAATTTTAAAACAGCCAACCCTAAAAAGTTGGCACCTACCTGTATCCAGGGTCACATTCCACTTGCAGTACAACGATCCTGTCTAGTACAACTCCCGGACCTGCCGAAGGCCGTCCCTCTACCGTATACGTTCCATGCTCGGGGTACGGAGGCAGCGAACACTTATTTGTGCCTGATAGACTGAAACAGAATAAAGATAGGTACAGTCATGTATTGGATTAGTCGGTATTGGATGAGCATATGCATGCACGCGTGTGATACTTGAATACTTTGTTGAAACTGCCAGGAAAGACAGCGATAAACTATAAAAACTGATGTTCACTGGTAAAATGGCCCGTTTTCAGAAAAAAAACGTAGATCTTTTTTCTCCACTGATGGCGCTCATAATACGGCAGTCATTTGAAATTTCACCAGTGTTTCCAACGGTACGACAAATTGCCATATTCTGTAATAATCATATCCAGAAACACAATTCATTGCTTGCAAATTTTATCGCATCATGTAGTTGATGTCAATATCCTACCTACCTATTCTATATTTATCCAAAACCATTTATGTTATTGCAAATACCACGGCATTTTTACCGTTTGAACATGGCAAGCCTGATTCTTATCTGTGGTGTTTGTGTATATAATACTTTCTAATCTGTGAATCTGTGGAGAAAAGCGTTATTTGACTGCCGTATTTTCTGCGCCATCTAGCAAGCATTTTAAAATCAGCTTTTAACTGTCAGTTGAAAACGGCTCATTGACGGAAAGCTACTAAAATAAATATTTGACTGACAAAATCCACTCCACACCTAAAACTACAGTAAGTATAAGATGCCATAGGATCAACTGGCGACGCATCGTACGGATTGCTCCGGACAAATGACCACGACCCTCAGTAATACAATTTAATTTATTGGATAAAAATCGGTACAAACAAAATAAATACTTAAATACTAACGTAGCTACGACTTAATGGAAGTTTTGGTAACTACCACATGCACTGGCCTTAGCGACCGTATTTCAGGATAGCCGTTGCGTAGCAAAGTGGCACAATGCATTTGGGATACCGATATAATGAGGATACCGAAGTAAGTAGGTATTAGGAAAGGCATTTTAGAGGTCACTGATTTCCTCGTTATACGTGAGGTACAGTCGGCCACAGTCTCAGATACCCCTTTTTGTTCGATTGGCGCCCTTATGCCGCGCGCGATAAGAGCTAACATGGGGTATCTGAGATTGTGGCCGACCGTACAATCATCATCAGCAGCCCTATCGCACTATCTCTCACGGTCTCTCGCCATCCGCATCCGTAAACCCTTCGATGACTAAACCTAAACAACGTTTAGCGAAATTGATTGCCATTTTCCAACAGGAGTCGGCACGCAAAGAATGAGGCAGAATCAAATGTTTATCTCCTCATCATCATCATCAGTTCCTGTCATCTCTAATCAGGGACTGGGATTACTAGGGATTACTGATTGACTGTTTGACTCCAGGTAGTTTTAGGGCACCCTCTCTTCCGTGTTCCAGGTGGACACCATTTCCACCAACTTCACTTGTCCTTTTTTTATAGCCTGGATATTAGTGTCCCATTGCTGGGCAAAGGCCTCCCCTCTTGTCTTCTACAGATCTCTATCTTCGGCCACCTCTGGCCATTCGGGCTTCTCCTCCTCCCAAAAGAAGAAAATTCTTACAGCGTGAACGCGGTGTCTGCACCAAGCTCGCTGGTCCGGTATAGACTAAGGATGAACTCCTGGTGCACACTGATGCGAGTGAAAGTGGCTAGGGCGAAGGCATTACAGAACAGGGCGTTTCCATTGGACTTGGTGGAGACGACGCCGCGTAGGTAGTGACGCCCCTTTCGGGCGAAAACCAGGCCTCCGCCGCTATCGCCTTTGCAGATCGTTGTACCTGAAAAATAAATAATCTATCTATCGCTATCTAAGGTAATCGTATGACACAGCGGCCACCCCTGGTGTCAAAGTTTTAAGGCTGCCTAAAGGGCCAATAAGAAAGTTTTTAATCAACAACAACGTGCCTTTCGAGGCACGGAAGCGCTCAGATATTAATGCCACTAGTGGTCACCTAGAAAGACCTACCGTTAGTGAAGCCGGCGCAGAGCTTGTCCGGTGTGATATACTCCCTGAACTGTTGTGGCGATCGTTCGATGCAGTCGAGTCTCGTCACGAAGGGAAGCGCCACCACCTGCAGCTCCTGGGGTAGGGCTCCGTTCTCAGACGCGAAACCCCACCCAGCCACCTTGGAAAAAAAACATCTTGAACTTTTTTTTTATTTGGCTCGCGCGCCGTTTATTCAATGAATATTATTATCATTTCGGATCATTAGGTTTAGGAAGCAATTAATCTATTTGGTCTATGGATTTTTTACTAACAAATCTACATTCGTTTAAATCACATTCCCATGGGATTAAAAAGCTATTTTAGTCCCTCTTTACAAGGAATGAACTCTTTTTGAACAGATGCGATAATAACTCATTATGTAATGCCCCTGCCGGGGCCGCTTTGGAGGTATGAGATCGGCAAAGACATGCGCGACCTACAGGCAGGCTACTGGAACAAGGCCGCACAGAACAAAGACCAGTGGCGACTTCTTGTGTCATAGGTCATGACCCACTTCGGGTCGCTGAACCAGCGGAGTAAGTAAGGAAGTAAAGCGGTTAGTGTCTTACCATTCCCATACTGCCGCTGGTGAGCTGCGCTTCCTCAAACTTCGGGTCGAAGTCGAGACAGACAGGGCGAAGGTAAGGCCGGAACCGGAAGCCGGACTCAAGTACCATCAGGGCAATGTCATCCGCCCAGTTCCTGAACGAGCTGCGGTACAGCTCTGGAATCAGGAGCTCGCTGATCTGCAGAACAAAAATACGAAATAATAAGTTGGTGAAAGAATCAGTTTTATTTTTTATCCAACTCGGGCAGCGCATTTATTATTTTTCGGCTGGGAAAAACCTTTCCATCAGAAGCAAGAATTCGGAGTCTGTAAGATTAGAAATCTCTAGATTCTCACTTCGAACTATTTTGTTACGATGTGTGTCTCTCTCAAAAAAGGCCTTGCACCTCTCTTGGATATGGTGCACGATGTGATTATGTGTCCCTTCCTTCTCCACGCGGAAGAGATAGGTCTATGCTACCCTGCAGACTTCAATGAGGATTTCGCTGCAAGGGCAGTGCCAAAGGAAAATTATGCCTTTACATTGCTGTGTTGCGCGTATATCGTCTCGTTATCAGAGTCCCATTCTCGATAGATCTTTCCAGCCGCCGCAGCAAACAGTCCCGGGTCATTTAATTTCTGTGTGTTGTCGTCCCAGAAGCAATGAGCAGCTGTAAACAAAAAAATACGCGTTTACATCTTTTGTACACGCGACAGCAGGTCGATCCTTACCGCTAGCACTCTACTCGGTTACGTTACGGGCGACATTACAACAAAAGTGTACACTCTGACGTGCTGTCGTGTGTACGTTCAAACTACGTCTAGTGGCGCCACCACTCAGCCTAGTTTTACCACCCAGATGGTATAGTACCTGGGACCCGCTTTATGTGTCTATCCTATTTATTTTAAAGTCTATGGTTGGTTGTTTCTAGGGCTGGCTGTCAGCAGGATGTTGGAGTAATAAAATAAACCAAACTTATGTTGTTGCTTTACCCGTTATTACGGGCCTGTGTATGATACCTTTACCTCAGAATGAGCTGTCACTTGTTTTTTTTATGTGTTGATACCTGAAATGACGAGTTTGGCGCTGATAATTGAGCCGCCGCAGATGACCTCCAGCTTCGGCGGTTTCTCTTCTTCCGTCTTGGACCAGGTCCACTGGAACACCCCCACGTGCCAGGGGAAATCCCCGCGAGCCGCCGGCGCGCCGTCTAACACCATCGGGGTTCCCTTTGGCGTCATTCGGCCGCACTCTGGAAAATTATAAACAAGTCTTAGTGCCGGTTTCTGATTTGAGAAATTCGCTAAGCGAGTGCTTAAATATGGTTCTGCCTCTGCGGATTTGTCACAAAAGAACGTGACAGAACGATAGTGAGTGTTTGCTTAGTAGAATTCTCAATTCAGAAACCGGGCCTAAACGTATGATGTTGTTGTTGTTTAGTTAAGTTTTTTTCCTTGTCTGTACATATTTATATTGGTGTACCTACAATAAAGAATATTTTATCTTTATCTTTATGATTTGAAGTGGCTCATGCCCATTTTCACCAACCACCCCTAATTTTAAAAGACCTTCTTTTTTTTGACATTAAAAAAACGAGATTATTTACAGTGGTAATTTGAGAGAATATAGGGGCTGGTTTTCGGGTTCCGTCTGATGCCCGTTTTCACCAACCACCCCTAATTTTAAAATACTTTTAACGAAAATTATCTGCACCTCTGCACGTCTAGTGGTCATGGATAAAGTACGTACTCAACTCACAAACGTTATACTATATGTATACAATACAAGGTGTTACAAAAGATGCTAACTCTTTTTACAGGGTAATAGCACCCGGTGATAGGGATCACAACCTAAATATTTTTTTTGCTCTAAGATGATCTGTTGATTTTTAAATTAATAAAATGTGAACGGTGTGGCGGGAGAAAAGTATTTTTAAAATATTATTTTCATTGACTTTCACAATGTTTTAACAACTCAAACCTTTGCAAATGCACCTACACCCACAAACATATTTTTAAATTTGAGTTAATACCAAGAACAAAAAAGTTTTGAAAAACTTTCAGCTTTGAGGTTATAAAAAAAAAATTTTTTTTTCAACTTTTTTTTACAGAATTGACATCCTGTTGACCAGTAGGTTACACCCTGTAAAAAGAGTTAGAATGTTTTGTAACACGTTGTATAGTTACTTTTTTATACTTTTTTTACAGAATTGACGTCCAGTTGGTTACCTACACACTATTAATAGAGTAAGGATGTTTTGTACAACGCACGTTGTATAAGCATCATGAGCTGCTATTGTTTTAGCTTACCGTAAACATCTGACTCGTGCGACGCCGCGGTTGCTAAAAAAAATACAATCACTTATTGTTATTAGGTACGCTTCGTTCTTGTAAGAGTACATTTCTGTGGTGGACCCTAAAGAGGTGGTCCTAAAAATAAAAATTATCAGGGCTTTAAAAGACCTTTTCAAAAATGTATAACACAAATGTAGCGTCAACATAACAAATAAAACAAAGTCGCCCCCGCACCGGAGCTCTCAGCGCGGGCGCAACGTAAAATGTGCAGTGCTTACGAAAGTTTAATTTGTAAAAGTATAACAAAATAATACCAAAATTTGTTTTTTTTTTGCCCTTCTTGGTTCTATTCTGGGTGATCGTCCTAAATGACTTAGGTACTAAGTTATCATCATCATCATCATCATTGGCAACCTCTGTTGGTCCATTTCCGAACATAGGCCTGTCCCAAAAATTTCCAGTGTTGGCGGTTTGCTGCCAACCAGCTGCCAACCAGCTGCCAGAATGGATAAGGTACCTTTCAAAAACTTAAAAAAAAAAAAAAAACCCGACTACTAAAAGGCCTGCTTAATTATCCTTGAAACTCTTGTTTCAAGGATAATTAAGCAGGTCTTCCTGCTTATCCTTAAAATAGATAGATTCATAGATATTATCAATCGTATTCGACTATGATTAATTACCTAGGTCTTGTTTCAAGCCTTTTGGTAGTCGGGTTTTAGTTTTCAACTTTAATTTTATCGTGATTTTTACTCACTCAATAGCGTAAAAAATACGACCACTCGCCACATTTTGCTCTAAAATATTTACAAAGATTAATAACAAAGCATCTTCTCTCACAAGGGCAAAGTCTACACGAGCTACCCCTATCGGTTCTTACAAGCAACTACAACAATGCCCTCATAATAATAATTCCTTATCACACTGACCAATGTGCCAAATAACTGTCATCAAAACACTTCCAGTAAAAAAAAAATGATAAGACTTAATAGTAGTCTTTCACTGTAGGTTGATGAAGACATCATTAATGTACCTACGTTTACTGCGATAGTTTAATAAATTGTAACAAAATTATAGCAAGATTCTGAAATTAAAAAAAGTCATGCAGCAAGTGATAGTTTTGTCTTTCTTATGTAAGTACTTATGTAAGCTGTTCGTCATTTGTTTTACATTAACATAATAACCTCTTTCTATCTTCCCTACTTCAAATTAATTTGACACAAAATGTGATGGGTTTTTTTTTACAATACCTATGACAATACCTACATTATTTCTGAAACAAATAATAAATATTATGTGAGCTATATTATGGACAACATGACTGTAGACAATGTCTCATATCATCATTAGGTTAGCAGTAGCACCCACTGCTGAGTAAATAAAGGCATTTTCGTGCTCACACCACCTGCCACGACGCTGTGCCAGACGCATAGAATATATGTATAGGTGTGACATATATCAGCTGCTTAAAATTTCAGTCCATGTAATACATGACATGACATAACATAATAAACCGGAGGTCATAGATGACTGTTTGTTTATTGAAGACTTGTTTATCTGAACTCGGGCCTTTGACCTCCCTCTGGTATTTCCAAATGCCTGTTCTAAGAACAGACGAATCATGTTTGTCATGTTCGAATGTCTGAAAACTCTGAACGGAATTCAAAACTCTGAAAAATATTTATTCATAATAAAGTACCTATCATTGAAACTTTTAAACCATTAGGTACCTACCTACTTTATCTATGTTTGTTTTTCAGTATTTTAGAAGTTACCGTGACCTGTATTGTAATGCTAAGTCCGAACAAGTAGTCGAAAATTGCTTCATTATATTGTAATAAAATTGTTTTTTTACAGCAATTGCGGCGGCGCAGGAGTCAGCTATATACGGTAAGGTTAACATGGCTAGTACTCTCAACTCAGAAATCTTCTTAAGCTGCTACTAAGATAGCACCACTGTAAGGCAAAGGCCTTCCCTTTCTCAGGAAGGATTTTTCGAGCCATGCTCGGTCGTTATTGTCTCGCCAGTTTCTTCTGGCGACAGACTGTTGCTTCGTAATATTGAACTCGTTCATATGGAGGAATTGGTTCCGAAGGCTTATAACTTTTAACTTTGTTTTGTATTTTTCTTCCAGATTGTGGTCGACTATCGTCAGGGACCCCCTTGCTTATAAACGGCGCGGTTGCGAAACGAGGAGATTTCCCCTGGCATGTGGGCTTATTCTGGAGGAATTCGAAGGGAGGAAAGGTTTATAAATGCGGTGGTACCCTTGTCAGCAGCAAACTTGTCATCACTGGTCAGTAAGACTATAATTATTATGAAGTTAAAAAGCTCGAGAAATTCCTATTCTACAACAGCATTGCTGAGTTTATAACCAGGTCCTGCTGCTAACGTTGACTGTTCGCTGGGTTTAAGAAGTTTAGGCCTCCTTTGTTGCTCACAGAGCCAAAAATAACGAATGATCTACTTGGTAAATTCTCTTGAAACATAGCTAAGAAAGAACACTTTCAATCATTACACGTTTTTTGATGTCACTGTCATACAACATGTCTAAAAGCGACGCCACACAAATACAAAAAGAAGAGACTGGGCGCGGACAATGCAAAACGTCACGTCAAAGCAAAACGTCAAGTCCTTGCCCCACGTCTCTTCTATGTGGCTGGTGCCTTACGCCTCTCTGTTTCTTTGCAGCCGCTCATTGCTGCTGGGACTCTACAGAGCAGCATGTGATGAACGCTCACCAGCTGGGAGTGGCTGCAGGGAAGATCTATCGCCCATGGACCATCGACCCCAAAGCCACTGCTGAAATGGACAATACCCAGTACAGCAATGTATGTTGAACTTGGGCATTTACATCTACATAATAAGATAATTTATACAGCGTCCAGTGAGGCGCCAGTCATACATAGGAGACGTGGGACAAGGACGCGGCGCGGACGTGACAATTTGCTTTGATTTGACGTTTTGCTTGGTCCGCGCCCCGTCTCTTCTTTGTGTATTGCATCGCGTCGCTTCCAAACATTTTGTATGACAATGACATAAAACTGACGTGAGGCCCTCGCTGCGTCTTCGTCCCATGTCTCTTCTGTGTATCTGACCCCACCTTCACTGATTTATGAAGTGACCACTCGAATGCTGCAATGTCTGGCACATTGCTTAATAGAGTAGTCCTGTCTAGCAGCTTTGCTTGGATTTGAAATCTACTTTTAAAGAAACAAGAAAGTACATCTTCGTTTTTTGGGTGGGATATGTCTGTCTTACGTTACTTACCGGTATTGCTAATAGAAATCCAATATTTTTTTCAAACTTGAGACGTTTCGTTGCGAAGCCAAATTGTGAGAAAAACCTGATCGTCTGAGGCCTACTCTTAACCCTTAAAAACGTAAGAATGGAGTGAACAACATCACGCCTGTCCTGATGCTCCACAGTGCTGATGGCAGGATCTCCTGGAGGGACACAAAGCACGATTTAGATGGCGCTCAAAGTATGATGAGGACTGCTTTCTTTCATCGGCAGGTGAGGGAGATCGTTCTCCCGTTGTACTACAACAGCGATCACATGAACTATGCTGATGACATCGCTTTGTTGGTGCTGGACCCCGGATTCCGTCTCCATCCGTACCTGAGCCCCGTGTGCCTTAACTTCGAGAGAGACTTCGAGCGTGCGCAGCTTGCTAGCGGCAGTGTTGGCAAGGCAAGTTGAAGACTTACCCTCATCTTCACCAACACTTCCTTACATTATGACACTTGGAAAACCTCGCTTTTCTATCTCTACATCTCTAAATAGTATAAAACAAAGACGCTTACCGCGTCTATATTATATACAAAACCACGCAATGGATTTGTTCTAAACGGGTCGAATCGCGGTTAGTTTGGTAGGTAAATGATTATCTGTATTATCCCGACGTTTCGGCTGCGTTGCAGCGGCCGTGGTCACGGGCAAACTGGAGCGGCGGGTTTTTTTTATCGTCGTCGTCGGAATTACAATAGGTAATTCATTTTTACCTACCAAATAACCGCGATTCGACCCGTTTCGAACCAAATTATGTGTGAATATTACTAATCATTCAGAATTAAATGGATCTTAATGAGTTCGAGACCATGATGTCACCCCTGGTGTCAGAGTTTTTAGGCCACCCAAAGGGTCTCTGACATGGCTTAACGATTGTTATTAATCAACAACAACCGGGACCAACGGTTTAACGTGCCTTCCGAAGCACGGAAGCGCTCAGATATTATTGCCTCTGACACCAGGGGTGGCCACTACCTCATACGATTACCTACCCTACCATGATGTCAAAAAATAAAATCTACTATTCCATACTAAAATTTGATACCTACTGCAACAAATGTTTGGAGCAGCTGATATTTTTTTCGAGACTAAGCACTTGACCCCCTAGTACGTTGTGTTTAGTTTCAGCAGCATAGTTACCTCCGTGAATATGGCCCGATTGCAAATTAACACCTTGTATGAAATGATTTAGGAGCAGCTGAGGTTGTCATCCGCGAACAGAATCAAAATCAGAATGATTTTTATTCCTCCTGATTCCGCGAACAGGCCGGCTAGATGAGAATGGCAGTAAACCGCCAACAGTGGAATTTTCGGTAGAGGCTATGTCCAGAAATGGACCAATGAAGCTGCTAATGATGATGATTGACGTTGTAGTCATAAAATTATAGTTGACCGAAAGAAAAATATCGCCATAGCTAGAGAACACTTCTTTGTAAGTATCTGTTTGGTTTTGAGCAAATTATATCTCGAAATGTAAAAAAACTTCTTAGCAAATAGTGGACTGTATTTATCGGCTCGCTGAAAAAAGTTACCTAATAAGTACGAAAATCGCTTTCGTGACGAAGCCGCGTCGCCCCAATAACACTGATGAAGGAGCTGCACTAACCTTAACTTTCCTGAACTGGAGACGCTCACGGGTGCAGCGCAATTGATGGTGTTGATGATCTTCCTTTCGTTGGGCCGGGCGAACTTTCACTAGTGTTTGTTTGGTTCAGTCTTTCAATGGGTTTTCACATAGATAAAATTACTATAATTAATTCGTTTTAGAAAACATAAAATTATTGCGCACACAAAATCACATATTTTCATGAAGGACGAAAAAATCAAGAGACAATTTTCATCTGTCACTTTCGGTCGCCGCCTCGCCCGACCGGCCAGCACGCGCACGGCGCGCACCTTCATGGAGACGCTCCAAGGAGGTCGGTCTCGGCGTGCAGTCCCGTACCAATATCATTAAAGCGACACGACTTATTGAACACCCCCCACCGAAAGCGACTTGACGCTTTCCCATCACTAAAGAAGTATTGTAAGAAAAAGCGCATGCATAAAAAAAAACAAAATAAAATTTCTGACCGTACATCGTCATTAAAGAAAATTAAATGTTAATTTACTATAATACATTCTTCCTAATGAACAAATGATAAAATGCTTAACTTATTCGTAGGCCTCTGAAAGATCTGTCTTTTAGATCGTAACGTCACCTTCCGGACAATGCCGTCTGGCCCTGGGTGAACGTTTTCGATAATGGCAAGAGGCCAGTTGGATGAAGTCACTTGGTCATCTTTAACTAAAACTAAATCTCCTACTTTTAAGTTAGGCGGTGAAACGAACCATTTTGCTCTTTGTTGCAGAGTATTTAAATAGTCTTGGCTCCATTTCTTCCAAAACAGTTGTGAGCAACTTTGCAGATATTGCCAACGTGACAAATGACCTATAGGAACGTCCTTAAGGTTGTATTCTGGTACAGCAGTCAAACTCTTACCTACGAGGAAATGACCCGGAGTCAAGACATTGAAATCATTAGGGTTGTCGCTAGCAGGCAATGCACATAATGGACGCGAGTTCATTATGGCTTCAATTTTGCAGAATATAGTGGAGAGCTCTTCAAACGTTAAAGACTTTTCTCCAACAGCACGCACAAGATGGTACTTGGCAGACTTGACGCCAGCCTCCCATAGCCCGCCCATGTGAGGAGCACTGGGTGGGTTAAATTTCCATGTGATCAATCGCTGAGCGCAACCGTCCAAGATATCATCTTGGTTATGCTTATCTGACAGAAACTTTTGCACTTCTGCTAGATGTTTGCTAGAAGCGACAAAATTTGTGCCGCAGTCGGAGTAGAGACACGCGCATAGACCTCGCCGTGATACGAATCTATCTAAAGTGGCCAGAAAGCAATCAGCTGATAAGGATGATAAGACCTCTAGATGAACCGCTTTTGTAGAAAAGCATACGAAGATTGCCAGATATGCCTTACTTATCTTTGCGTTACGACGAACGCTTTCTTTTATGTAAAATGGTCCGCCCAGGTCTACGCCAACGTGTTCGAATACTTTATTCGGCAACAATCGCGTCGATGGTAAATTTCCCATTTCAGGCTGAAGCAGCACGGGCTTGCATTTGTAACACGTCCTACACTTTGACAGAATCGACCGAATAATGCTACGAGCCGATAGTATCCAGTAATTCTGATTCAAAATATTTTGTAGGGTCCGTGGTCCAGTGTGCAAATATTTCTTATGGAAATATTCAATCATGAGTTTTGTCAACCTACTACGTTTCGGTAACAACAGCGGATGTTTAGCGTTGTACGGTAACTCTGAGTGAGTAATACGACCCCCCACCCTGAGAAAACCTTGGCTATCGAGAAACGGTGATAATTTCCTTAACGAAGGAATGTATTTTGTCCCTTTCGACAAAGCGTTGATTTCTTCACCAAAAAGGCTTTCTGTGCTACTTTGATCAAGCAATCATGTGCTTGATTCAGCTCGTCAGTGGTTAGCACTTCACGGTTCCCAACAGAAGCTTTAGATCTCCGAAATAATCTTAAAATTCGTGCTATCGATCTTTGCATTCTCGAGTAGGACGAAAACTGATTACATATCCTTTCGAAAAAATCAACTTTACTCTCTTCAGCATCTGTCTGTTGAGTGAGAAGACTGAAAGTATTTGTGTTTGCTTTCAACTCAGGTATGTCAGCATCTGTTCTATTGAAAAACGTGGAGACAGGCCAGGTATGAGCGGGATCATACAACCAAGCAGGGCCTTCAAACCATTGTGAACTGAGTTCAAGGAACTGTGTTGAAGACGCTCCACGCGAAGCAACGTCCGCCATATTATTCTCGCTACTAACGTGGCGCCATGCACTAGGCGGAATCGCTTCTACAATCGCAGCAACACGGTTGCTGACGAATGTTTTTAGCTTGTAAGCGTCAGTTTGAATCCAAGCCAGGACAATTGTAGAGTCGGTTAGCGCAGTAACGCGTGTAATTTTAACTCGAGAGAGAATGTCATGCAAATACTTGATTTGTTTGCTCAACAGCGAAGCTGCCATAAGCTCCAACCTTGGGATTGTCACTGGTTTAACGGGAGCTACTTTCGACTTTGCGATAAGCAGTCTACACTTCACTTCATCTCCACTGCGTGAAATGGCATAGACCGCTGAAGCGTAACCACGGGAAGATGCGTCGCAAAAGCCTACTAATTCGCATTCTGACCGTCCCGAAAATAAAGCATGCCGTTCAATCTGTATCTTAGATAACAGCGGTAGCTCAGCTATAAAGGCTAGCCATTGCTCGCAGACTTCTTTGGGCAGTTGTTCATCCCAACCGATACCCAATTTCCAGAGGTCCTGAAGAATGCACTTCGCTACAAAAGTGCATGGCGAAATATAACCCACGGGATCATAGATCGTAGCTAATATCTTTAGAACGGACCTTTTGGTAGTAACGACATCCTGTCTATTCACGGAAAAGCTGAATGCGTCAACCAACGGAGACCATTGTAAGCCTAATAGCTTTATAGAAACATCGTTTCTATCCTTCTCAAATGAGATGGTGCTTTCACGGTGCTCCACGGGAAAACGCTCAAGTAGATCGGGACTATTGCTAGCCCACTTCTTCAGCGTTAAGCAACCACTTTCCATCAAACTTATGAGCTCATCTTGCAATTCGCAAGCTTGTGAGAACGTCTCACATGACCATAGGACGTCATCCATATAGATTCCTTCTCTTACGACCTGAGCTGCTAAAGGGAAACGATCGCCTTCATCACTCGCCAGCTGATGCAAGGTACGAATCGCCAGAAAAGGAGAACTACGAAGACCGTATGTAATAGTCTTTAGTTCGAAAACTTTCACAGGTTCATCAGTAGATGACCTGTACAAGATGTGCTGGTATTTACGGTCACTATCACGTACTAAAATAGCGCGGTACATTTTGCAAATATCGCTCGCGAAACAGTACTGAAACAGCCTAAAATTGATTATTATCGCACCTATATCACGGTATAGGTTAGGCCCTGTTAACTGAATGTCGTTGAGAGAGACGTTGGTGCTTGTTTTTGCCGAGGCATTAAAAACTACGCGCAAAGGCGTCGAAGAACTGCTCGGTCTAAGAACCGCGTGATGAGGTATCAAGTATTCACTGGGCTCACTACCAGTATACAGTTCCATGTGACCGAGACTTTCGTACTCTACCATGAAACCGTCATACGCCTGCTGTAGTTCTGGAGTACGTGCGAGCTTTCGTTCAGTGGCCAGCAAACGACGTTCTGCGGCGACGCGCGAATCGCCCAGCGGCGCACGGTCTGGAGCCAGCGGTAGAGGCACCACGTAGCGCCCGTTCACGTCGCGACGATGTTCCTTGACGTAAATACTCTCAGCTAACTCATCGAGTGGGCTAAGTACAGATTTGCACGGCAATTCCTCTACTTCCCAGAAATCTCGCAGAATCTTGTCTAGAGCTTGTTCTTGACAGATTGACAAGTGAAAATTCTGTGAATTTGACTGATTGTTGTGATACAACTTACCACTAACGATAAAGCCAAATATCGTCTCAATAACATTCGGTATGTCGGGTTTGATGTTAATCGGTTTGTCCCTAATCAAATCAGATACAATGTCATTTCCTAAAAGAATATCAACCGGCAGACTCTCATGAAACAAGGGGTCAGCCAAATCAAAGCGTTGATATTCTTCCACCACGTTAGGCGGAAATGAAATGTTAGGCATTTCCGACGATACTTTTGCTACCACTACCATATCAACCGAGAAAGTCGGAACGTCCGAGTTACAAGGTTTTATTTCACAAGTGACCATACCAAAGTTTTGTACCACTTCACCGCCGAGCCCGGACACTGTGAACGGACATTTATTACGGCGTAGACCCAAACGTTGAGCACACTGTGAAGTGATGAAAGAGCTCTGAGCTCCAGAATCGAGAACAGCACGGCAGTTCTGACTCTGACCTGATGCGACATCATCAATGCTAATACGCGCTGTCCCTAGCACTACGCCATAGTTTGAATTTTCATTCACGGAATGAAGATTCTCTTTGACAGCAGCGGTCACCGAATCCACGGGATTACACGGTTTCCCTACTAGGGTCGCGGACGCTTGCGCCGGCACGGCCGACACACACACGTTCGCGTCACGATGCAGCAAGTAATGATGAGGCAAAGAGCACACACCACATGTCATATTACTTTTGCAACTTGATGAACTATGACCTGTTTTTAAGCAATTGTTGCAGAGGTTCAAAGTGTTGACACGGTCAACTCTGTCCTGAACTCACTTTCGGCAAAGCCTGTGGCGCGCGAAGATGCTTGTTGTTATTATTATTAAACGGATTAGTTTTACTACTCTGTTGCATGACTTTAGGAGTAAAACTCGTTTGTGGCTTTGTCTTACTTTGATTGCTAGACCAGGAGGTAGCTGCAGGAAACGTGTGCTCGAGCACTTTGATTTGCTTGTTAACAAATTGGATGAGTTCCGTAAAAGTCGGCAGCTCGTTTCCCACTCGACTTTCCTCAAACAATTTACGCGTGTGGCTATCAAGACCACGAAGAGCAATGTGACAGAACAAGTAGTCATCTAAATTATCTATTTCCAATGCGTTAATCGCTTTCAGAGAATGATCGAACGTCTCAATAAACGAAGTTAAGCCCGCCATACTATCTTTAGTCAAAGGTGTGAAACTCAGCATTTTGTCTAAATACCTGCCAGTCAATGCCCTCTTATCTTGGTATTTGTCTACTAAACTTTGCCAAACTACGGCATAATTTCGGGCAGTGATTGGAAGATTCTTAACCATGTTGAGTGCTGAACCTTTCACGCAAGACAGCAAGTAATGAAACTTATCTATGTCATCGAAGTTTCTGTTATGAACCAATGACAAAAAAGTGTCATAGAACGTGGTCCAATTCTCTATCTCGCCATCGAATTGAAACAGTGTTAGTTTAGGTAACGCAGGCCTGACCGAATCATCACGAGACCTACTCTCGATCGGCGGTTGCCGCTCCATCTTCTCGCAATTCAGTGCTACACGCTTGCATGCAAAGTACAAATCATCGAAGCTGCCTAGCGCGCTCGTCGACGGTTTACTCTCTGCACTCAACCGCAGCTCCAGGGTAACAATATCCATCACTATCCTCTCAAAATCACATCGTGCGTCATCAAGTTCTGAATACTGCACCAGAAACCTTTGAACTGAGTCTAAACTGTTTAAAGTAACTGTCTTGGACGATTCATAAGCCTTTTGCAATTTTGAAAATAAATATTCTTTTTTCAATGTTAATTTATTTAATTCCAACAATAATTCGCTATCGCCGCCTTCCTGACCCATTTTGTCGTCACGGACGCTAAAATGTTTGTGCCGAAAAAAAACTTGAAATATGCGAAAACCTTGTGAAAACTTTAGTAAATACGATTTACTATGCTTTAAACTGCGTACTTTAGTAACTTTTAAAAAAACTATCGGCTTCGGAGGCCAAAAAATGAGCAAATTATATCTCGAAATGTAAAAAAACTTCTTAGCAAATAGTGGACTGTATTTATCGGCTCGCTGAAAAAAGTTACCTAATAAGTACGAAAATCGCTTTCGTGACGAAGCCGCGTCGCCCCAATAACACTGATGAAGGAACTGCACTAACCTTAACTTTCCTGAACTGGAGACGCTCACGGGTGCAGCGCAATTGATGGTGTTGATGATCTTCCTTTCGTTGGGCCGGGCGAACTTTCACTAGTGTTTGTTTGGTTCAGTCTTTCAATGGGTTTTCACATAGATAAAATTACTATAATTAATTCGTTTTAGAAAACATAAAATTATTGCGCACACAAAATCACATATTTTCATGAAGGACGAAAAAATCAAGAGACAATTTTCATCTGTCACTTTCGGTCGCCGCCTCGCCCGACCGGCCAGCACGCGCACGGCGCGCACCTTCATGGAGACGCTCCAAGGAGGTCGGTCTCGGCGTGCAGTCCCGTACCAATATCATTAAAGCGACACGACTTATTGAACAGGTTTGTTCTAGTTGGCGGGATGGGGTCTGAACTCACATCAGCAGGATAAGCTGAGCAAGACATCACTGGAAATGCGAATGCTAGAGGTGCCTTTGGTGCCTCGGATTGACTGCATAAAGCGCTCGCAAGTTAATTTCCTGGAGTTCATCACTACCGACAAGTTTTGCGCGGAATTCACTAATGGTAGGTCCATCAAGGCTATTTACTCCGCTGGTTTAGCAAACCAAGGCCAGGTTTCGGCCTCAGATATAAATTTTCGGGACTCACGCCACTGCTACCTATCTCTCACTGCACGCCCGCTGCAGACAGCGGAGAATTTCAAGCGGTATTCGCGCACTGTGTCTCTCCTGCGATGAGATCAAAACTAGTCATCTATCCCCGCATTGATACTCGTAAAAGTAAAGTGTATTTCAATTTCAATAAGTATGCATTCATTTAATAATTTATACACTCAGGCCCGGTTTCTGAATTGAGAATTTTGCTAGGCAAATACTTAACTATCGTTTTGTCACGCTCTTTTGTGAGAAATCTGCAGAGACAGGACGATACTTACCCATTTGCTTAGCGAATTTCTCAATTCAGAAACCGGCAGACAGGCCCGGTTTCTTGAATATTTTACTCAGTAAATGCTTACGTCTCGTTCTGTCACGCTCTTTTGTGAGAAAACTGCAGTGATAGAACGTTACTTTTGTTATTTATTAACGTTATTTGCTTAGTGAATTTCTCAATTCAGAAACCGGCATTTAGTCCCACTGTTCGATCTCAGAGCTTAGATTTTTTGCCCTTCTATTTCTTCAACGTGGCTTTAAAACGCCTGATAATATCAATACAAAGTGCATGGATGATTTATGTTGTCCCAGGTACGGCCGTTTGCAAGGGTGACAGCGGCGGTGGGCTGGTCTTCGAGAGCGACGGACGCCACTACCTTCGGGGTGTAATCTCCGTCAAACCACCACCGAGCAACATACAATTCAATGATTCCTGCCCTTACGAACCTTTGGCCACGTTCACAAACATCTCAGCACATCGAGACTTCATCCTCAGCCGCTACGAAGATCTGTACTGGCACGGTAGTTATGCAAGATATTAAAACCGCAACCAAAGAAAAAAAATTGGTTTCCAAAACTCTCCATACTGGCGATATGGACCTAGAATATAATATTATAGGTATAGAATAGTTTTTCACCAAAAAGGTCGGTAATTAGCACTAAGATAGGCACTAGGTCCTCAAAATAAGTGCTTGCCGGCATTAAGGCGCTGGGCATAGTGAATTAGCCCGCAAAGAAAACTGCACAAAATCGATTCCTGTATCAAATACACAAAAAAAAATCGAAAATTTTCACATATCAAACCCTAGAATTTGGTGAGACGTATCTAACCGAGCCAGTTTCATGTTGATATCCATAACAGATTGCAAGATATTTTGCTTGAAAAAGAGTGCGCCGCCTATTTTTTTCAAGCAAAATATCTTCAAAACGTTTATGAATCTCAACACAAAACTGGCTGTGTTAGATCGGTCTCTCCTAATTCTAGGATGATATATGAAAATTTTCGATTTGTTTAGTGTATGTGATACAGGAATCGATTTTGTGTATTTTTTTTGCGCGCGGGCGATTCATTATGCACGGCGCCTTAAAGAATTATTTGTGTAAATAAAGTGATCTCTATCTATCTATCTATTTGTTCGCTTTTTGCAGAATACTGTGGCACTATGATCACAGTATGCGAACATAATGGGGTTTTTTCCAGGCATCAAAAATAGCCCGAATAACTGTCAAAATCAGTCTATTAATCTGTGGTTTCCATACAAACCACAGATTTAGTTACGCGATAATTCGCGAATCGCTGTCAAATTTGACATTTGGAAAAATCCCTATTCTAAACTACTCCAAGTCGTGAAGATGACAATAGCGCTACCAATTAAATAAAACAATCTTATTTTCTACCAGGTATTGAAATTTCTTACCACTTTATTTGCAATAATGGTGTTCGTGCAGAATGCGGTCGCGCAAGTGAATCAATGGGAGGCAACCGGGAGTTCCCATGGCACGCACACCTGTATCGAGACGACAAGCTACTTTGCGGAGCTACACTCGTGCGGGACGACTTGGTTATTACAGGTAAATATGTAAGTTTATTTTTTTACTAATCCTGGATATTAGTGTCCTACTGCTGGGCAAAGACCGCCCATCCTGTCTTCCACATATCTCTATCCTGTGCCACCTCTGGTCATCCGGGCAGGAACTTTTTCAGGTCATAGACTCGTCATCGTTGCCTATGCCTGCCGTGCCTTCGTTGTCTATCATGCCAGTCGGTGAAGATCTTTGCCCACCTGTCTTGGCTCATGCGGCAAACTATGGTAAGTATAAGGAAAAAAAAGCTCGATAGGACGCGAACGATAGGATTTGAACCTACTGCACCAAGTTAGGTAGGTATAATCGTATGAGGTAGTGGCCACCCCTGGTGTCAGAGTTTTTAGGCCGCCCAGCACCAACCAATGAGCTATTTTAGCCTCAGCTTTTGCTTTTTGACTTGCCAATGAGGAGCGATGTGACCTAGCGGTCTGTGTTAGAAGTGATGGACCAATTTGACGCGATTTCTGGATTTAATTACCTAGAAATCATTTGCAAAGGTTTCCTATTTTTGTGGTATTCTGAGGTCAAAATTGTACATGATATAGAGCACTGGTCCTAGGATGCTACCTTGTGGAATGCCCAGTGAAAGTTGATAATGTTATGAAAAAAATAAGAACTTCTTCATTTATAAGGCAGCTTTCTCTACCGTTTGGAAAGTCTTGAAGGTTGTGAATTATGTTTGGGCTATTTTCAGCTTCATGTCAATTTATTTTTAATTTAGTCTTAGTAGATACAAAAAGAGCACATTTTCTTCTTTCGGCAGCGGCCTCAGCTGTCTGGGACGCACAGGAAGGAAGGGTTGTGAACAAGAAGTCGATTGACGTGACGATGCCGGCTGGAGTGGAGCGGTACGACTGGAATGCACCTCTCGACTCACAAACGTCTCAGGTACCTACCCTACCTAGTTAGCCATCACCGTTTTCATCATCGTCATCTCTGCCCCTATTGGGTACAGGCGAATCCACCTCTCAAGGGTCCCTCGCCATCCGATTCTCCGCCGACAAAATCACCATGACCGACCGATCAAGCTGTATTGTATACAAAACGGGACAAGTGCAAGTTAAACTCGCATGGAGAGGGTTCCGTACACCCAAAGTTCATTTACGCACAAATGTTGAGAAACCATAACAAACCATACCGCGATCCGCTATGTAGGACTGTAGAGCGCCATCTGTTTGCTGATTTGAGAAACGGATGCTTAAAATTATTAGTTTTTTTTCTATTTTACTTTACAAGGACTTCTTATAGGTTTTCCTGTAATCTATAGGTAAAGATCTAATTTCAGTATCTTATTAAAAATGTAAAGCTTGTCCTCATTATCGTTCTATTTAACTTCTAAAATGGCACCTCTCTGCTTTGTCTTCACCATTCACCAGCTGTAACTGGCTCTCAATATCTGTTTTGCTATCTCCAGGTCCTGCGAATAGCCGTGGCTCCAGGCTTCAACGGGTCGTGGGTCAACAACCTGGCCGTGTTACATGTGGAGCGGTTCCGCCTGACGCCGTCGATTCAGCCCGTCTGCTTGGAGCAGCACCCTGTGCATCCATCTCCCGGTGACATAGGAGAGGTAACACCCTTATCCAGGGGCCTTAGCCTGTAACGTAATGGCGTGTCGATGGCGTCCTAGTGGAAGGACAAAACCGGGGTTTCCTCATTTTTCTCCTACAACCAGCGGACTAATCCGAATAAGAATTATGAATTAGAATCAGAATATTCTGTATTCAGAATATACTGTACTACAAAAATCATTAAAAGAATCGACAGCATTAATAAATCGTAATTGAAGCCGTCAACTGGGAGCCCATTTTGGCACCATTGCGTTACAGGCTCCAGCAGGTCTAACATGGTACAATACCTGCCACGGAAGAAGAGACTTTAGACACCACGTGTTTTGACGATTTATGGGTCTCTTTAGCGGTATGAGGTCTGAGTGCGGGACGGGACCAGGCGTCATCGGTTCGGCGGAAAGAGCTGCGGGAGTTACGGTCAAGTCTTTGTAGACTCGGCTTTTGAATATGCTTGCTGAGAGCTTTCGTAATGAAAATATACCGACAATCATAGGTATATTGTATACACGAATTGCTCGTTTAAAGTAATAGGATAAACTTATAACACCCATCTTGCTTAAATGATAAGCTGACGAATAATGCTTCCAGACATTGTACGGACGCGGCACCGCTGCAAGGGAGGTGTGGCTGGTGGTGCTCAAAGAAGCTCAGTGTGACAAAACCGAGTTCTGGTTCTGTGCACAATTTAAAGGACAGAGTGAGTTGTGTTCCTGATAATTGAGTTAGCTAAGATGCGTCCACATAATGAGATATGCCGCTAGGGGCGCTGGTGTAGCGCGAGGTCCTAAATGATACTGTTTGTATGGGCTACGCGGTTTTATTTCTACTTAGAATAATGTTGTGAATATTTTGCAATACCCGAGATTAAATATGGCAAATCAAATAGTTGCTGTCCGGCTTCTAACTATTGCTTTGAAGCTGCTTACTGATTTATATATCGTTTCTTTATTGACGCAGTTTATACCTACTTTGGGCATCGTCAAATAATATTTTTTTATTCTATAAATCGAAAATATAGACAAATATAAGAAACTATTTTGAATATTTTCTTTTTTTTTTATGTAAATATTTTTTTATTAATTATTTTTTCTAAAAGTTTTGTGTATCACGTCACCACTGGCATTATGTACTAAGTTCATTGCATTAATTCATGCTTTTAAAAAATAAAAATATGTTGACGTTTGACAAATGTCAGTGCCAAGTCAACAAGAAGGTTATTTTCTCAGTTATTTGACACTTTTGACAGTTGTTGTTGACGAATGTATTTTTTTAAATATTTGTAGGCAATGGAACTACCGCATTAGAGGCTATGATGACGTCATCGAAAGAAAAATGAAGTAAACATTTTTGGCAATAAATATAAATAATCCGTTTTAATTTTACTTATTTAAACCCCTATAGTAATCAGTATCCCTATTCCTCGAAATGGTTTTCAATTTACGACAATCGATGCCTCACTGATCAATGCCCTATAAGATAATGTTTCCTTTGTTTCTTTAGCAGAGATAGCCTTCGAGGCGGAGCGGTGCGCCGGGCTGGTGTTTCCAGTGAAGATCAGGGAAGAGACCCGTTACTTCCTCCGCGGAGTCTTGGCCTACATGGCCAACGGGAAGGCCAGGAGGTGGACGCGGCTGGACAAGCACCAGGGGTTCCTGAGCGAGCAGTGGGCTGTCCGCCTTTAGAAAAAAACTAACACCACGTTTCACGAAAGTTGGGATATTAGAACAGCGGTATCCAATTCAAATTAATTGAGTTTAAAGGTGGACGATAGCAACGTGGCGGGAAATTCAAAATTTTCACAGTTTTTTTACATTTTGTAGCTAAACTAGCTATTTTTGTTTTATTATTTTTTTATATTTATTTTTATTATACAATGTCAAAGTCCTTTGGGCGGCCTGAAACCCGTGACACTATCTCATACGATTGCCTACAATAGCAAAATATACTAAATAGTGTCAAAATTCGAATAATAGAATTATTGAAAGAGCGAAGGCGGAAAACCCGAATTAAAAATAAAATAAAATTATTTATTGTATCAGAAAAAATAATGTTAACAGTAACTAGAGTCAACTGTACCCCAAATAAAAATAATAAATTATTGATGTTGAAGTTAGATAATAGCCCAGGTGCACGTTTCATATAACTGACAATTCGATATAGATTGCGTAGTCGATTTCACATGAGGTTACAAAAAAGGTTTGTTTACATACCGACCTATCAATGAACATCGAATTGTCATAATAAAATATTTATGTCAGTTATATGAAACGCGGGCCAGTCCGTATGACTCTGGCTAGTCGAGAACTCCTATTATGATTGAAAACAAAGGAAATGCGATCTTCGTTTGTTTATATCGATGCTCTCCACCGGTGGCTCGTTCGTTGGAAATAGACACAAGGTGTTTTATTCAGGGAGTGACAGAGTGACACTGGTTTAGAATACAAAATTATCGTGAACGGACACAAAATTTATCCAAAATAGCCCAGTTTAGATACAAAATTTAAAATTGTATTTTTTTTTGTTTTTTTTTTAGTGGTAGAGTTAGTCGAAAATTACTTAGTCCGAATTCTCATTGGATTTGGACTCTATTCAGAAGCTAAAGTTCAAAATTTTATGGCAATATACAATTTTATTGTATGTACTCTACCACATACAACTATTTAACGAACGAAGCGAACCCCGAACTGTGAACTCGCTACCCCAGTTACCGATGTGTAACTTTATGCTTACACCATACATACAAGGGACGGGATTAAGAATCCCGTTTTGGTACATTAATAATTATGTCTTATAATAACTAGCAGCCTACCTACCTAGTTTTAAGCTGACCTACCACAAATTAGTATTTTATTGTTCAAAAGTGTTGATAACAATCCCTTGTTCTTTCGTACCTGCCATTGTTCAGTGGAATGTAACAGGATAAATAAATAAATGAAACCAGGATGCATCCATGCTTTATTTAGAAATACCCATGAAACTTCGGTTCGGACGGATATAGTGTTTTTGGTAACATGCTTATCAGTAAGGTTGCCCAAGTCGTAATGCAGTATTTTGAACCAGAAATAACACAAGCAAAATTAAATGATATTTGAATATTTTATCCAGTGAAACTTAGCTTAGTGGGGACTTGAACCCCTCGACCGTGCATACAACGTGTTACAACTTAAAAACATCGTAACTGTTTTACAGGGTGTAACCTGATCAACAGGATGTCAATTCTGTAAAAGAAGAGTTGAAAAAATCAATTTTTATTTTTAAACAAAAATTTAAAAAATCTAATTACCGTTTTGTTTTTGGTATAGCTGTAATTTAAAAATATGTTTCTGTGTGTAGGTGCATTTGCATAGCTTTGAGTTGTTAAAACACTGTGAAAGTCAATGGAAAAACAATATTTAAAAAATATTTTTTTCCCGCCAAAACGTTTACTTTTTATTAATTTAAAAATCAACAGAACGTCATAGAGCAAAACAAATATTTAGGTAGTGATCCCTATCACCGGGTGCTATTATCCTATAAAAAGAGTTAGGATCTTTTACATAATTTAACAACGTGGCATTAATTGTCGTCGGTTCCAGTCATTACCTATTTAAAACGTCTCCTATATACTAATCAGTAATATATTTATATGGCGCGGATATCGCGCAATCAATATCTCGCGAAAGCGTTCAAATTATAATTTGCCCAAAAAGTCGTCGGCCACACACGCGCGTATATTTTTTAAAACAATTTAAATTTATAAATTGCTGTATCTGTCCGGAGTCCGAGCCGGTTACACAGATACACAGGGGTATGGTAAATGATCGATGGGCACAGATTATCCGCTCCGCTTGCTACTCTGCGGTGCAAGTTACGGAGAAGCGTTTTGTGAAAGAGAGTTATTTATGTACTACCTATTTGGTATTACCGATACCTATTATGTACTACCGCTAAAAATATTTAGTTAAATTTTATGGACCTCCAGGTCTATTTAGGTTTTTTTTTCTGTATTGCTTGACTGTACTGTACCTACTGTAGCATAAAAAAATCAATGTTATCTAAGACGTATAACGTTTCGCAGTGACCAGAATTTGGTAACCCTACCAGTTTCAGATTTTGACATATTAATAATTTGACATGTTGATTCTGTATCCCAAATCTTATGATGGAACTTGAAAAAAGTGGTTAGGACATTTAGAAAAAATAACTTCTGACATTTTGTATTAAGTTTGGTCATTAATGTCACGGAATAACAATGTTAAAACAGGTTTAAAAACAACACAAGCCAATAAATCAACAAAACAAGCCATTTGGTCGCTACTAAGTACACAATAAATAATATTATCATTTTGTATAAACTCGAAGAGATACAACCTTATTATTAGCATAACGCGGTGCCTGGTATTCATTATAAAAATTTTAGGTACCTTGGTACACCAACTCCTATTTTAACAAGGTCTAATTGGAAGCACAATTCCTAGCTGTTTTATTTTTGCGCGGACTGAAAGGGCTGATTCTGGTACGAGTATGATCCTACACCCGACAGTATCTGTAGCAAATATTGTTAGAAATGTCATATCAAAAACTAAAATGACAAACAAACGGCTACTTAATTCTAATTTTTTATATATTGTTTGGACCTCTGACAGTAGCGTATATCCAAGTTTGTACCTTTATCAAGTTAGCACAGGTCTTTCGAAGCTACTCGAAAGTTAAATATAACTTACTGCCGTGAAATATACAATGAACTCTTAACTACTCTACTTCTTCTTCCACCACTGTCCAACAACTAAAGTGATGTTACGACAGGGAGAGGTCGCACACGCCCTGCCCTGCTCTTACATGATGGTCCTTCGAGCCGGATTTGAACCAGCAACCTATGGAAAAAATAAATTATATAAATTTTCCTATAAATTGGGAAATGCTTGTTTAGATGATCTTGTTTCATATGACAACGAGAACCTATAATACCAAGTGCGGTAGATTGCAGATCAGGAATGTACACACGACAGCACGTCGACCTTTACACGCTAGCACTCTACTCGGTTACGTTTCGGGTGACTTTACAACAAAAGTGTACACTTTGACGTGCTATGGTGTGTACCTGAAAGACGCAACTATCATACATAATATAGGAAACCCGCTTTTCTCCCATGACTTGTTAATTCAATCGAAATTAATTTCGCCTTGTTCCAATTGTTATCAAGGTTCATGCATGACAGAATAGTGTCACGTATCCTTTAAATACAAGGTGTTATAAAAGTACCTAACTCTTTTTACAGGGTAATAGCACCCGGTGATAGGGATCACAACCTAATTTTTTTTTGGCTATAGAGCTATGACGTTCCGTTGATTTTTTAATTTATAAAATGTGAAAGCTGTGGCGGGAGAAAAGTGTTTTTTTAATATTGTTTTCATTGACTTTCACAATGTTTTAACAACTCAAAGCCATGTAAATGCACCTACAAACACAAACATATTTTAAAATTTGAGCTAATACCAAAAACAAAAAAGTTATAATAATATATTTTTTCAATTTAGAGGTTATAAAATGGGAGATCTAATTCGCGACCGGTAGGGATATTAATGTAAACATCAATATTTCTGCTGATGGCAGTTGGAATCTCCAATTCCTGATCACACCTCCACGCGGTCCCCCCTGGTAACTGTAGTGAGTTTTACAACTCATTACAGGCCAACGTGACAGGAAGACTCACCAAGACGCACTGGCCAGCGTGGTGTTTTAAGGCTAGAAACTTTTCCCCAAAGTTTATTTATTAACATGAACAGCGCCAAAAAGCCACGGCCCTTAGTCCCCGGCAGCCCCGCTATTCCGAACTCCGGCAGCGGTTCCGGTTCCGGCGGGGCAGAGGGTGCGAAGAATCCCCGGAAGAGATCCGGCTGCCAAACAATGACCCTAGCGACCCTTAATACCCGGACCTTGAGGTTGGACGAACACCTAACCGAGCTTCTAGAAGAAGCCGAGAAAATCAAATGGGATATCATTGGACTCTGTGAGGTGAAGCGTAGAGGCGAAGATCTTGTAAGACTCCCCTCTGGGGAATTGCTGTTCTTCAGAGGAAGCGAGGACGTAACTTATGGAGGAGTAGGATTCCTGATTCACAAGAGACTATCGCAGGCAGTTCGCAACGTAACAAGTGTTTCGACGCGTGTTTGTTACGTCAACTTATCGCTGAACGCTCGATACGCACTCAAAGTGGTTCAGGCCTACGCGCCCACCTCAAAGAGTCCAGATGATGAAGTAGAATCCTTCTATGAGGATATAGAAAAAGCGTGCGCCGAAAATCCCTGCCACTATACCGTCATCATGGGAGATTTTAACGCTAAAGTCGGGCCCCCACTCCACCACGAAACATCTATTGGCCAACACGGGCTTGGATGCCGCAACACGCGAGGGCAAACTCTTGTCGATTTCCTAGAGAAAAATCAGCTGTACGCAATGAATACTTTCTTCAAAAAACGAGCAGCACGGAAATGGACCTGGGTGAGCCCTGGAGGTAGGACACGAAACGAGATTGATTATGTCATCTCAAGTACCAGATCTTGCATCACCGACGTCACTGTGTTAAATCACTTCAAGACCTCAAGCGACCATCGTTTGGTGCGGAGCACATTCAAGTACAACCTACCCAAAGAACGTGCCAAGCTGGTAAAAGCGCAACATGAAAGATATGACAGGGAGGGCTTCATGTTCCTTCACAAGGAATACCAGCTTGAGCTGAAAAACCAGTTCGATGGGCTTGTAGAAGAAAACTTGGATGTGCATGCACTCAACGAAAAGCTGTGCGAGGTCTTAGTGACTACTACAAAAAAACACATTGGCGGTAAAAAACGCAAAGTGAACAAATTGACACCCAGCACATTGTCACTGATAGAAAAAAGAAGGATTATGAAAAATAAAACAGAAATGGACCAAAGAGAGTTGCAGTCATTGAATAAATTAATTAAAAAGGCAATAAGAAAAGACATGAGAGCGCACAATACTAAAGTAATTACAGAAACCATTAAGGAAAATAGAGGCCCCAAAATTTTTAGACGTATGTTATGTTCAGGCAAACCAGAAATAAATAAACTTAGAAATAGAGAAGGATACATCATCACTGATCGTGAACAAATACTGCGAATAGTTGAAGAGTTCTACGCCGAGTTGTACTCATCAAAATGTAACGCACCAATTTCACCAGATACAGCCGACGCCAGAGCAGCACCTACAGAACGCCTCGCGGATGAAGACCTGCCGCAAATAACGGAGGACGAAATAGGTGCTGCTCTGAGAAAAATGAAGCGTGGAAAAGCCTCTGGTGAAGACGGAGTTTACGTTGAAATGCTACAGCGAGGAGGACTCGCAGTACAACGAATACTGGCGAAACTTTTCAACGCAGTCCTCGCCCGTAAGGTCACACCAAAGGCTTGGAACAATGCAACTATTACCATCCTGCATAAGAAAGGCGATAAGACCAATCTCGCCAATTACCGCCCTATCAGCCTACTCTCTCAGGTGTACAAGCTGTTTGCCAAGGTCCTATGCAACCGACTGACTCGCGAGTTCGACGAGTACCAACCAGTCGAACAAGCCGGCTTCCGGAGTAGATACTCCACCATGGACCACATACACTCGATCAATCAGCTGATGGAGAAATGCCGAGAATACAACCTGCCCTTATGCTTCGCCTTCGTAGATTACGAGAAGGCTTTTGACAGTGTCGAGCACTGGGCAGTGTTTCATTCTCTCCATCGCTGTAATATCGATAAGAGGTATGTGGATATCCTCCGGGAGCTGTACCGGTCCGCCACTCTACAGGTGCGGTTACATGATCTGACAGACCCTGTGAACATCAACAGGGGCGTACGTCAGGGAGACACCATTTCGCCCAAGCTCTTCACTAACGTCTTGGAAGACGTAATGAAGACTTTAGACTGGAGTGAAAGGGGTCTCAAAATCGACGGCGCTTACATGTCCCACCTACGTTTTGCCGATGACATTATCATCCTAGCTGAAGACGCCACAGATCTCGAATGCATGCTCGCAGAACTGCACGAAGCATCCCTGAGGATTGGCCTTAAGATGAACATGTCCAAGACCAAGATCATGTCGAACCATACTCTATCTGTACCGAACATAATCGTCGGTGACTGCCCTATAGATGTAGTAGATGAGTATGTGTATCTTGGACAACGTTTATCTTTCGGCCACGATTCCCAGGTAAAAGAGATCATGCGGCGGGTTGGGCTGGGATGGGCTGCCTTTGGTAAGCTGGCCGATGTTTTTAAATCAAAGATTCCACAAAGTCTAAAGACCAAGACTTTTAACCAGTGTGTCCTGCCCATTCTCACATACGGGGCTGAAACATGGACGCTCACAAAGAAGAACAGGCACCGCATAAAAGTAGCACAAAGGGCTATGGAGCGAGCCATGCTAGGCCTCAGACTCATGGATCGAGTACCAAATGTCGTCATCCGACGGCGAACGAAGGTTGACGATATTGGTGATCGAGTCTCGGGTCTCAAGTGGAAATGGGCGGGACACCTGGCGAGGAGGGAAGATGGCCGGTGGACAAGGGCAGTGACAGAGTGGAGGCCGAGAACTGGACGGCGATCAGTCGGAAGACCAGCAGCCCGATGGTCGGACGACATCGTCATTGCAGCGGAGGGTCCATGGATGCGGATGGCTAGGGACCGTGAGAAGTGGCGCGAGGGGAAAAAGGCCTATACCCAACAGTGGGCAGAGGTGGGCTGATGATGATGATGATGATGATGATGATGAAAATAAATATTGTTTTGTTCATTTTTTTTACAGATTTCACATCCTGTTGACCACTAGATTACACCCTGTAAAAAGAGTTAGGATGTTTTGTAACACGTTGTATAAATACCACTTCAAACTGAAAATGGAAAATTTTGGTCTCCCAACGTTCTGTAGCTGAGATTCGACGCGCGAATAGATTTCTACCTACCTGAAATAAAGCTCCCACACAGGCGCGTTTTTATCGGTCGATAATCGCATGCGTTACTGAGATAACTGTTTTCAATACATTTTGTATTAGGATGGCCATAACGTTAATATCGCAGCAGTGTGTAACTCCATGGCCATCCTAATACAAAATGTACAGAAAACAGATATCGCAATAACCCATCCGATATCAGCGACCGATATAAACGCACCTGTGTGTGGGAACCTTGTTGCAGAAGCTAAAATGGCTACCGCGACATATCTTATCAGATTTTAAAGACCAAAGCAAGAAAGGGAAAAACAAAAAACGCATCCAAAAAGAAGATTTTTTTTTCATTGGCGACGCTATTTGTGCCTTATACTGGACCATAAGTTCCTTGAATTGTAGCAGAATAAGCCTGGCAGTTCGGAGTAATTTATCCTCCCCTCTCCATGTGTCATCAGCCTTTTTATTAAGTCTGCACTTTAATTAAACTCATTCAGCCTTTCCCGCAAAGGACTAACCAAGCTAAAGTGGCGACTACACGTTCCAAAGTTATAGCTAGAGGTGCTATAGGCACGCTAGCGCTAGCAATAGGGATTTTTCCAAGTGTCAAATTTGACAGCGATTCGCGAATTATTGCGCAACTAAATCTGTGGTTTGTATGGAAACCACAGATTAATAGACTAATTTTGACAGTTATTCGGGCTATTTTTGATGCCTGGAAAAAACCCCATTAAAAAGAAAACACTTTCAAATGCATTTTTTGCAAAAGATGGACCTTCAACTTTCAACTCTGTTCTTATCCTGGTCATTATACGTACTTTTAGGTTAAGAACATTCTTGTAAATAAAAAAAATAAAAAATCTATACTTATAATAAAACTCTAGCGAAGTCAATTCTGTACATTGAATATTTTTAGAAAAAAACTAGCACGGGTTACTAAGTAAACTATACTGAATACAAAAATGCAAAAAAATCGGTCTATGTCTGTCTGTCTGTCTGTCTGTCTGTGTGTTACCTCATCACGCGAATACCGCTGAATAGTTTTCAGTCAAATTTAGGACCGTGATAAGTCCTGGTTCTAGGAACAATCTAGGCTATCCGACGTTCAGAATACATTGCGGGTTGCAATTTTAACTTCGTTTTTTGTAAGAAATATTCATAATTTTGATATAGCTTCTTGAGAAGATATGTTAATAACATGATATAGAACAAATTTCAGAAAAAAAAAACAAAAAAAAAGTCCGACTTGGAACCTCATTATCTCGGAAACCGTTGATTTCCTAGGCATAGTTCCTTGAGCAAAAATGTTCGTTATGATGAGGACTACCTATATGTGGTCTCCCACTTTGTTGGCGGTCTTTTAACATCGCTCGGTATTCAATACAAGCACTCGCCGCAAAACAATAATTTTACATTCTTGCATAACAAAAAAAAATAGTTTACCGTTGATAGACAGAGTTATTAGCCGTATGCTTTGCTTGCTGGCTTAGCATGAGAATGAGTAAGACCTTATCCTATGGGCTTATAAGTCGAGGGAGATACATATAAACCCCTTTACTTCCTAAGCAATTCTTATGCTAAGCTTCCTGGTATCTTATCATACATATTAGGTATAATGCCTTAGGTTTAATGCCTCATACGCTCAGGTTTCCTCACGATGTTTTCCTTCACGGTCAGCGAGTGGTATTGCTACTACATTTGTGAATATGTAGTAAATAATAAATATTAAATTAAAATACCCCCGACATTTTAGCTTCAAATAAGCATATTTAATAAATAGCTGAACCAATTTTGACAAAACATAACTAAGAACATTCGCTAGAAAACATGCTTTCAAATTAAAAAAAAAACCTAAAGCTTCCAAATCGTTCACCCATTTAAGAGCTACGGTGCCACAGACAGACACACCCTCATAAACACATACCTATACATACATCTGATACAGACACTCACAAAGCTGTCAAACTTATAACACCCCTCTTTTTTGGGCGGGGGTTAAAAAAAACCTTTCTTTTGAGTTTTCCTCCACAGTCGAATTTAAATTAAATGTCAAATGTGTAAAAACGCATACGAAGTCGCGGGCACAACTAGTACTTTATAATCAGTTGGTATTACTTCGGCTCATAGGCGCCCTGAGGGTATTGGAAAAAAAGTCGGTACGCCAACCGAGTTACGATATTTTCTTACTGCGTTACCCCGTCGTAAAGAATTTAATCGTAACAACAATATCTCCAAAAGCATTCATTTTCTTTCAGCTTTCACTTTAGCACATAAAAATCCAACCCAAAATAACCTAATTATTTTAAAATCAAAAGAACGGTTAAAGAAAACATCTCTAAATGGCTCTCCTGGAAAGTAAGCTTTTTGAACATACGGCAGTTTACGTACGTAGGTGCCATATGAATAAAGTGTTGCTATCTATCTACCCTAAAACCATTCTTCCTCTTGAAGCTTGGCTGTCAGCTCTTCATATTATTTTCTTTTCTATGCCAAGTGAAATAGAAGTTCGACGCTGGCTATCTCCGTCTATTTCCTGGTTTTTCTGAGCTACAACTATCTTCTTCTACCAGCAGGCTTATTCTTCTTCTCCTCAACCCTAAGGAAAACCCTAAAAACCAAGAGGACGCCATTTGTTTTAGGACTAAACTCTAATTTTTAAATCGTGTCCACGGAATGATAGTTGCTAGTATGCGACTGTCAGATAAAGCCTTTGTAGAAACTGTCATTCCGTGGACTGGATTTAAAAATTAGAGTTTATAGGTAACTATTTGTATAATTTGTACTTATTGTATTGTAATGTACATGTACATGTCACTTATCCTCTGGCCTGTGCTGAAAATCAGCGCTGCAGGCACATATTTTATTGTCCTGCAGCAAATGCTGAGCATCAAGCCATTTTGCCGCTGCATGGACAAACCAACACAAATGTAGTTCATATTAGCTTTTATTTTACTCAAAGTAGATAAAAGCAATGACATGTTATTGTCAAATTGTTTGTCTGTGTGGCGTTAAATCAATGTTTTCTTTCTTTCTTTCTACAGTCAGTGACACGCTAGTATATACCTTGTTGTTCGATTAGCGTCCTTATGCCGCGCGCGGTAAATGCTGCCATGGTGTATCCTAGATTGTGCCCGACCGTAACTATTTCCCTTATACGAAATGGCAAAATAGAATTCGTTTATATTTCTACTCCGCCGACACAGAAATGGGTAAACGGTTTTATTGTAGTTCCTTAATAAGTAAGAAACCTCATATATACACATCACATACCCTGTCGCCATTTCTGGTTTGCTCAAAAAATATTCTACAGGTTTCAGTCATTTATTACCTAGCTACTATTTCATAGAAGCTTTCTGTTTGCGACGCGAACGTCACAGAGCGATTTTTTTCAGCGCTTTCTGGAAGAAATTTCTTTACAAATAAGTCCGCCCTTGTACACGTTCTCTTACTGCTATGTTATAAAATAAGTAATTGTGTGTGCAATAAAAGTGTAACAAACAAATACGCAGCTGACAACTGTCGATGAAAATTGGTACAATGTCCTTCTGGGTGAGGAAACTGGATGACAATGAAAGCACAAGATCAATAACTAAAAAAATAATAATTATAAATCAACATTTTAATTTTAAATTTTCAATGTTTCATAAAATATAAAATCTAGCTAAGAACCCTCTCTATTTTGAGGTTTTTTTATTTATTGAAATTTAAGCAAAAATCTAGAACGGAACGTCCGCTAGTGACCGGATTGAGGAACAAGAAGAGGATATGACTTGACTAAGGACTTACATACATAGGCCCGGTTTCTGAGTTGAGAATTTTACTAGAAAGAAAGAAAGAAATAGTTATTTGTTATGCAAGAATGCAAAATTATTGTTTGCGGCGAGTGCTTGTATTGAAAACCGAGCTAGCGAAGGTTTCTAAAATTGAGCCACGAGCGTAGCGAGTGGTTCAAAAAAAGAAACCTGAGCGTAGCGAGGTATTCAGAAGCACGAGACGCAAATAATATTGCATTCGTGCGAAACACAAAACTTTTCATCTCACAGAAGCGAGGAAATGACTTTGTTAGCCAAGCGGGACAAACTCTATAGACAACTACTTACAGGCAAAACAGGTGAGTCAAATAAGTTCCTTTTATAAGCATATTTTACTGTAGTTACGGCTGCCGCACTAAAGTTTTGAGCTTCGTTGGTATTAAAACCATTCGTTTTATTAATAATTTCCTGAAGTTTATTTATCCAGACACAAAAATAATGTAAATAATAGTTATTTGTTATGCAAGAATGCAAAATTATTGTTTGCGGCGAGTGCTTGTATTGAATACCGAGCTAGCGAAGGTTTCTAAAATTGAGCCACGAGCGTAGCGAGTGGTTCAAAAAAAGAAACCTGAGCGTAGCGAGGTATTCAGAAGCACGAGTCGCAAATAATATTGCATTCGTGCGAAACACAAAACTTTTCATCTCACAGAAGCGAGGAAATCATTTTGTTAGCCAAGCGGGACAAACAAAGTAGACAACTACTGGCAAAACAGGTGAGTCAAATAAGTTCCCTTTAACCCTTTCAGACCATACGTGTACAATTGTACACATATATTGTTTTCATTATAAAAACTAAGGCAAAATATTTTATCCCTTCAATCCTGTTGTATTCGTTTGGTCACTTTATGCTTCATTCAAATGATACAAGTAACGCCATCGCGTATTGAAATCAAGAACGTCTCGGTCACTTTTCGATGGGACTTCGCGAAAGCCGGCGTGCGTGTGGGTAAGTAAATATATTTTATTTCAAATCAGTGTAAAAACATAAAATCTGGGCAACAATTAAATTATTTTGAATAGAATATCATTTGGAGCATTGAATGCATGTATATTTTTATTGTTTTTGTAGGTATTTGTGCCAAAATTCAGATATTTTCGTAATGTGTTCAATTGTAGACATACGGTGCAAGATGTTGCTTGATATTGTATTCCCGCGCATTTTTCTTTTGCCTATTTATTATTCGTTTTGGATTTTTTAAAGTATATTTTGGTTTGTTTCATGTTGAATTGCATGGAAAAAACGAATAATGATATCGCGGGAAGCTACTGTTTCTGGAAAGGGGCAATCTTTCAGATATTGACATGTCTTCTTCTGAGGATGAAACAGATGATGTGCCAGCATCGTCGTCATCTAGGCCAGTGCGTTTGGGTGCAGATCGCATAGCTCTAAGCCAGAGCGAGTACATTCCTCATGATGCTGATACCGTTGATGCCGAACCAACCGCGCCCGAAGACTTATTGCTGAACTTACCATCTTACCATTTTCCATGCGTCTGACTTAGCAGTGGTTAAATCCTTCAGGGAGTACCAGCTGGAATGTGATGTGCTTGGTATACCGAAAAAAAAGCAGATGAAGCTCCTGGAGTTCAGTCAACGTTTGGCAGCAAGATTGGTCAATAAAAACAAATACGTCCCAACAGCCAAGAGGGGAAGACCCAGCTGTAGTCCCGTGCCACTGCCTACAATAATACCCAGAAGACTGGGAGAAAAACACCCCTTCTCGGAAGTTGCTAAGAATGGCGAAGGACATTTACCGGCACATGACGATAAATTACCTACTCTCTGCAAAAATCCTGGATGTAGTGGAAAGTCTCACGTCAAATTCATGAAGCGCAATGTTCACTTATGTCTAACCAAAGACATTTTTTTTTGTTAGATTTCCTATAATTATTGATTTTTTTATATTTCATGCTGTCAAGACTGTAAAAGGTAATAAGTAAATACTTTAATTTCATAATAAAAACATGATTTTATTCGATTTTCATACAGTGCCCTAATAGATTTTTCTTTTCATTTAGGCCGGTTGTGTCCAATTGTACACATTAAAAGAAAACTAAATTTTCCTACAAAAATATAGTTTTTTATCAGCTTTTTCTTCGTATTCTTCATAAGTGTCCGTACATCCAGTCAGAAAAAAAAATCACCTTGCTAAGTTCAAAAACCATAATTCAGGTCTGAAAGGGTTAAAAGCATAATTTACTGTAGTTACGGCTGCCGCACTAAAGTTTTCAGCTTCGTTGGTATTAAAACTATTCGTTTTATTAATAATTTCCTGAAGTTTATTTATCCAGACACAAAAATAATGAAAATTAAAAGAATGTTTTTTTTTCCGGGTGCATTCTGAACTTTTACCATATAAATTTAGAATTTCTAGAGGTAAAAAGTAAATTCAATCCCACCAAAACATTCTGTAAAAAACTAGCCAGGTCTCGATGGAGCTGCTTGTTTATCTCTAAAAAGGAATTAAATCTAGACAAAGTCGTGCCAAGTCTAAGGTTCCTTACTGCGATTTCTTTAGTATTATAGTTAATGTTGTGTGACTTGGCCGTTGAAGGGTACACAAGCGGTTCTGGCGTCAGATTGGTGCAATGGTGTCATTGAGCACCTGGTTTTCTACCCTTGTATACCCTTCACCGGCCAAGTCACACAACATTAACTATAATACTAAAGAAATCGCAGTAAGGAACCTTAGACTTGGCACGACTTTGTCTAGATTTAATTCCTTTTTAGAGATAAACAAGCAGCTCCATCGAGACCTGGCTAGTTTTTTACAGAATGTTTTGGTGGGATTTCACTTCTTTTTGTAGAAACGTGGGCATATTGATTTATTTCATTAGATTTTCTTATTGAAAACAGTTTTTTAATTTGTGTAAGGTTCGAGTAGAATAAAGTTAATCGTTCGACTATTTCTTCTTGTTAAATTTTAAGTATAAGTATAAAAGCCAGTCTAGTCTTATCCAGAGATTTCCTTTAATTTTATTGATATGCTTATTAAAAGCAGAAGGGGAGGCATTCGCCCAGCAGTAGGACGCTATAGGCTAGATTAAATTAGAAGATGTGTCCCACTACGCTGGATTTCTGCAATGACAGTTGATATTTTTATGTACCAATAGTAGAAGGGGGCATTGCCATAATCTCTTATACAGCTGAGACCAGCTGAGGGTTCTTCATCAGATACTTCAGATTTTCGATTTTGACATCAAATGAAGCGGCCCACCAAGTTGAATATTTTTGTAAGGGCGATTATGTCGATCTATAAAAGTTTGGTTGGGCACTTGTGTTTTCTAATCAGGGTCACCAGGTACTCCAGATCTTCGATTATCCTAGTTTTTATAGTTTTCCCTTTATGTGGCCATTAAACCCTAACGCTGTACCAAATTTCAGCTCTCTGAGTTTATGGGAAGAACTAGTTCTGTTAGGGCTCTTGTGTTTTCTAATCAGGGTCACCAGGTACTCCAGATCTTCGATTATCCTAGTTTTTATAGTTTTCTCTTTATGTGGCCATTAAACCCTAACTCTGTACCAAATTTCTGCTCTCTGAGTTTATGGGAAGTACTAGTTCTATTAGGGCTCTTGTGTTTTCTAATCAGGGTCACCAGGTACTCCAAATCTTCGATTATCCTAGTTTTTATAGTTTTCCCTTTATGTGGCCATTAAACCCTAACTCTGTACCAAATTTCAGCTCTCTGAGTTTATGGGAAGTACTAGTCCTATTAGGGCTCTTGTGTTTTCTAATCAGGGTCACCAGGTACTCCAGATCTTCGATTATCCTAGTTTTTATAGTTTTTCCTTTATGTGGCCATTAAACCCTAACTCTGTACTAAATTTCCGCTCTCCGAGTTTATGGAAAGTACTAGTTCTATTAGGGCTCTTGTGTTTTCTAATCAGGGTCACCAGGTACTCCAGATCTTCGATTATCCTAGTTTTTATAGTTTTCCCTTTATGTGGCCATTAAACCCTAACTCTGTACCAAATTTCAGCTCTCTGAGTTTATGGGAAGTACTTGTTCTAATATGATGATCATGAGTGAGTGAGTGAGTGAGTGTGTGTCATAAATGCTAAACATTGGTTTCGCTTAACTTCGGAACTAAATGACCTACAGACTTGAAATTTTGGATTTTAAGTATGTGATTATAGCTTACTAGATGACGAAAATTTCTGCGTTCTGGTCTTATCCAGAGGTTCTCAAATAGGGGCCTGAAAATGCGGCGAAATGGTTCCAGTAAAGGATGGTACGGCAGTGTTTGCTTCGCGCTCGACCTGGCGGGGGCACTGCCGTGCCCCCAGATTATATCGTTTGAAAAAATGTATTTATCAAACCAACCCATAATTATCTAATTGATAAAACAGAAGCGGAGCATTTTTTTAATGTACTGTAATTAAAAATAAATATAGTGTACAAAATATTAAAAAGACTGTAAGAAGAAACCGCGTTTCTGAATGTTCTATTCCGTGACTTTAGATGTCTATGCCTCATTTGCATTCAGGACGATACTTACCCATTTGCTTAGCGAATTTCTCAGTTCAGAAACCGGCAGTTAGTGCCGGTTTCTGATTTGAGAAATTCGCTAAGCAAGTACTTAAATATCGTTCCGCCTCTGCGGATTTCTCACAAAAGAACGTGACAGAACGATAGTTAAGTATTTACTTAGTAAAATTCTCAATTCAGAAACCGGGCCTTAGGCCCGTTAAATCAATCACAGTTTAAACTCAGACCTTAGATTAAACCTCAAATTTTGTATGAAAATTATTAATCGATAGCCTTTTTGGTTTATCTGTGATTTATATTACGGGCCTTAATCGAGTTTCTTTATATGGTCATATCATCGATTTAAATAATCGATGCGTCATGTAGGCAAAGTGATTGGATGAGAGTAGGGTAAACCACCCAGTAACTGACAGTTTAACGACCGTCTCGCAGATATGTGCCTATAACTACGTCAATTTTAAAGATTTTTTTAATTTGTCGACATAATATAAGCAAGGAAGAATGAGGCTTTTAAAACTGGTATGAAAGACATAAGCCAACGTGTAGTTTAAATTAATTAATAAATACTTAAATAAAATCATGTATTTTACCAGTAACTGACCACAAAAATCCAAAAACTGACCGCGTTCAAGTCAATAACTGACCACCTGAATTAAACGTCTATTTAAACTGAAATCGAATGTTTTTGACAACAGGCTCTTTTGCAGGCCTTTGTTTAACGAAAAGTAAAAGTGAAGGATACGAAATATTTTATAATAGAACGCAATATCTTTAAAAATTACGAGATATGTCACTTAGGAATAACACTTGGGGAGCTAAAAATCGTGAACTCAGGATTCTAAATTATACCTTGCTTGGTAGCTGAATGCCTATATAACGTTTAGTATGATAGTTAAACATTTAGTCGTATCGTTAATGGATTTTAGAGACAAGCAGGGCATGTTTTTAAATTTTGTGACATGAATGTGACCATAATATTTCAAACACTATAAGTTTATCAATAAACATTCAAAGACAATTTGTAGTTAATTTAATGAAGAACATTTTGTCCATTTAGGGTTCTCAGGTAACATTAACAGTTCTCGCGAAAAATAAAAAAAAACGGTTATGAGTGACAGTGAAAAGGGAAAAAAAGGAGAGAAAGGGTGTTTCTACTTCTAGTTCGAATACAAAATATCTTCCTTTTTCCTGGGGAATCCACGTTGACGTAAACTTATTTGATAAAATTGTATATGGTCTTGACTTAGATTTTTTTTGGGGGCTAGAAATTTTATAAATAATTCTGCTCAGGGGTACCCCAAATGCTTTTGCTGCCAGCCTAATGGAGCATTGTTTATTTTGCACCAACGCTATAGCGTTATCAATGCTTTGTTTGGAGTATTGTCGCTTCTTCATCTCTGCTAACCCTGTGAAAAACCACAATCATTTCATGGCCAGTAACTGGCCAGTACAAAATTTAGTAACTGGCCACCCATGTCAGTTATTGGAAAACTAAAAGATAAATACCTGGATTTTTGGTACGTAAAACTATGACTTACGATCTTACACATAAAGTTAATTTTAACTTAAACGGGCGTATTCGTTGATTTGACCATAAACTGACATGGGTGGTCAATTTCTGGAAAAGTGTTGTTTTCGTTCTAGTAACTGACCACCCTTGCTAAAACCACAAATAACAAAACTGCTTTTAAATACAAACAATTCCAGTGTATAGCACAATATTTCAAACCAAACTGAAGTATTTTTTATACAAAATTAGCCAGTATTCATGAAGAAATAAAATAACGTAAAATACACCCACCTTAAGAATTTGCTAAGGCGTAAGTGCGCTGAGTGAATTTCGCACCGCGACTGGATTTGACATGTCCATCAAAGTCCACCTGGTGTTAAAAACTAGGTACTTGTGCACGAAGCAGACTGCCAACATACCTTCCAACTTAATTTATTACTAATGGAGGGCATTGCTTGTCTCAAAGCCTTATTTTTTTAGGTTGAAATTTGTGTGGTCAGTTATTGGTGTATGGCCAGTTACTGGATGGTTTACCCTACGATGTGTTACAGAAAAGATACATGTTTTCTCACTTCGTGGGGATGATGCCTGTAATCCAGTCCTTGCCCTAGAGTTAGTAATCGGGTAGAGGTGGCAACAATAAATTGTCTCATAATATTGCAAAACATCTACTAGTACGAAAATGATCCGTGTTTCTTTTAAGTAAATATTACATTCCAAAGTGCGCCAAAAATTAAACACTTCTCTTCTCCATTGGCAATTGACTGCATTTGTATGGCCACACGTCGCCTCGGCAAGTCGGCATTCATACTACGATGTAACTTACAAAGACACACAGAATACCCTTTTGTACAAACGCCTTCAAGTAATAAAAGGCAAGATTGAGAGGATGTGGCATGTGGTACTACGAATCGAGTCGAGATTAACTATAAAGAGGGAATTTCGCACGAAGGAGCATCGATATTTTACTCATAACAAGTTCCACCGCAGTTAAGACACTCTTGTTGAAAATTTTTGTGCGTTTTCACTGTTTTCGTCACTTTTTATCAAGACTAACACATTTAGAGAAAAATCCTTCATAAGAATAGAGATAAACTCGAGCGTTTTCAATACAAAGATATTTAAAAAAAAACTTTTCAAAAGGTGACTTCGAACATATTAAGCATCGAGAAATCTTTTACGAATCACATATTCCTTCACAACAATACTTGCAGTTTTTTATTATGTTAAACGTGCCTTCTCAATCAACTTAGTATGTGCCAGGGTTAGCAGGCCTAGTCGATAGCGGTGCTACTCGTCCGCAAAGCCGCCGCGTTTCCTTTTTCATTTCCTTTATATACTCGTACAAATAAATGCTTAAGGGTTGCTGTGCACTGCTACCGTGCGGTAAAGGGTTAAACGTTTAGTGACTCCGTAAGTCTGTACCTATATTTAAGGTCTCAACTTGCCCGGCTTCCGTGAAAAACTAACGGTAAAAACGCCAATAAAATCCGTTGCGTAGGTAAGGAGCAGTTCGCGATTATACAGACAGATAGATGCGGAAAGCGACTTTATTTTTTACAATGTAGAGATCTCTACAAGAAGAGAATCGCTGTAGTCACTTCACTGGTCGCGCGCGCTGCACAAGCCAATATGTCCGACAATGAATATTTTTGATCGTGCGGACGTGCGGACCAGTGGTTCCACCGTCGCGTTCTACGTTAGCAATAATGATATCATCGTGGTATCCTCCGCGAATTTTCGAGATGGCCGACTAGTTTTGGTTGTCATTTGGAGGCCTTAATCATGGACGGGCGACTGCGCTCGCGCCAACGCAGCCAGCCTTTCACTACGCGCTAGTAGATTTGCGCGCGCGCGGAGAGTAGATTACAATATTTCCTTAAAAACTCACCCCGGATGCAGTGCACACAAAATTATCATCTCGACCCGTCTCCACACTCCGGCCCACACTCGTAATATTGAATTGTTCATCGCAGGGAAATAATAGAAAATATATCATGTGTAAAATTGCCTAATAGTATCAAATGTGGCTCACTCACTCGACTGGGGTCGTCGCTGACATCAGAGACGCAAAGAAGGTCCAATGGGCATAGGGTTGCCATGTGTCCGGATTAAACCGGTTATTACGTACATTGACACAAACTTCAGTGTGCTTATTCTGTAAAAAAATCTGCACAGTTGCTAGTCTTTCGATTTTGAGGACTAGCAACAGAACGGATTTTGGTAAAAAGGTGGTAAAGAATGGAGGGGCACGAAAGCGTGCCGCGCAGGCAGCGCTCGATTGGTAGAAATGCACACTTTAAAAGAATAAGAAACGTTCAATAAATAAAAAGTATCGAGGTTTTCGAAAAGTCGTAGAAGAAAAGTTGTTGGAAATCACATTTAGAAGTTGTCATGATTTAGGAAAAAAAATTAAAAATTGCGAGACAACGCTAGTTTTGAAGTTCATCCTGATTATGACATGGGTAATACACCGTGATATTTTAGTGGTTTTGATTTTTTTTTTTTTTTTTTACTAAAACATGACAACTTCTAAATGTGATTTCCAAAAACTTTTGTACAGTACAACAAATACCTTCGGCTATAATACCACTAAAATAGCACAGTGTATACATATATGTATACATCTGCATGCCACTCGCGGCTATGCATATTCCAGTGTGTCGCTGACAGTATCAACCTCTGCTAACCAGTCTTTGGTGTCCCAGTAGAAGGACAAAACCGGGGTTTCCACGTTTTTCTCCTACAACCAGCGAACTAATCCTCTAGATTGGATTCAGAATATTCTTTGTTGTTCTACAAAAACATTTAAAGCACCGACAGTATTAATAAATCGTGGTAATAGAAACCGTCAATCGGGAGCCCATTTTATTTATTTATTATTTTATTTATTTTTATTATCGTATATATATTCAACAATGTCATTACAGATTCATTCTAATTCGACAATTGTATTATAAATAATATTAAATAAGTAATTAAAAATAATAAATAAGTAATTTTGGCACCATTGCGTTACTGACTCAGGCCCCAGTCCAGTCTAGGATTGAAGGAAGCCATCCTTCTGTCTATTCTTGTCCCAAACATTGGTCCTCTTTGATTTATGTATATTGGTCCGTTTGGGTCCTACATTGGCTGCTGCTTACACGATATGAAATATGCATGTTGTGGTACGTATGTTGGTTGGTTGTGCGTGAACAGAACATGTACTGAGCATGTCGGGGTTCGTTTATGATTTACTAATAAAGACAACTGGTCCTGGTCCTATTTGATTTATCAGCGGCATTACTTGTTAATGGTGGGGGGAGAGTGGTGTGGAATACTGAATGTTGCAGTGTTTAGAGAGATAGGTCTACCTACTGGACTTTTTAGTGAAAGCCAAACTTTAACCTGTCTTTCTACTCATTAATATGGGTCATTCTTTGAGAGGTCGATTTTTTTGGTCACACCCTAGTATCTACTAAACTATACATCACACAGTACTAAATTAGCACTTAATCGTCTACTTAACTAACGGTCCATTGAGGCATATCAAATTAAATCAATATTTTATACAGGAAATTGCCTAAATATCCCTTTGAAGGTCAAAAAATGGGTGATTTTGCGAGTATTTTGCATGTCACACGCGTGTGGGCCTGGTATGTTTTTGTTTGTGGTTTTACTCATGTGCCCACTACTTTGATAATTTATACCTTTCTAAATGCCCAATGAGTGCCTCTATCCAATCGTATATCCAGCATTGTAATAGAATGAAAACTCTTGTGTCTGTAGACATTCCTAGAAATGTCACGCGGCGAGCAAAGTTTAAATGGTGCAACGAAAGTATGTATTTATACAAGCTTAAATACGCGGCAAGTTTCTAGTTACTGGTGCAAAATATCGTCAAATGGTCCTTGTCAACTATTATGGCTCGTATGTGTCGCTATCTTTCATGCCTAAACTTTTACGTAAGTTCTTGACTTTTTTTAAACTTTGGTTCGGTAAGGTAGCTGAAAGTGGTGGCATGTTTTGCTAGTATAGTAAACAAGACTACACTAAACTGTCCTAAGTACATGAATGCATATATCCCTGAGTAGGTATTGTCGTAAAAATAAATACGATTGCTTCTATAGTTTAAGAGAAATAGCTACATTTTAGTTATTTCTGAGATCGGTGGCACTGAGATCGGTGGATTTAAGCCACCGATCTCAGTTATTAGCCAAGGATCTCAAAGAAGTTTTCAACATATTGTATCAATTTCACAGATTCTTTAGATACCACACCGAACGAGAAGCTATGACTAATTCAAAATGTATCAGTTTGTTTTTATGGACTAAAGTTTAGACTTCATTTACGCTATTAAGGTACTGTTTTTTGCAAGGAAATGTAATTTTACGCAAATAAAAAGCAAAATCCGTATAGACAGTCAATTTTAGTGTATAATTATTACAGTCACACATATAATAGAGCATTGGTCGCCGATGCGAGAGAACCAGGTTCGATTCCCAGCGCAGGCATGTAACATGACTTTGTTTCTTTTCAAAGTTACATAAATTTGTAAATTTGAAGTAGGTAAACCCCTCCCTAATGTGAGGAAAAACATCGTGATGAAACCCGCAACTTAGTTGGCTCCACACGTAATGACTTCTCTTGTGGGCTAGGCCGACCAAGCTGTCAGGATGGGCAAGCCTACTCCATCTAAAACAATGTCCCAGATACTGCAGCGCCGACTGGTCTCTTCACCCATCTAGTGTAAGTGAAGGTGCCACTGGACGCTGTATAAATAGATGCAAAGGCTTGTTGACTATAATTTTGCATGTTTAGCTTAGGAATTGATCTTTTACAATGATTTTATGAAAATAAAGATATGATTTTTTGATAAATTTTATGATGTTTAATAGAAATGTTTTGCTTAATTTAGCCCCCTTTTATCTGTGTCTGTTCATGAGTGACGTTTAAATTTAGAAAAAACGTTTATTATTCACTGTAATTACTGTTTATAATAATTTTAGAAACTGTCTGAGATCGGTGGCCTTTTTGCTGAGATCGGTGGCTTGTCAAAAAAGAAGATTTTTTTTTCATTAATCTATAAAGCCTACAGGTGTGCCTCATCGACATATTGACTAGTTTTTAAGCCATCTTTTACGGTGTATTTTTAGTTTTCACCTATCTTGAAAAAAAATAAAAGCCACCGATCTCAGCGAAGAACGCTTTTCTCAGGAATGATCCATATAAACTACTTTTTCATTTCCCAGGCTCGGAAAGTATGCTGTTACTATAAACATACGATTGTTGAAAAGCCTATTTTAAAATATCTGCATTTTTGCAAGCTTCGAAATTTGAACGCGATGCCCTATGGTGTATAAAAGGAAATAAAGGAACTCCTTTGGGTCTACTGTGAAAGCAAAGAAGAAGGAAACTCATTTCACTAACATTTACGTACCTACTCGTAGTTGTCTATTGTTTTTCTTGCATCCAACATAATAATTTCCTCGCTCTGTGCGACGAAAAGTTGTGTGTTTCGCACGGATGCAATATTATTTGCGTCTCGCTACGCTCGTGGCTCAATTTTAGATACCTTAACAATTTTTTTTCCATTATCTAGTACCTAATAAGCCATCTAAGCCAGATGCAGTCAGTCTCCAGGCAATAATAGAAGAAAATTAAATTATTATTCCTAACCCGACTCGTCGCTCTTTTGTAAAAAAAGGAACAGAGGATCCGATTCAATCTTATAGCCTCCCTAACAACTATTCTATGCCTAAAAACATCAAGTTAGTAGGCTCAATAACTCAATAATATCCAGCCTATTGCAAAAGAAATGTTTGGGCCGGTGGGTACAACTTCTGTCTTACCGTTACGTGAGGTCCCAGGTTCGCTTGCCGGTGGTGGAATGTACTTTTTATCACATCTATTCGAAAATACCTAGTTCGCATAGATTACAAGTACCTGGGCGACCGAGATTCGCTCGAATGCTAAGAGATGGCGTCTCTAATATATTTTTTTGTAAAACATCGTTTGAATAAAACTAACGAAATGAATCATAATATGAAAATAAACTTGAAAAAGTAAAATATTTTTAGGGGGGCTCTCCGCCCCCCCAACCCCCCGTCTTGTGTCTTGCGCAGCTGGTCTTTGAGTCACTAGTTCGTTCCTAGATCAATCTTGAACATTGCCCGTAAGTAACATAATTATCTAATAGAGTGCACGCGTGTAAGCGTCTACGTGGTGTCTTATACAGGGTGTTAAAAGACCGCCAACAAAGCGGGAAACCACGTATTGTCCTCATCATAAGGAACATTTTTGCCCAAGGAACTATGCCTGGGAAATCAACGGTTTCCGAGATAATGAGGTTCAAAGTCGGACTTTTCAAAACTTTTTTTTTGCAGAAATGTATTCAGTATCTAGTCCTTAACATACCTTCTCAAGAAGCCATATCAAAATTATGAATATTTCTTACAAAAAATGAAGTTAAAATTGCAACCCGCAATGTATTCTAAACATCGGCACTTCAAGCTTAAGTAACATAAACTTATACCTACGCTTGCGCAATATGACTTCTGTGCGTTACACGTCCATTGCGTGATTAAATATTTGTCAAAATTATAACCTAAAAAACTAAAATCATTTCCCAGCAATAATTTATCGAAAAAGTACTTAGTTTTGGTGTCTAGTATGCGTGGCTTTCGGGTCTGTTGGCGGTCTTTTAACACCCTGTATAATTACACCAAAAGTTATTTAGGTATTCCCGGGGATTAATGTACTAGGGTTCCCTAGTAAGTACCCGGAATGGCTGCCAAATATCTCAGAATGAGACTCTGTACAGAGCTTAAATAGACGCTGCCAAGTTCTATTATAATACTGAAGATTATTTAAGCCCGGATGCGGATCTTTAGCACTAATTTAGTACTTCAGCCCACAATTTTTAAGCCATGGGACCATCAATTCGAACCGTATTTTTATTTTTTATGTTTGTTACCTCTGAACTTTTTCTAGGTGGACGGATATTGTTTTTTTTTTTATGAAAGAGTATACTCTATAAGTATACTTTCCGTGTGATCCCATAAAAAATGTGAGGATCTGATGAAGAACTTTGGAGATGGAGAACGGGACTGCTCAACGGGCAGCAGCAGAGCACTCGGAATCAGTATACCTTTTCACCGGTGATGGCAAATCCTAACGAGTATCATGAAGAACTTCGAATATGGAGAACGGAACTTGAAGTAGTTTTTTTTTTATTTTAGTTAATTACTATTTTTATTCATGTTCACTGTAAAGGACCACACAAGTGCGTTTTATCGGTCGGTGAGATCGGACGTGTTATTGCGATCTGTTTTAAGTACATTTTGAATTAGGAATGCCATTGCGTTCTTACCGCAGCAGTGTGTAACTCCATGGCGATCCTAATACAAAATTTACTGAAAACAGATATCGAAATAACGCAAACGCAATAACGCAAACTCAAAAACGCGCTTGTGTGGTGGGAGCCTTTACAGTACATGGCGTTCATAAGAATAATGATGTATTGTTTACCACACAATGAATAAACACGCAGATTTTTTAATTTGACTTTTGTTCGTTCTTAGTTGGGTATTCTACCCGTTTCCATTTTGCGGTCGCTCCTTCTATCTTACAATTCAATATATAAAGGGGGGCGCAATTGCATCGTCCGTCCGTCTGTCAGAGCGACAATGAAGTTTGTTACCGGCCCACTGCAGGGCGAAATGGAAATAAGTTGCGGTCGGAGCCAGGGAAGTTGAGAAGGATGCCAAGAATAAGCAAGGAAAGGCTATTTATGTTATTCTGGTAGGTATGAAAAATCTTTATGAAAACTAATGATTTCAAATCTGTCACATTCCTATTCCGTATCGTACGTAGTAGTTTTATTGTCGAGGGCAAATTCTTGGTTCAAAAAAATAAACCTGAGCGTAGCGAGGTATTCAGAAGCACGAGATGCAAATAATATTGTATCCGTGCGAAGCACACAACTTTTCATGTCACAGAGCGAGGAAAGGATTATGCTAGATGCACCAAAAAACAAAAGACAACTGGTACATAAAGGTTAGTGACATGAGTTTCCTATATTGCAAGTGACAGATGTGTCAAGTGAGTTCCTTTATTTCTTTTATACACCGTCACAGGGCGTCGCGTTCAAATTTCCAAGCGCGCAAAAATTTCTTTTGGCTGATCGATGATACTAGTAACAGCACACTTTCCGAGCCTGGGAGATGAAAATTATGTTTCATCAGTATGTAAGCTAGCTCCATAACAAATTGAATACAAATCCATTCAGCGAATCCATCAGTGAAAGAGTAAAAAAAATTACTGGCTTTTACCTCTACAACTTCGTCCGCAAAAATATAGGCAACTCTCTATCGAAGTCTGATTTTATATGGGCAGAGGTGGGCTGATGGTGATAACGATTTACCAAAGTGTCTGCGGAAAAAGTCGCGGGCAAAAGCTAATCCCAAATAAAGTCAGCAGTTCCAAAATTCGATAACACCAAGGGAACCTTCGAAAACATGGTGTAACTCAGATGCCAATCAGCCGACAATCTTTCAAATCGTACACGAGTTCCAAGGGTCTTTGACTTAGCGCCGTATCTGAGACGGAATCTAAACACAAGTTTTTGACCTTCTTTTATTCGACCCTGGTTTCTCCTAACTCAATTTAGGGCTAGAAAATTATCAGTCCAAAACTTGACAAATTGTGTGTAATTTTATTAAGCAAGTTAAAAAAAGGAGAAGGTTGTTTTATGTTTCTTACCTCAGAACTTTTCTAGGTGGACCGATTTTGATGATTCTTTTTTGTTTAAAAGGGTATAAGTCCCGTTTGGACCTATAAAAAATGGTGAGGATCTGATTTAAAACTTCGGAGATGGAGAGCAGAACTCCTCAATGGACAGCAGCGGATCACTGCAGTAGCTTAATAACACTTTTCCTTTTCAACGATGCGATATACTGACCAAATCAAGATCACGTGGCGAAAAGACTGTATGGAAAGGACCCGGGCAACCTCTGACCGAGACAAATGGCGTGGCATCGTAAGGCGCGCAACATCCAGCCACTGATAATAGGTACTACATGTGGAACACGACCGCTCTGACAAGAGTGCAACGACGAAGAAGAAGAAGAATGGTAAAACCGGAAACAATACATTTTGCTCTACCACTAATACCTAAATGTGTCTGAACGTATCTGCGAAGGCCAACGAGCGCGAACTGGTATAAAAAAACTTGTCTCGTCAGCGACATCCAGTTACAAATTTGGAACTACAACTCATAAGCTGTCAGAAAATCGACCATTATCGCTGGTTCCGTGGCCAAGCCCGAAAATTAACAGTACATTCGTATTCAGGGCCGCGGCGCAACTTTTACGCCGAGCCGGTGTAAATCAATTCTAGAGGGAAGATAGAAGATAGTCATAAAAACTTAAAGGCGGCACTAAAGGTATCGGCTATTTGTTCTGGTGGTTTATACTGACAGTAATATACCGGAAACATTCTGAAGTCATGACTCCGAATAACATTAATGCAAATAACGCTACTGCGAATGATTTATAACAGAACTCCGATTGTTCTTTACAGCAGCGTCAAATAATGTAGCGTGGCGGAAAAGCCCAAACTTTCGCAATTTTTTTTAATTTTGTAGCTAATCTGAGATATTAATTTTGTGCTATTTTTGTATTATTTTCATTATTCTAAACAACAGAACAACAACAATTAAGCTAATCTATTTTCTAGTCGACAAACCAGTGGTACTGCCCAAAAAACTAGAAGTTCGAGAAAATCTTATAATCAGCTGAATCATTGTTATTTTGTTGTTTATAACAATATCAAAAGTACAATTTTATTGTGGTGAAACAAAATCAGTTGAACAAAATTTAAAATTATATGAAAAAATTGTGCTTTTCACGCCTCACTACTTTGATTGACCCTTACATTCGGAGTTCAGAGTAGCTACCACGTAAAAAAGCGCGAAAAAGCTGTGCCGGACGTCTGCCGAACGTCTGTCATGTACCCTAATACTCTAGAAGTAAGGTTGTTTATCCAACTTATCACTTTTAATGACAGTGACAGTAAGCACTCGTGGTAGCTGCTCAGTTATTTGTGGTAAAATTAATTTGCAGTAGCGTTATTCGCAATAATGTTATTCGCTTTTCAGTAACGGAGTCGTATCGTTATGGAACCTTGGCTCGGCAGGTAGGTGTTGATCATGTTTTTCGTGTGTTGATTTTTTGACCTATTGCAACAAATAAGCTATAACCCGTGTTATTAAAGAAAACGTTTAGGACGGAGTTAAAAACCTAGCGTTGTCTCGCTTTGACTGTATTAATTAGAGCGAGAGGGCGAGTGTTTTGAACAAATTGAAAAGTTTTGATTGAGATCCATCCTAAATGTTAATGACACGGGTTTTACTAGCATTCTATTTGTGTCGATCGCCCGGCCGCCCGGCGCCCGCCTTAGTTAGATATTTTTTCATAATTTTTGTACAAATATACATCTCTCTGGCCTTATTTCGCACACACAAAGCCCGTAGGCGCTCTTAATTGATTAGTGAAGTGAGTTCTTCCGTTCAGAATAAAATACTCGCTTCGAATCCGATGCAAACAAAACAAATCAAGAGACCTAATGTTGCATACGGTAGGGAATTAACGCGAAACGATTCCATTGTAATTCGCTAGTCAGGGGTTCCCAAACTGTGTGCCGCGACTATTTGATTACTTGAGTAAGAGTATTTCAGTATATTGGTGTTTTGCCGTCAAAGAACCGACTCAAGAAGGAGTCTACAACTTGACTATGATACACGATACTGCTAACAACGGAACTGCGACAGAACCCAACTTCGACGAACGAAACTTCGATATCACTAAAATTACTCAATTTATTGTCGAATGAACGTCGAATGATACATATATACATATTATATACAAACGCCGGATTGTTCAAGTAGACTCGGCGAACTTCTCTCGCTTCGCTCGCTCGTTCAATTAATCTGGTGAAGATAATATTATCAAGTACTAAATACACACCAAAATAATACGTGCTACAAATAACTAGAAAAATCTCGCAACTTCATCCGCGCTGACATCTATGGGAGGAAAAATGGAGGCAAATTTTTAACTTAATCTGCGTGGACGAAATTGCAGGCCAAAGCTAGTTGTGAATGAAGCTATAAAATTTTTAAGATTGAAGTAGACATTTTATTTAAATTATTGATCAGCTGACACTAAAAATGCAATATTTTAATAGGCCTGCAGGCTGAAAAACAACTTGGATTTTAAAGAAATACAACTTTAATTACAGTGTTCTGAGATCAAATTATAATATACAAAATAAAGAACTTTGGAAGATAACAAATAAATTTTTAAAAAAACTACAAGGGCCTTAGTAATTAATGTTTGGGAACCCCTGAGCCAGATGGAAAGCGATCCTGGTCGTCCACCGGGAAATGGGGGCATATACACATAATTGTTTTACAATTTCATCTGTTTGCTGAACCGATTGATTCTCCGTGTATTTATAATTCGAGCCCGATGAAAATCTATTCAGCAGATAATGTTATTGTATTTGTACCAAATCAATTCAGACACCAAAAAAACTTGCCCCATATTATATGCTATCCCGGGATCAGAGGATACAACTTAATTTGTTTATTCCACTGACACCGGCATCGGTGGAGACAACTCGGCGGGATCCGTTGATACATCTATCTGATCCCGGGACCTTTGGATACAACCCTGATAAGCAATACTGAGGGGAAGAGGCGTGCAGGTAGAAGAAAAAAACGTGGCCCACAAACATCAGGGAAAGCTGAGGTAGCCACCGTTGAACATCTATTTCGCTTGTCAAAAAACATATTCTGGCAAGATTGGCTCCAAATCCGCAGAGCCCAGTAGGCTTAGCACGCGGGCCATTTTGCCTACTCTCAACTGTCACCTTAGCCACTGTTCACTGTCACCTCAGTAGTGTTAAGTGGCTAAGGTGACAGTTGAGAGTAGACAAAATGGCCCGCGTACTAAGCCTTTTGTTACGGCATTCCTCACAACGTTTTCTTTGACTGCCCTTGTCGATTTACCGTCCGAAAAAGAACATGAAAAACAAACTGTCTTCAGTAAATAATCGGAATTCTTTCGTTACTTTTTTGTGCTAAACAGTTGTAGCAAAAGATAATCTTACAAAGAAAACTATTTACGGAGACCTCAGGTTTTTACAAGGAAAGGGCTAGGCCTAAAGTAAGCTCCAAAGATCCTTCAAACGCACTCGCTGGGATACCACATAGTACTTATAAAAGGTATGAAAGGTTGGCTTCAAAACCAAGAAATCTCGCCACCGCCAAAAGTCTGTTTTATTGGCAGCGGCGCGATTTTTTCGTAGGTTCTGGGATCTGAAATCTAGACCTTCGTTCTTAAAAATAGTGAAGCATAGGAGGCTCATTTAACGGCACGTCTTAAGCAAAAAACGCATCCAAAAAGAAGACATGATTTTTTTTTCATTGGCGGCGCTAGTGGACGGGGTAAAGTCCGTTCGCTATCATAGTGTCACTTTGATATTTGCCGCCTTGGCGCGCGGCGGCTTTTCACAAAAGAAATTAAAGGAAGCCGACGCGGCGCGAACACGCCAGTGAATTTGGCTCGCCGCTCGTCAAAGAAGCGTCGTATTGAGAGGTTGTGCTTGTGACTTTTGACTTAGTATTTTGTATTGAGTGTCGATCGCTGCGTGTAGATAAAATGTTTTTTCGTTCGTTAGGACAGCGAGGTGCCTCTCGACGAAAATTCGAATGACCCAAAAATTAAAAGACAAAGGTTTCGTAAAACATTTAAGCAAATTCTAGTTAATGTCCATCAGCATTGTGTTGAAATGATTATGTCTGCGTCCATCACATATAGGTACTTCAAAAATAGTTGGTATCCCAAGAACCAAGATTGCCATCGTGTGTACCGACACTATCTAAGCGAACGGACTTTACCAGGCTCCTAATGTACAAACAATTTTTTTTTTTGCATTTTTTTTGTCTGTACGTCTGTGGTGCTTCTATCCACACATATCTCTCATTCCAGCTAAAGCCTCGCAGATAACAAAAGGGTAGACAATCCAAAACTTTACCAAAATCGAGATCGGGTAGAAAGAAATTGAGCCGCAAGATGCCTACTTTGTGTAGGTTCCCAAAGATCTGAATTCTACAGGATGTTTCAGAAGTCCTGTCATAGTTGAAGGGGTTGTAAAATACCGGGCCAACTGCAAAATGTCGAATAACTGCAAAATGTCGATAAAAACCGGCCAAGTGCGAGTCGGACGCGCGCACGAAGGGTTGCGTACCATTATCTATAAAAACGGCAAAAAAACACGTTTGTTGAGCCTCCTTATTCTGTCTTTTAGTATTTGTTCTTATAGCGGCAACAGAAATACATCATCTGTGAAAATGTCAACTGTCTAACTATCACGGTTCATGACATACAGCCTGGTGACAGACGGACAGACAAAGGACGGACAGCTGAGTATAAGGTCCTTTACCCTTTGGGTACGGAACCCTAAAAACAACTTCACTGGTGAAAATGTACACTGTTATTAAACTAGTTGAGGAGTTCCGTTCTCCATCGCCAAAGTCCTTCATCAGATCTTCACCATTTGGCAAAATAGCCCTTAAACGGGTGAACCGATTTGAATGCGTTTTTTATTATTTGAAAGCAGGTTTTTTTTTTGCGAGTGTTCTTAGATTATCATGTTTAATCAAAATCGGATCAGCCGTTTATGAGATATGCTAATGTGAAGCTAAAATAATAATTTAGTAGTTATCATCCCTCTGGTTTTTGGCAGTGGTCATAGTCATAGCGTAACTATTCAATAGGTGTGTGTTCGGCGGATCGACCAACAAATAACACAAATAGGAGGGTGGACTCCCATCCGTTATACCAATTTCACGTTCAATAAAGAATATTTATGAAGGCGCCCCAAGGTGTTTGGATTCTGTAATTACGGTAGGTCGTACTCAAACAATTTGTATGCAAAACTTGCCGCCTTACAGCTGAGTTAAATAATGTGTTTCGGGCGCCCTAATTCGCTGCTGCCACGTAGTGGAGTGTTGGTCGAAACAAAACTCCGCCCATAACTTTGTTTTCGGTAGTGGATTTTTGTAGCAATAAGACCTCGTAAGAAGTCCTGAGCGTGTGATACCTCCTCGTCAACATGAAAATTAGGATCATCCAACAACAGAATACTGGGTTGAGTCACTTGAACCCAGTTGATGGTTCAAGTGACGACGCGAGTGAATTTCTTTTATCGCTCAATAACTAGTGGTTCGCTCCGAACTATGAACTCACGACCCCAGTTACAGATGTGTAACTTTGCTGACGCCATTCGCGCAGGCGCTCGCGCGCTTTGCATATAAACTATATAACCCCATATCTCGGCAACCCCTCGACCGATTTGGCTCATGTTCGAACTTAAAAAATATTTTAATTTTGTTTACCCGCTTACCAAATTTCATAACGATCCGACCAAATCTACTCAAGTTATCGTCGAACGAACATTCATACATACAAACATACAAACATACATACATACATACATACAAACGCCGGATTTTTCCAGTAGACTCGGAGAACTTCGCTCGCTTCGCTCGCTCGTTCATATATTTGTTGAGCGACAAAGAAATCGCTCCAGTGAACCTTGAGAGACCACCAGCCAGATGGTCTTGTGACATGGCCCAAGTAGCTGGAAAGCAGTGGTTGCGTCCGGCACAGGATCTTGAGCGGTGGCGGGAGCATGAAGAGGCCTTTGACTCAGCAGTGGGTGTCAACAGGCTGATGATGATGAAATTATTGTAGGTCTCGCAAGTCGCATCACAGAACTTATAACTAAGCACGTTCCATAAACTCTACAAACCGCTTGTCCGCGAATCAGCCCCTTCGGCGGCCAAACGCAAACGATTTGGCTTGATTTTGTTTGCCGAACCTTCTATTTTCGGATCAACAGTAATAAATTGCACGGTGCTCGACCGTTACCGGTGTTTTATTCCACTTCCTGTGCCAAAACAAAGCCTTTCGACCGTTCCGAGATGGAGATTTCAACCAAAGAATATTTGCGTTGCACCAATAAATAGTACTTTATCGGGCAGTACAGTGGCTACCCTTGGTGTTAAAATCTCTGACTAAAGCCCTGTGACATTGTTATTAAGAGCGTACAGAGAATAAACAATTGACAAATCGGTTGCTGTCTTGCGTGCGCTCTACCAAACACTGAGAGAAAGGGACAACCTTAGGCCAATTAGCGCACAAGGCGGCCATGCCGCAGCGGCCAGGTCGCAGCGGCCCGTGGGATACACACATAAGTATGAAATCGCCATGGGCCACGCGCACCAGGCTGCACCGGTCAGGTGCGCGCGGCCCACGGTGATTTCATGCAAATGTGTGTATCTCACTGGCCGCTGTGACCTGGCCGCTAGTGCGCTATTGGCCTTAATAAAATCTACAAAATCGAGGCTTCGTTTTCCCCATTTTCTTCTTTCAAAACTGGTCCTATTTCTAAAATTTTTTTATCAATGATATCACTTAAGGCCTTATGAGACCCTGCTCTTGGCCTTTTTGAGGGGGTGTGAGACGCGCGTGACGGGAGCAGCTGCGGGGCAACCGCACCCTACCGCCGCTCTCGCCCGTGCACGTTCTTGCAAGTTTATGTTTAGTTTTAGTAGTATGTCTATGAGTTTTAGGGTCAACGCATACTAAAAATATTTTGTGCTGAAATAATACTGGCAGAATGCGAGAAATGAGATGATTTTTTTGGGCAAAGTTGATTGTAAGAAAAATATAGTAAAATAATAATCTTTAAAAAAAAAAACTTACATATCAATTCGCATGTATGACGGAGCATAACTTTAAAACGGCTCGAATGATTTGACTGTTTTTTTTTTACGATTGATACGTTTTCTTGGAAAATGTAAGAGTTATCGAAAAAAATTTTATTAATAAAATTTAGGGAAGTATCAATATACCGCCATTCTGTGAATTCGATTTTTGTATATCAAATTTGGAACCTCAGCCGCCATTTTCAACTTTTTTGTTTACCGGCGGATTTGGCTCAAATTTGAAACGAACATGACTTATTGCTTCTATTTTATTATTAAAAACAGACATATTCGAAATTTGAATTTTCTCCATTCAACATTTAAAATTTTCCTTTTGTATGGGAAAATGCCTTTCAGAGAAATTAATGCCGCCCCCGAGTGGGAAAGAGATAGCGCTACCAATATAGCAGCAATAAGAAGATAAGATACCGATGTATCGATAATAAAAAGCTGACCATAATTTTTCAAAATGGCGGCCGAGATAATAATATAACTGTCATAAGTTGACCAATTTCGTATGAAATTCCGCTCCTATACAAAATGTATAGGAATGACGCTTTTTAGTAGGAACCGCATAGGAAATGAGGATCATTCAGACATTGGTATATTGGACTTCCAAGTCCAGCCAGGATAGAGAACCACATTTCAAGCATATTTATTTAACCACTTTTTGTTTTTTCTAAAGCACTAACCCGTGCTAGGATTTTTTTAAACATAATAAGTTGAAAAAATTCACTCGGGACAGGACTTGAACCCGCAACCTCTCGTATACCGTGAAAGCGCTTTACCAATAAGGATTATTCGCGTTTTGAACCAAGTATACAGTTTTATAGAGACATCAAAAACATACTTTTCTGTGAAAAAAAAAAATTAAATCGGATAAGAAATGACGAAGTTATGGCCGTTTTAGTGCACAGGTTCTAAAAACGCGCCCGGCTGGCTTGAATTTTATTGTGACGTAATTTTTCCCTACTTTCATACAGTTTAGAGGTAGGTTACAAGGGCAGCACCATTAACCCTTATAGCTACCGAAAAAACGGTCAGAAAAGAAAGTCATTGGATTGCGAAAATATTAAGAGTTGCATTTACAGATTTTGAAAAATATACAGGGTGGACATAGACGTCAAGCGAAAAAATATAGGTAACTGACACCGAGGGCTACCCGAATCACCTCCATGTATGTTCAGCCATTTTTAGTCGTTTAGAAGTTATGAGGCTTTTAAGGTTTTTTGAAAAGAAAATACCTACCATTGGATTTTATTTTCTAACTTCTTTTTCTTTCGACTTTTCAGAGATATTTTTTATTCTTTAGAGTTTCAAATAACTTATCTATTGGTACCAAAAAAAATATGATGAGATATGGATTTCTAGAAGTTACCGCAATTTTGATCCAAAGTCCAAAAATGTTGTTTTCGAGAAATCATCACTGAAATAGGTAGGTAGTATGGAGAAAAAAATCAGTAGAGGTCTGAAAGACTTTTTTTTAAATTTCAAAAACTTTCCCAAAGGCTTAGTGCTCAGAATACCTAGAACAAAAAACTTGTCACTTTATGGGACTTTTATTCAAGTAATTCGCAATCAAAGTCAAAAAACTGGAGTTTGAAGAAATTTTATTTCAATAGATTTTAATTTATTTTATGTAGTTTATTTGGACAAAAATCACTGCAGGTAGACTTAATATCGCCTGTCAACGTGGCCTGCATTCGAAATTCACGGTAAATAAAAAATAATACTCATTTAATTTTCGGACTTCTTTTATTAATTTTTTTTCTTTTTTTTATGTTTTGTAAGTTAATTCGGTAATAAAATTACTTGAAATTCAAATAAAGAAAAAAAAAGCACAAAAAAAAAAGTTTTATGGTTATTTTTTTATTTTTTCGTGTATTTCTTATGCAGGCCATGTTGATAGGCGATATTAAGTCTATCTGCAGTGATTTTTGTCCAAATAAACTAAAATAAATTAAAATCTATTGAAATAAAATTTCTCCAAACTCCAATTTTTCGACTTTGATCGCGAATTACTTGAATAAAAATCCCATTAAGTGACAGGTTTTTTGTACTATTCTGAAGCCTTTGGGAAAGTTTTTGAAATTAAAAGAAAGTCCTTCAGACCTCTACTTAATTTTTTCTCCATACTAACTATTTCAGTGATGATTTCTCGAAAACAACATTATTGGACTTTGGATCAAAATTGCGGGAACTTCTAGAAGTCCATATCTGATCATTATTTTTTTGGTAATAGATAAGTTATCTGAGACCCTAAAAAATAAAAAAATATCTCTGAAAATACGACAGAAAATAAAATCCAATTCTAGGTTTTTTTTTTTTCAATAAAAGCTTAAAAGCCTCATAACTTCTAAATGACAAAAAATGGCTGAACATACATGGGGGTGATTCGGGTAGCCCTCGGTGTCAGCTATCTAGATTTTCTCGCTTGACGTCTATGTTTGGGCCACCCTGTATACAGGGTGCCCGATAATTACCGATTTCGACAAAACATTTTTTTTCGTGTCGTTCGATTTTGTTTCTTGTAAAACAAAAGACTAGAAATGTAAAAAAATAAAAATTTAACTTTTTCCATTATACAGGGTGGCGCGTTGAGGCAGCACCATTAACCGTTATAGCTACAGAATAACTGTCAGAAAAGAAAGTCATTGGATTGCAAAAATATTACGAGTGGCGCTAAGCAATTTTGAAAAATATATTCAGGGTGCCAGAAAATTTCCGATTTTGACAAAACGTTTTTTCGTGCTATTCGATTTTGTTTCTTTTTTTTTTTTCATGTAGCCTCCATAGTGTCCCACTGCTAGGCAAAGGCCTCCCCTTTTTTCTTCCACTCCTCTCTATCCTCGGCTGCCTCTTGCCATCCCGGCAAAAAGGATGTGAAGTCGTCCCGCCATCTCCGCCTCGGTCTGCCGCGGCGCCGGTGCCCATCTTGTGGGGTCCAGTCGGTGACGACTTTCGCCCACCTTTCCGGACCCATGCGGCAAACGTGGCCGGCCCAGTTCCACTTCAATTTGGCGGTTGCAGCTCCAACATCCTTGATTTGCGTTTTGGCGCGCAGCGTGGTGTTCCGGACCCGGTTTGTTTCTTTTAAGGATCTAAAAAGTCATGGTCAACACACTAGAAATGTAAAATATTGAAAATAAACCATTTCTATTATATAGGGTGGCCCGTTGAGGCAGCACCAAAATCAAAATCTGTTAGCGCCACTCGTAATATTTTTGCAATCCAATTAGGTACTTTCTTTTCTGACAGTTTTTCTGTAGCTATAACGGTTAATAGTGCTACCTCAATGCACCAGCCTGTATAATGGATGGTTGATTTTTTTATTTTTTTATCATTTCTAGTGTTTTGATGATGACTTTTGATCCTTACAAGAAACAAAATCTAAAGGCACGAAAAAAAATGTCTTGTCAAAATCGCAAATTTTCCGGCACCTTGTATACATTTTTCAAAATCCGTAAATAATAATAGTAATATTTTTGCAATTCGATGACTTTCTTTTCTTTTTTTTTGATGCTTAAGATTTTGTTCTCCATCCACCTCAATAAGTACTTGGAACTCTTGGAAGTCCAATATTCCAATATTTCCAATGTCTGAATGATCCTCACTATCGAAAATCGTCTGTGATACAGTTCATACTAGTAAAGGAACTAATGACCATCCAATACGATGTAAATCTTCTTTAAAACTGTGAGCAAAGTAAATGTACCATTATTTTAAAATAAAAAAAAATTTTTTACAGCATAATATTGTTATGTCATAATGTCATACATCATCTTCGCGTAGGTTGCTAAGATATCGTATATCTTGAATGAGTAGGCAAGTCACCACTGGATTGTGCTAGAAGTTGTTCAGTGTACGTTGAGGCTATATTCCTTCATGTACGCGAGCGGTCGCCATGACAACGATTTCCTATGGCGAGTTTGTTATCGGCGAGCGCCGGTTTTGATAATGCACAGGTTCAGATTCTGAATAATAATTATTTCTCGTGATTTCTGACTAGAAGTGGTGTTCATTTTATAATTTTTCAGATTTACCAGCTCACAGCATAAAAGGTAGGAAAAGATTGTCTTGAAACAATAACGTAATCGATCTTGGAAAACCGCAAAAAAAGTGATACACGTCTGCTTTTCATGAGGCCACGCGGCCGTCTGAGTCCATACAGCGGCTGACGGTTTGCTAGAAATTTCAATGTTTTGATTCATAATTATATTTTTAAATGCGTTTTTGATAATGTTTTCCCTGGAAAACTTAGATATGGGTTAAATTCTATGAACAAAAAATGTGCCATTGATATTACTTCTATATTTACGGAGAACTAGCGAAAAAAGGTGAAAAAATGTCGTATTTCGTCAATTTTCAATATTTTTTTTTATCGAGCAAAGTTTACCCAATTGTGTTTTGGCTTCCTGGGATACCTTTACCGTTTCCTGGACTAAAGCCAAAGCTAAAAAATACTGTCCTGTTTTGAAAATTTCATGCAGTAAATCAGGATCTTCCGGACGTCCTCGCAAATTTTTTGTACCTCTGAGGCTTGTATGTCGTCTTAACAAGAAACTACTTGATGTCGGGCCGTCTTGTTTTTTTTTATATTTTATTTTAAGTTGTTAATCTCATTACGTAAATGCAAATGTCTAAGTTTTTTAAACTCCTGTAAACTATGTTGTGTGTGCCTGACTGGGGCCTGTGTCGTAACGCAATGGTGCCAAATTGGGCTCCCAGTTGACAGCTTCAATTATATTTAATTCTGTCGGTCCTTTTTTTATTTTTCTAGTACAGCGAAGAATATCCTGATTCTAATTCTAGAGGATTAGTTTACTGGTTGTAGTTGAAAAATGAGAAAACCCCGGTTCTGTCCTTCAACTGGGACGCCATCGACACGCCATTGCGTTACAAACTTAAGCCCCTGCAGCTTTGTAGGGCGGCGTAATACCTGGCTCATTACAGCACTTAACAGGGTATCCCGTAGCTATGAAGGTATGTATGTACAACCAGCGGTTGAAACTTTAAAGCGTTCGTAATTTGCCGTCGTTGAATAGGCCAGCGTGCATCCATAGGACCACGCGGGAGGGGATATAGGTAATAAGTAAAGACAATTGAACTAAGGATAGAAAAACTTTAATTTTTTCAATAACTACTTAGCAAATAAAAGTCTAGAATTGTTAGAATAGAATAGAATATAATACATTATTATTTGTGGACAAGGGCAGTGACAGAGTGGAGGCCGAGAACTGGACGGCGATCAGTGGGAAGACCAGCAGCCCGATGGTCGGACGACATCGTCATTGCAGCGGAGGGTCCATGGATGCGGATGGCTAGGGACCGGGAGAAGTGGCGCGAGGGGAAAAAGGCCTATACCCAACAGTGGGCAGAGATGGGCTGATGATGATGATGATGATGACATTATTTATCAGACAAAACACACAATCGAAACACAACAATACAGTAAATTACACAAATTTAGACACAGAGCATAAAACATACTTTTAAAAATAGTAATTATTAAAATTTAAGACATAAAAAACTTACTTAAAAAGTACCCAACACCATTATGACAAAAATACACAGTTAATATTATCAATATAAAAAAGGCAGTCGTGCGTGTGACGCTGTGTGTTATGGTGATAAAGCGGTCTCTGGACTCAGCATAATGTTGTGAGGAAACGATCACAACGCTGGTATTCTGCCAGAGCCTTTAATGATAATGTTAAGTTTATCAACGTTGTCACTAATTTAACTAGTAGGTAATTATCTTTTTTCTCCACGATTGTATGCCATGTCGCCTGTCGAGATATCGTTTGCTCAAATTAAAATAAAATCGTGGTAAGAGTACCACTTTCTTACGATAATATTTTGACGATAACCTGGTGCGAAAGCAATGTCCGAATTATATGCAAGTTTTTTTTCTCGGGTTCGGATCGGAAGCAGTGCAGAACCGCTCTCAATGTCCATTCCATGTTGGTCAATAGCGTGCATCGATAGTGATTGTCTATGCATCCCGTTGAACCTTTGGCTTGGTTTAGTTTCACGTTGTCAGGGGAGACTGGGTTATTGATTACTAGCTTATGCCCGCGACTTCGTCGGAGCAGACTTAGGTGAAAAGGTGCCTAATGCCCGTTTTCACCAACCACCCCTAATTTTAAAAGACTTTTTAACGAAAATTATCTGCGCCTCTGCAAGTCTAGGGGTCATGGATGAAGGACCATACGAATTCCACTCACAAGCGTTATGAGTTGAGTGTGTATGATCCTTCATCCATGCCCCATAGACTTGCAGAGGTGCAAATAACTTTCGTTAAAAGGCCTTTTAAAATTAGGGGTCGTTGGTGAAAACGGGCATAAGACCCGCTATCGATGTGAATGAAGTCACGGTAAAAAACTAATAATTTCAATACAAACACAAATACAAAATTAAATACACGACGTCTACATATGACCCGTGACTTAATTTATTTATTAAGACTTTTATTATGTTTATATTGCCTATTTTAAAAAGTTTATTTACACCTCGATTTTAATTAATTTAATTTATTTGTTCTCGGTTGATAATGATAATTTTAATTTCTAATGTTTGTAAACAGTATTGATTAGTTATAGGCCTATAGATTTGAATTAATTAATAATTTTAATTTATTATCACTTTTTACAATTTTATCAAATTTTTAATTAGTTAAAATGTTTATTTTGATTTGGAAGTAAATTTTCAGGCTGCAATATAACTATTTGGTCAGCAAGAAATTGCGGCTCTTATTTCATTTGAGCAGCGAACAATTTTTTTGCCGGCAATAAAATCAAAATGATTCGCAATAAGTGGTTAGCAAAAAATTATAATATTGACAGCAAGAAATAACATTTGGTGTCAGCTTAATAATTAATGTGTTTGCAAAATAAATAAACGATAGGCAGAATAATTAATTGGTCGGCAAGATTATACAATTGGTTAGCTCAAAAATAATATCTGTAAGCTATAATATTGATGGGTCTGGAAATTAAAGTATTGGTTAGCAAATAAATTAAAATGAGCTTCATTATGTTAAGTTGATGTGCGATTTTACTGGAAAAGCGGGTTACACGAGCGGTCAATGGCGTGTGGGCGTTGTCATCGGACGTATTAAGATTAACGTAATTTGACACTGATTTTTGGCAGTGAAAACAGAAGGTACTTGATCTCTGAACCTATAGTCACGAAAGAGAAGATGGAAAGAATAAATAACCAAGTTTTTTTTTATTTAGCACCTTAGATTTTTTTATCTATATTTTATATCGTTATTGCAAAATATAATACTCGTAAGTAATCTTTTTTTTAATAATCAGTACAAGATACCTAGTTCCTGCCTAATGCACTTTTTTTTTTGTTAATAAAGCATTTTGATTTAAATATACAATTCATAATATTTTTATTCACCTAGTAAACCAAATAAAATAACCGTAGGTTAGGTAGGTAATCATTAATTATTTTAATGATTTTCAATTACTTAATGCAGCACAGAAGTTGCGTACATTTGTTGCTGTAAGAACAATGTTAGTTCGCCAACCAAAAATAGTTTTACAGCTTGCCAAAACTGAATTAAATGTAGCTCACAATTTGCCTTTCAATTACATTTATGGCTGAACATATACTTAATTAGCTATACAAGCAATTTTTGAGCTGCCCAATATGACATTACTTGCTGACCATTTTTTTATTCTTGCTGGCCACTAGTTGCTGCTCAATTAGCTATTTTTGCCAACCAAAAACATTTTAGAGCCACCCAAAACCTGAATATACTGCCGGCCGTTTAAATCATACCCTTTTGATTTTATGCTATAGTAAATTATTTTGAAAGTTAAGTTAGAAAATTATGCATAAACCTTTTGGAAATAAATGGCTTAATTATTATTTAATTATTATTGATTCGTTATAAATTTTACATTTTTCGATGGATTTTATTATCTCAAATAAATTATACAATTCAATAATATTAAGGGGCCGTGGAGACAGGTACCGTTACACAAAAATGCTGATAAAGGATTGGAGTAAATTAATAGTGGGCTCGTGCTACGGATTTCTACGACGCTACGACTTTTCGTAGGCCTCTACGAGCGTAGCACGGTGGCGGTCGTAGCGAGCGAAGCACGTTATTGAACGGATACGGACAGAAAAAGTTTAGTGGTGGGGGCATTTTTAAAAGTGCTGTTGAGCGTCGATTATTCTTACTAATTGAGGGATAACCGGTTTATTTATCTATACATTTATTTATCTTCATCTTCTCGGATCGAATTTACCAGTAAAAACCAAATTACTGCTGATACTATGTTCTATATGAATGGCAACTTAAAAAGGCCCTAATTTTCGTCCGAGAAAGTGAGCCTACCCACTTACGAACAGATAGTTTGCAGTTCCGATATCCGACCGTTCGGTTAACCTACTTTCGGATAATCGACATTCTACTGTCCTTATTTTCTTGTACTTGTGTATTGCATGTAACAATTTTGATCCGCGACCGCAACTCACTACGCGCGCAGAGGCTGCTAGCGCGTAATTCAATACTTGCTTCGGCGTCGCGAGGTCCGTCACTCCTCTATAATTAAGGTCTCCGAATAAGAACCAAAACTGGTCGGCTATGCCAACATTAATAAAAGTTGTAGTTTTGTGAAGTACCTACCAACCCGTCATTCGTTGGGCATCGCGCTGGCCCCTTCGGAAAATTAGTTCACCCACCACCAAACTGCCTATTTATGTTTCTGCCAATCCGCAAGAAAACCTAGTTATCCGAGTCGCAATCTCGACATGAGAGGGCATGGGCCTTAGTCTGTAACGCAATGGCGTATTGATTGCGTCCCAGTAGAAGGACAAAACCGGGATTTCCTCGTTTTTCTCCTACAACCAGCGAACTAATCCTCTAGGATTAGAATCAGAATATACTTTGCTGTACTACAAAAAGCATTTAAAGGACCGACAGCATTAATAAATCGTAATTGAAGCCGTCAACCGGGAGCCCATTATGGCACCATTGCATTACAGGCTAAGGCCCCTGGGGCCTTTATGGATTTATTAATGCTGTCGGTCCTTTTAATGTTTTTGTAGTATAGCAAAGAATATTCTGATTCTAATTCTAGACGATTACTTAGTTCGCTGGTTGTAGGAGAAAAACGAGGAAATCCCTGTTTTGTCCTTCTACTGGGATGCCATAGATACACCATTGCGTTACAGGCCCCTGTTCTCTCTCGGCCGCTCGTTCCATCCTCGACCCACTTAATTCATCTCACGGTTAACGTGTGTACTGTCGACGTATCGCGTGTCCGTCGCTTGACAGGAATGCGCACTTTTGTATTTATTTGGCACACCAACAGAACACACAATTTAAAAACACAAAAGACATAATACAATATAGGTACATTGCAACACATTCTAAATTATGTGCACTAATTACAGGTGGGCATGCCATGCATTTTCCAAATCAATCAATTACTATAAAAAATCTTAAATTACAAACACATTATAATTCAAATTTATTTAAATACTAGCTGTGCCCGCGACTTCGTATGCGTTTTTACACATGTGACATTTAATTTAAATTCGACTGTGGAATTAATTTGCCTAAAAACCAATCGCGATTCGACCCGTTTCGAATACAATAATGTGGAGGAAAACTCAAAAGGAAGGTTTTTTTTAACCCCCGACCAACAAAGAGGGGTGTCATAAGTTTGATAGCTTTGTGTGTGTGTCTGTTTATGTGTTTATGAGGATGTGCCTGCCTGTGTGTCTGTCTGTGTGTGTGTGTGTGTGCCCTAATCTAAACAATAAATTTATGATAAAATATGTTTTGTTTAGATTAGGTATCGCCCGTGTAAGATACCAGGAAGCATAGCATAAGAATTCGGAAGGCAAAGTTTTTTGTTCGAAAGTCCGTTATTGGCTTAATCTTATCTTTAGACAATATTGAGAAACTAATTTCAATATTTTTTATTTTGGTTCAGTAGTTTGGATTTTACAACGTTTCAAAGATACGGTTTTATGACGTCACGCGACGGTCTGCATACTGTTGGCGGTCATAGGAACAAAACATTTTAGCGCATAAAAACAGAACTACTGGACCAAAATAAAAAATATTGAAATTAGTTTCTCAATATTGTCTAAAGATAAGATTAATGTTATGAATTTTAAGAGGCTACTGCTTAAATTTCTATTATCAAAGTGTTATTACACTATCACAGAATATTTTAATGACAAACCATAAACTAAATATTATATACAATTTGATTTAATAATTGACATTAAATTAAATTTTATTCTTATTTCATTTAATTAATTACCATGTAAATATGTTCATAGTTCATAAGTTATCTGCATGCAATGTAAATAACTAAATTTGTACGCCTTTTGGCAAGACATAGAGGACATACTATTTTTTAACACCTATTCATAATTTATACCTATGTTTGACAAATAAATAATTCTGATTCTGATTCTGATTCTTAAGCCAATAACGGACTTTCGAACAAAAAACTTTGCCTTCCGAATTGCCTGGGAAGTATGGGGGTTTATTATGTATCTCACTCGACGTAGAGTGGGATAGATAAAGTTATAAGCCCATAGATAAGGTCTTACCCATTCTCATGCTAAGCCAGCAAGCAAAGTATAAGGTTGGGTTAGAGCGTATCTACCGCAAATAACTCTGTCTATCCCGCTCTACGGCAAACAAAATATATTTTTTTAATATCAAGTTGGGCTCAGTAGAGTCAATATTTAAAACAAGGCACAAAAAAAATTTCAACCTCGCGTGGGTTCAAATCCAGAACATTTCGACCGCGACGCAACAGTACTACATTTCTAACATCGATACACTTGGTCCGACCTCCACCGAAAACCACTCACTATTCCCTCCAGCAAGCATCATAAGGCTGGTTCAGAGCGTATCTATGGCTCTGTCCATCCCGCTCTACGTCAAACAAAAGAGTGAGATACCTATTATTTTAAACCCATAGATACGCTCTAACCCGGCCTTATGCTACGCTTGTAGAACTAACATTTTCCGCCAAAATAAAATAAAAACAAATGCCGATTTTTCATTTACAATATGCGCCCCAAATGCCAAAAGTCGTAGCGTGCTATTATACAGAGTGTTAGAAGACCGCCAACAAAGCGGGAGACCACGTATACGTACGTATACGTATAGTCCTCATCATAACGAACATTTTTGCCCAAGGAACTATGCCTGGGAAATCAACGGTTTCCGAGATAATAAAGTCGGACAACAATTTTTTTTTTTCAGAAATGTGTTCAGAATCACGTTCTTAACATGCCTTCTCAAGAAGCCATATCAAAATTATGGATATTTCTTACAAAAAATCAAGTTAAAATTGCAACCCGCAATGTAGGTTTTCGAGAGAATGTGGTTCAAAGTCGGACTTTAAATTTTTTTTTTGCAGAAATATGTTCAGTATCACGTTCTTAACATACCTTCTGAAGAAGCCATATCCAAATTATGAATATTTCTTACAAAAAACGAAGTTAAAATTGCAACCCGCAATGTATTCTAAACATCGGATAGCCTAAGTTACTCCCAGAAACGTGAGTTACGACCATGTTAAGTTTGGTTGAAAACTATTCAGCGGTGTTCGCGTTTATCGTGTTCATACAGACAGACAGACAGACAGACAGACAGACAGACAGAAAGACAGACAGACAGACAGACAGACAGACATAAACCGTTTTTTTTGCATTTTTGGATTCAGTATAGTTTATTTAGTAACCCCTGCTAGTTTTTTTCTAAAAATATTCAATGTACAGAATTGACTTCGCTAGAGTTTTATTATAAGTATAGATATAGATTATTTGGCCAAAATTACTATAATAATAATGAAAACTACTACTGCTACTACTGGCGAACTACTACAGGGTGCAATTGAATTCGATAGCGGAACTTTATTAAATGGACGCTGTCTACTGATTACTACAAAAAACTTGTACTAGGTGGCAAAACAAATGGGGCGAAAAAAATATCAGCTGTTCCATTCTCAAGGTAGACTCAGTACTGCGCCAAATGTATGGAACGGCTGATATTTCTTTAGCTCTATTTTTTTGCCCCCTTCTACGGTTGGCCACAGTCTAGGATACCCCAGGGCAGCTCTTACCGCGCGCTGCATAAGGGCGCCAATCGAACAAAAAGGGGTATCCTAACGTGTGGCTGACTGTACAAGTTGTTTATAGTGATCAGTAAACAGCCTGCTTAAAATTCCGCTATCGAATTTGATTGCACCTTGAAGTAGTTCACCCTGAACTGTGAACGTGCGATGTACTTTACAACCCCATATCTGGGCAACACCTTGACGGATTTGGACCACATTCGAACTTAAAATCTTTTATCTCATTTATCCCTCTAAAATGATTTATGACGTTCAGATTTTGCTTTCGCAAATTCACACATTTAATGCAGGAAAATTTATTAGGGTTAGTCAGGTTATTGTAAATAAACAATACGTTTGTTATCCCTATTGTGCGTTTCCTTTAATAACACTCCCAGAGCAAATACATATACAACTCCAGTAGGATAGATCCTTGGGTAGGATAGAAAGGTGGTCACCTTCTGTGATAACCATCATAATATAATCGCGAAAGTTTGTGTGGATGTTTAACAACAGAGAAAGTTTACACACCAGTACACATAGGCCATAATATTTTTTTGCTGCGACTCCGCAATGAAATCTAAAGCGGGAAAATGTTTTGTTAGTTTTTAGTTCAAAAGCTAGTCTACTTAAATACAAATACTTACTTTTTTTTCCATAGGCTCGTGATCCAAGTGCTCAATCCTGCGAAGCCCCTAGTGGGACGCATGTTTGGCCGTTACCACGTCGGCTACCAATTAACAGTAAACATGTAGTCGGTCCCCAGAGAGTGGTAAGACTTAAGACTAATCCGGTGGAATCTCCGAGGAGCTGCACTGCTGTCAATACTGTACTGGACCCTTTTTTGGTTTATTAGGTGGATCCTCGCTAACGGTGAGGGAAAACTTCATGAGGAAACCCACGGCTTAGCTGGCTCCACACGTATTGACTTGTCTTTCCTGCGCGTTAGGCTGACTAAGCTGTCAGGATGGTATAGGTGCTGGGCAAGCCTCTCCACTGCAGCGCCAAGTGGTCTCTTCACCCATACTTGGCCGGTTTTTTATTTACAACTAGCTTTTGCCCGCGACTTCGTCAGCGCTGACTTTTTTTTTCTCGTGAGTTTTTCCGTTGTTTCAGTGGTTATTCTGCTATTCGGGGCGGAGAGAAAACCAACCAATCGAAAATCATAAAAATCGGTCCACCCGTTCTCGAGTTATAAATGGTGTAACTAACACGTCTTTGTTTTATACAGGGCGTCCCACGGCTATGCCACATGGAGGGAAAGTACCTTAAATATTGTAGATGGAACATTTTACTGAAAGAAGACATTATTTTAATTTAAAAAACAATTTAAACTGCATTCATAGATATCTAAATAATAATTGAACCGGGAATCGAACCCGTTCATCATCATCATCATCATCATCAGCCCATCTCTGCCCACTGTTGGGTAACATTAACATTTTTAATACAACATTAGTCAATTTATCAATCAAAATCAATCAAAATCTATGAATGCAGTTTAAATTGTTTTTTACATTCAAATAATGTCTTCTTTCAGTAAAATGTTCCATCTTCAATATTCAACGTACTTTCCCTCCATGTGGCATAGCCGTGGGACGCCCTGTATATCAAGATTTTGCATCTTTCCATATTTTAAGTATTTCCAAAACCCGTCCGCTCCGCTATACTTAGGGTGGCATTAATAGTCGTCAGCTCAAGGTCGAGCTCAAGTAGGTGATCTCAGAAAACAAAACCATCCCTTGCCTAATGTCAAGCTCAAGCTCGAGCTTGAGTAGCTGTCAGTATATTAATAGACACTAGCTTGAGCTTGACATTAGCCAAGGTCTCAAGTCAGTGATTTTGTTTTCTGAGATCACCTACTTGAGCTCGAGCTTGAGCTGATGACTATTAATGCCACCCATAATCAAGGAACACTTTATAATCAAAAGCACAAAAAGCCTCCAAATGTGTTCCGATTCCAATCATACACCGAATTTGTCACGGATAAATAATAAAAAAGTGAGTCGGCAAAGTTTATTCACCTGCGAGGAAAGACTAGAGGATTCCGTAACAAAGAAATTTGTATTTTTGTATTTTTTCGGTGAGTTAAACCCTTGTTTTAAAAGAAAAATGTATTTACAAGTTTAGTTTTTTAGTTAACAAAAATATATTTCTGTGTTTAGTTGTTGTTAGATGTTTGGTCTCTGTTGTTTATGATGACATCAGAGATAAGAATAATAAAGGTGTTTATTTTAACAAGAATGTTCGTTTCCACCCAGAAACGTGCCAACTATAGTTAGAATTAGTATATATGCTGTATGTATATGTACAATAATTTCCTTTTTTTTTTTTTCTTTTAACCCCCCAAAAAGAGGGTTGTTATAAGTTTGACCGCTATGTATGTGTGTGTGTGTGTCCGGTTGTCTGTCTGTGTGTATGTCTGTGGCACCGTAAAACCGATTTGGATGCGGTCTTTTTACTTTGAAAGCAGGTTTTCTAGCGAGTGTTCGTCTAATTTAAACACTGAGTCCACGGAATGACAGTTGCTATCAGATAAAGCCAAACTGGTCACTCCATTGACTACTCCGTGCAATTTTAGTGGTTTTAAAGCCGAAGGTATTTTGTTGTACTGGTGATTCTGAACCAAATTACAAAATTTCATTCCAAAACGCGTGAAAAAAAATTCACTTCTCCATACAAATGGTGTGGATTGGCGATAGCCGTTTGTATTGGGAAGTGTTTTTTTTTTTCGCTCGTTTTGAAGTAAAATTTTGGAATTTGGCGCAGAATCACGAGTACAACTAAATACCTTCGGCTTTAAAACCACTAAAATTCCACGGTGTATATCTTACAGTAGCAACTGTCACTCTATGGACTCGGTTTTTAACACGTTTCAGCAAAATCGGTTCAGCCGTTTATGGGGTAAGCTAGTTTGAAGCAAAAATGTCAGAGGTATTGTAAATTTTTAATTTAGTTGTTATATCAGAAAAGGGTTCAACAACAACCGCCACGGGTCCCTAAGGTAATAGTCTCCGCAGTCAGCACACCCGGCAGCAGGTGTGCGTAAGTCCTAATACCTCAACCTAATGCGTCTTGCATGGCACATTTTGTTCACGGGCGGGCCGGGATTGTCTCCCGCCCGCCCCCTGATTACGTAATATCAATCTTTAAAAGAACCTGGTAACACATCCACTAGCGCCGCGAATGAAAAAAAATCATATCTTCTTTTTGTGTTTTTTGCTAAAAAACGAGCCGTCCGATTTATTTGTAGGGTTATGGAACCTTAGGTCCTAAAAATCAAAATCAATCAAAAATCAATCTAAAAAACAGCCTAGGGATTCTCATAAAATGGCTCGTTTTTAGCCAGAACGCATCGAAAAATAAGACGTTTTTTTTCATTGGCGGCGCTAGTGGACGACGTACCAGGCTCTTAACTAAAAAAAGCAAAATTAGATAATCGCGTTCTGCTCGCAAGCTGCATGGTACGTAATCAGGGCCCCGATCTGCGTTTTGCTGGTCGCGGGTTTTATACCACTTTGAGGGGTCGTTTGTACACGTATCACTTTTAGTATGCATCCAACGCGGAAATATAGCAACAAATTATTTTTAGATCAGGCCCTAGCTTTTGTCTCGAGATAATACAGGGTGTTGTTTAGGTTAGTGTCACCAGACTCAGGCAAGATAGTTTTTGTAACGCTCGGAACTAAAAATAAGTTTAATCACCCCTGAGTCGGGTCTGTCTGTCTGCCTGTGTGTCTGTCTGTGGCACCCTACGTAATTATTAAACGGTTGAACCGATTTGGATGCGGGTTTTTTATTTGAATGCAGGTTTTTAAGTGAGCTTTCTTAGATATATTGTAAAAAAACCGTTCAGCCATTTATGAGATATGCTAATTTGAATCTAAAATGCCGGAGGTATTTTTTATTTTATTTATTTATTGGTTATTATATTTTGTAATGTTTGTATGCAACCTGCTGTGCATTGACAATCAAAGTCAGTAGGTTACAGTAATATAAAGGTAGGGATACATAAACGCATTCCTCAAAGGCCGTCCATATGAAGGCTTATGAAGCGCAGTTTAGAATAATCATTTTGTGTAAACGACAGGTGTACGCGAAGTAAATGTGCAATTATCGGGGATGCGTTGTTGTCGGCAATCGATGGTACACACGACTGCGAAGTTTGAGTTTGGACACAAGTAAAGTTGAAGCTCAATCTGGAGCTTAATTTTCTAACTTCAAAATCTTTCACGGTCCATTTGAAATGGACCTCTTTAAAAGATGTGAATTGATGTTGACAATGTCACTTCTATTTTTTGACACGGCCTGTTATCGTCACCAATCTAAACCTTAGGTCCTGAAAATAGTTAAGCCTCGCGTTGAGAATTTACTGAAGAGTTTTTAGAAAAAACGCATCCAAAAATTCATTGGCGGCGCTAGTCTACTACTGGGCCTTAAAGTATTATATTTTATTTTCTTTATTTTTATTTTATTTTCAAAGGAAAACTTACGGCTAACATAATATCAGAGTAACAAATACATAGTTAATAAAAAGCCAATTAAAGTAATATATTTTATCCTCTATCACCAATTTGCCCAGTGTGCGTACGGTAAACTACAGCAGGTGCACAGCCGCGGTTCATGTGTTATTTATACTCATACATACGACTGCCCACGCTAAATCGAACTAGCGTATTCCACCAATTTATAGAGTATACTTGTAACGTTAATGTTGCTGCTAAACGAGCTATTCCCGACCTTATGGCGATGGTAACAGTGATGTACGTATGTGATGGGCTTATGTTTTGTGGCGTAACGGTCGAGTTGTGGGTTCTATTGGGAAATACACGGGTTGTTTTAATGAGTACAATCAATTTGAGGCTTAAGGAGCATTTTGTTTGTTGATTTATTGTTTTGTTATGCCAGATGGATCTGTCATAATCTACAGAGACTTTCAATCCATAAGACAGTAATATTTAACTATACAGCAACAATCTAGACAAAATAAAAATTTCACCAGTAGGTCTGCAAAAAAGAGAGTTATACTCTGTATTACAACCACGATAATCTCTCTTATGACAAAATAATACAGGGTGTTTCACAAAGGTCCTGTGACACTGAAAGGGGTCGCTTAACTCACAAAGTCAAGTAACGTTTACCTACTATTAAGGATTATCACTGAAAAACTGAGTTCTTTGGGAAAGATGGTGTTTTAATGGAGACTTGGAGGCGAACTGAAAAACATAAAATTTTTTTGGATGCGTTTTTAGCAAAAAACGCTCCTGCGATTTCTCAACGCGAGGCTTAAGTAACTATTTTTAGGACCTAAGGTTTGGATTCCAGGATTGGATTTCCTACGAATGCAAGCGAGAATCGATTGCATTCTTAAGTTCTAGGATCTGAAATGCAAACCTTAGGTCCTAAAAATAGTTAAGCCTCGCGTTGAGAAATTGCAGGAGCGTTTTTTGCTAAAAACGCATAAAAAAAAAAGATATGTTTTTTTTTCATTGGCGGTGCTAGTTGTGAGACGAATAATTATTCATCTTAATAACACCTACTAAGGGACCAAGTGCGATATCTCGAAATAAAAATCGACTGCTCCATACACCTGGCGCCATAGTAAAAGTTGGTTGAATTGGTGAGTACAATTACTTGAAGGTAAAAGTAGTAAGCAATCTCCGGATGACAACATTGGACGTTCACTTTAGATTATGTACAGACAGATAAAAGGTCTGAGGTCAGAATTATTTTGAGGTCCCAGAAGTTTGGTGATGATTGTTTAACACTCTACTAACCTTTGAATGATTGTCGTAATGTAAGCCACGATACGGTGATATACTTACAAGACTCATAATATCTAAGAAGTTGGTCTGACAACACGCCGAACCATGTCAATGACAAATTTGAAAAGTGTAAAAAGCAAAATGTGGCGAATCTCTGTGTTTTTCATGTTAATGAGTGAGCATCCCACTAATAGGTACTATAAATAGTGAAGTTTTGTGAGTGAGTGAGTGTGTTCAGGGACTTACTCTGTAACGCAATGGCGTATCGATGGCGTCCCAGTAGAAGGACAAAACTGAGGTTTCCTCGTTTTTCTCCTACAACCAGCGAACTAATCCTCTAAAAGCATTTCATAGATGGCGCCTACAGGCGTGGCCATAGAAGAATCGGAATACGGCTGTCAAATTTCGCTTAGCACAGATTAATCTTGACAGCCGTATTCCGGTTCTTCTATGGCCATGCCTGTAGCCACGATCCACGGCCACGGCCACGATCTATGAAATGCTTTGTGAATTTGTGCTGAAAACGGCTGATTCCCGAGCAATTTTTTAACATAATAAAAAAATATTTATGTATAATGTCCCTATCATGGGTTTAGTGCTTTAGAAAATGCAAAAATTAATGTCATAGTTGTTGCAGCCGCCGCGACGCCGCAGGGGTTAACCATGTACGGTAAGTTTTTAGGTTTTCGACTCTATTACTAAGACTCCGCTGTCTGTCCATCTATCTGTCCGTCTGTCACCAGGCTATCTCATGAACCGTGATAGTTAGACCTTTGAAATTTTCACAGTTGATGAATTTCTGTTACCGCTATCACAACAAATACTAAAAAACAGAATAAAATAAATGTTTAAGGGGGCTCCCATATAACAAACGTGTATTTTTCTAAAATTTTTATAGATATGTAATGGTTAGGAACCCTTCGTGCGTGAGTCTGACTCGCACTTGCCCGTTTTTTTTTTTTGTTTTTCGGGCACCGCATCAATACTGTTGAATAACATCATCATCATCATCATAATTTTCCGCCCACATTTGCCCACTGCTGGGCATAGGCCTCTGCCCTTCACGCCATCCTCCTCGGTCTCTAGCCGCACGCATCCACGAACCCTCTGTCGCCTTAAGGGGAAACGCGGGTAACCTCAACTCCATACAAAAGGGGAGACCTGTTTCCTCCCTGGATAATTGTTTTAGAAAACATATTATGTGCCATTCAATCTATATTGAATGGCTAGAACATATTTTTTCTAAAATTATTATCCAGGGAGGAAACAGGTCTCCCTTTTTGTATTTTATGTCCATTAGCGGCGGATCGGGCCGGGTCGGGCCGGGGCGGGCCGCAACATAAAAAATATTTGGCTAGGTATGTCGTCGGACCATCTGGCTGGTGGTCTGCCAACCGATCTCTTCCCCTCTCGGGGTCGCCATTCCGCAATCGACTTTGTCCATCTGCCATCGGTACGTCTAGCCAGGTGACCTGCCCCACTTCCACTTCAAAGAAGTTATGCATTTTCCGATATCTGCCACTTTTGTGCGGCTTCTTATTACAACGTTCGGTATACGGTCCAAGATCTGTAAATGGGTTTTAAAGATCTCTATCTATCTATCTATCTATCCAGCCCGTAAATAAATCCCACTGTTGGGCTTAGACCTCTTCCTTTTCACATCCCGTCCACTGTCCTCCCGCTGTTTTGACAATGTCATCGACCCATCGAGCTTTCGGTCTACCCACCGACCGTCGACGCATTCTAGGCCACCATTCCGTGACTGCCTTAGTCCACCGTCCGTCCTCCCGTCTAGGCAGATGCCCTGCTCATCTCCACTTTAATCTTAAGATTCGCGCACCCACATCTTCGACTTTGGTCTTCTGCCCAATTAATTCTTTATTATCATTTCCCAGAGTGTGGCCGAGTGACGCCAAAGGGCACCCCGCTTGTGACAAACGGCGCTCCGGTGGCCCGCGGGGAATTCCCATGGCATGTGGGGGTGTACCAGTGGTATGGGCCCACGGAAGAGGAAAAATCGCCGAATCTGAAGGTCATCTGCGGCGGCTCCCTCATCAGCTCTAAGCTCGTCATTTCAGGTAAGAAAGGCCGCTATGCAAGGTGTTACAAAAGATCCTAACTCTTTTTATAGGGCAGTATAACCGACCCGGTGATCGGAATCACAACCTAATATTTTTTTTGCTCTACGTCGTTCCGTTGGTTTTTAAATTAATAAAATGTGAACGCTTTGGTGGGAGAAAAGTGTTTGTTAAATATTGCTTTCTCTTTATTTATCGACTTTCACAATGTTTTAACAACTCAAAACTATGCAAATGCACCTCCACACAAAAACATATTTTTTGAGCTAATACCAAAAAGAAAAAAGTTATGAATTTTTTTCAGTTCTACCGCGAAGCCACCATCGCACTATAAAGGCCTTAAGCTATGTTACTTATTTACAGCTGCACATTGCTTCTGGAACGACCACACGCAGAGTATAAAGGACTCGAGACTGTATGCTGCGGCGGCCGGGAAGGTCTATCGCAAATGGGACTCAGATAACGAGACGACATACTCGCAGCAAAGAAATGTAAGTGCATATCCTCATTTAGGGCGCTGCCTATCTCCTCCATGTGTTTCTGACACCCTCAAATCCCTCCCTGGTGGAGAGATGGTAAGATATTGCGTCCTACCCGACAGGGACACCTAACCCAACTTAAAAGTCCTTCTTCTTCGTTCCCGTTACTCCTCCACGGTTTTCCATTTCTGTTCTTGGCTAGGGAGGGTAGACTTGTTCTAGTTGTTCCCTCCTTTCTCGTCTCATACAGAACGGATCTCTTCCACGTCTGGGACGGTCTTCTGGGTCGTCGCGAGCCTCCAGCAGGTTTCCAGTCTAGGACCACTTTCGGAACCTAAGAGTGCAAGTGCCTCAAAGATACTGGACTCAAATATATAGTTTAAAAAGTCAAAAATAAGTCAAATAAATAGATGCCGAAATTTGCAAGGTAGGCAGGATGTAATGCAGAAGTTTGGAACAAACCCATTTTGCTGATGTGGAGACATACAGAACATATTGTCCCACGTCACTGATCACGTACCTACATTGATCCGTAGAGGAGGTATCCAAAAGTTTTACGAGAATGTGACTGAGTGGATCAATAGGCTGTCTTAGGTCCACTTTCGTTAACCAGAGTTAGCCAGTTAACTCTGAGTTACGGTCAAAAATTGTACGGAAATGTCAAATTAAATTAGTTAGCCTACCCTGACTTTATAGGTCTAATTCGCATTAGCTGAAGCCTAAAAAGAGCGAAACCTTGCTTTCAACGGCTTTCTTTTTGGCAATTTTTGCTGCAGATCACCGAAATCCTGATCCCAGAGCTGTACCGCAGCTCCCACAGAAAGTATGCTGACGACATTGCCCTATTGGTGCTAGACCAAGGCTTCCGGTTCAGGCCGTACCTTCGCCCCGTCTGTCTCGACTTCGACCCGCAGTTCGAGGAATCACAGCTCACCAGTGGCAGTATGGGAAAGGTAATATTTAGATAGATAGAGAGATAGAAGGACGTTTATTTACACCTTTAATGCATCCATGTTGGTTAGAGATTAAACATCGTCCAATGGATCCAGCACTCTTCTTCTTTAACCCAAATGCAGAGTTAAGGTCTACTCAGCTTCATCATCATCATCAGCCTGTTAGCACCCACTGCTGAGTAAAGGCCTCTTCGTGCTCATGCCACCTCTCACGATCCTGCGCCAGGCGCAACCACTGTTTCCCGGCTACTTTGGCTAAGTCGTCGGACCATCTGACTCAGCTTAAATTAAATTAATTAGGTATAATATAACTAAATATTAACAAAAATTTATAAAAAACCAACTTCAATTTCAGTTCTTCGAAGTTGTTCATAATTAAGATTACCAGTTTTTGCAATCTAAAAAAGGATTGGCAATCCCTGGTGGAAACACTCTCATAAAGATACTGCTCAGTGATCTCCAGCCATCCGTTCTCCATCTCCGAAGTTCTTCATCAGACCTTCACCATTTTGTGAAATCACATATAATAATAATATATTTAGTGTGTTTGGGTTTGTTTATACAGACTTCAAAAAAGGAGGATGTACGGTCGGCCACAGTCACAGATACCCCATGGCAGCTCTTACCGCGCGCGGCATAAGGGCGCCAATCGAACAAAAAGGGGTATCTTAACGTTTGGCCGACTGTACCAATTCGACACGTTTTTTCATTTTTATATTTGTTAGGTACCTCAGAACTTTTTTCTATGAGAACCGATTTTGATGGTTCTTTTTTTTGCTTAAAGGGTACACTTCTCATGTGGTCCCGTAAAATGTTGAAGATTTGATGAAGAACTTCGGATATAGAGAACGATACTCCTCAACGGATAGCAGCAGATCACTCAGAATTTATTTCCAAGGTGGCTGGGTGGGGCTTCGCCTCAGAAAACGGAGCCCTATCCGAGGAGCTGCAGGTGGTGGCTCTCCCCTTCGTGGCGAGACTCGACTGCATCGAGCGATCGCCGCCATTGTTCAAGGAGTACATCACACCGGACAAGCTCTGCGCCGGCTTCACTAACGGTAAGTCTTCCATCACCGTCATGGCAGATGCAAGAGCAATCTCTATAATCATCATCAATCATCAGCCTGTTAATACCCACTGCTGAGTAAAGGCCTCTTCATTCTCACGCCACCTCTCAAGATCCTGTGCCAGGCGCAACCACTGTTTTCCGGCTACTTTGGCTATGTCGTCGGACCATCTGGCTGGTGGTCTGCCAACCGATCTCTTCCCCTCTCGGGGTCACCATTTTGCAATGGACTTTGTCCATTTGCCAACGGTACGTCTAGCCAGGTTACCTGCCCATTTCCACTTCAAAGAAGTTATGAGTTTTCCGACGTCTGCCACTTTTGTGCGGCTTCTTATTACAACGTTTGGTATACGGTCCAAGATCTGTAAGTGGGTTTGTAAAGAAGACAGCTCAAAGTGCTGTGGTTGTAGCGCCTTTTCGCAAACAATGGCTCATCTCCATGGACGTCCCTCGTGCCCGACTTCTTTGAAGCCTTGTCCACTGCTTCCAGTCGCCTTTTCTATGTCATCAACCCGTCGCTGAAAAAACAGAACCGCTCACAGCCTAGTTGGACTAGCCATTATTAATCGATTGGCAAAGTTAAACAACATCGGGCGCGGTCATTCCATGGATGACGGTCACCCATCCATGGACTGACAGCGCCCGAAATTTATTAAGAATGTCGATTTCAACTATGCTGTGAGCGCTTCAAGAGGACATCATCTTCATAATTTTCCAGGTACAACAGTCTGCAAGGGCGACAGCGGTGGAGGCCTGGTTTTTGCCCGAGAGGGGCGTTACTACCTTCGAGGCGTCGTCTCCACCAAACCCAATGGTGAAGTGCTCTACTGCAACACCCTCGCCCTAGCCACGTTCACTCGCATAAGTTGGCACCAGGAGCTCATCCTCAGCCGCTTCCAGTCCAGCGAGCTTGATGCCGAAATCCGACTGTACGAATTTTAAGGGTAGAAAAATATCATCATCATCAGCCCCACTGTTGGGTATAGGCCTTTTTCCCCTCGCGCCACCTCTCACGGTCCCCAGCCATACGCATCCATGGACCCTCCGTCTCCTCTCCTCTGGAGGACACCTGGCGAGGATGGAAGATGGCCGGTGGACAAAGGCAGTGACAGAGTGGCGGCCGAGAATGAGACGACGATCAGTCGGAAGACCAGCAGCCCGATGGTTAAACGACATTGTCATAGAAAAATATTGGCAGGCTTAATTTGAATTTGATACCCGAACAGAATTTGGTATTGTTTACCTAATAGCTGGTGAGCTGGTGACCGACGCTGGAATCGACGTTCTTTGTCAAGGCTGGGAGTTGGTTGGCTAATACTCGTAGAGTAAACTTCGCTGAGTATAAGGATTTTTTTTTTTAAGTTTTACACGCTACCGGAAAAAAATCCAGACTCTGCGATGTCTACTCTCTCAGCCTACCAACTCCCACCAAGTGTAACAGAAAAACCTTCACCGCTAACTGCACTGATTCCGAGCGATCTGGTGCTGTCCTTTGAGGAGTTCCATTCTTCACCTCTGAAGTTCTTCATCAGACCAATTTTTATAGGACTATTTGGGAAGTATACACTTTCAAACAAGAAAAAATTAATCAAAATGGGTTCACGTAAAAAAAATTGTGTGATAATACGGCCCGAATCGAGTACCTCCCCTTTTTTTAAGTCGGTTAACAAAAGATGCACTTTGTATACCTACACATTTCATTAAAAACTTTTTATTTCAATACTTTTGATCCATGACATTCTGTTTCAGTATATCAGGCACGAATAAGTGCAAACTGCCTCCGTATCCGGACCATGGAACATACACGGTAGAAGGAAATCCTTTAGCCAGTCCAGGATTCGTGCTAGACGGGATCGCTATTCTGCAGTTGGAGTGTGACCCTGGATACAGGTATGTACTGCTATGGCGGTTTTACACTCTCGGTTTCATTGACATAATATACTATGAAATTGTAGTTTTATGAAATGGTCCACTGAAGTCAGTCTTGAAGAATCGACCAGCGCGCTTCAAATCAATTTACACAGGATTAGTATCGGGTTGGCACTATTTTGTCTAGAATTAGTAACTTAGCCTACCTATGTAATTCAGGTTTTATCTGCGTACAGGTATGTCCCAGAAGACGCGAGTACAAATGCAACCTTAGTGGACAGCGGTGCGGTCGTCTGTTATTCAGGGCAATGGAAGTACAAGTATTTGCCCAAGTGTGATTTTGGTAAGACAGAAAAATATGTCAGAATCGAGTATTAACATTTCTTCTCAGGAAGCCACATCAGAATTTTGATAAATTCTTACAAAAAACGAGGTTAAAATTGCAACCCGCTAAGTATTTTTTTTTTAAACATAAGTACTCGTAGCTTAGGTACATACAACGCCTACGCTTGTGCAATGCCTTCTGTACATTGCACGTCAATTGTGTGATAAAATATTTACAAAATGATAACGTTATAGACAAAAATCATCTCCCAGCAATATTGGGGTCCAGGCGCCCTAGTCTGTAAAGCAATGGTGCTAAAAATGGGCTCCCAGTTGACGGCTTCAAGTACGGTTTATTAATGCTGTCGGTCCTTTTAATGTTTTTTTTAGTACAGCAAAGAATATTCTGATTCTAATTCTAGAGGATTAGTTGGCTAGTTGTAGGAGAAAAACGAGGAAATCCCGGTTTTGTCCTCCTTCTGGGACGCCATCGAAACGCCATTGCCTTTCGCGTTGCGGACCTTTCGGGTATGGCGGCGGTCTTTAAGCAGACTCATATCCATGTTTGTTTACAGAGTGCGGACGCGCACCGCTGCCAGATGGGCAGCTGGCCCCGTGGCGTGCCCAAATTTTCCAAAGAGGTTTTTACCGGTGCGACGCCACGCTGGTGCGCTTGGATGTTCTTATCACTGGTATGTACTAGCTTAGTGTATACTACCAGAACGTGAGGGGACTGAGGACTAAAACGGAGGTATTTTATAGGAGTATGCGGTCGAACGACTACGATGTCATAACATTATCGGAAACCTGGCTGCTTGACGGCATTACCGATGATGAACTTTTCGATGACCGTTATTGTGTGTGGCGTCGCGATCGCGATTATGCGCGAACAAATCAATTGTACGGAGGTGGAGTAGCCATCGCAGTCAAGCGCTCTTTATTAGCTACTCGTGTGCCCGACTGGCAATCCTCAGCCGAAGATATATGGGTATCGTTAACTCTGCGCTGTCCACGTAACAAAACCACGGTTAAACTAAATATCTGCACCATTTATCTGTGTGAGGAAAAGCACGGTCGACTCATTCGGATTCCCTTTGACGTACAATTAACAAACTTTTGTGATAAGGTCGAGTCGATAATAACGAGCAACCAACAAGACAAATTTTTATTACTGGGTGATTTTAATATGAGCTCCATTAATTGGTTGGACGGCGGCAATGTTCTTCAACCTGATAATGTATCCGGGGAGCATGAAACATATTTCATAGATACTTTTAATATCTGCGGACTCCAACAGTGCAACACTACTATTAATGCCTACGGTCGAATCCTAGACCTAGTTTTCGCGAGTGAGTTCGTAAGCGTTATGTGCTGCCCGGATCCATTTGTTCCCGAGGACCCGTTCCATAAAACACTGCATATTACTATTTCATTTGTTGAGTTGGACCCCCTTCCTCTATCCAAGCGCACCGTTTTCTCCTACTATCGTGGGGATTTTAAATCAATTAATAAAGAAATTATCTCGACCAATTGGGCCGACGACCTTGAAAAAGGAAATGTTGAAGAAGCAGTTAGTTCATTCTACAGTACCATCTACACCCTGCGTGACAAGTATGTCCCTAAATGTAGCAAAGCGAACACTAATTACCCTCCATGGTATAACCGCCCACTTATAAAAATAATAAAAGAAAAGTTTAAGTATTTTAAAAAGTTCAAAACCTACGGTAATATCTCGGATAAATCTACTTTTGAGTTACTAAGAGATCGGTTTAAGCGCCTTGAGAAGGAGTGTTACGATAATTACATTAACCTTGTAGAAGACTCAATTAAAGTAAACCCCAGAAGTTTTTGGAAATTTGTTAAAAACACGCGAGGTTCCTCCTTTCCAGCCTCTATGAATTACTCAGGCATTACTTCAAACACTGGCGAGGGCATAAGTAATTTATTCAGCGACTATTTCCATTCAACATTCTTACAAAACAATTCGTCGACTGCATCGGTAAGTTTGACTGAGCCGACCACTCCCACTGTAAGTGACCTCGCTTATCTAGAAATCATCCCAGATCAAATTCACAAACTTTTGAAAATTCTCGACTTGAAGAAGTCAGCTGGCCCTGATGATTTACCTGCATTATTTCTTGTTAGATGTGCTGAAAGCCTGTCTATTCCTCTAGCTATCTTATTTAACAGGTCGATCTCTGAAGGTGTCATGCCTACTAAGTGGAAATCGGCCTTTATTACTCCAATTCATAAGAAAGGTCCTAAAAACGCTGTTAACAACTATCGACCCATTTCCAAATTATGCCTCATTGCCAAGATATTCGAACGTATTGTATATAATCAAGTCTACTCCGCAGTTAAACAATCTTTTTGCCCTCAGCAGTACGGATTCCTAAAACAGAGGTCCACTGATTCAAATTTAATTATTTTCAACGAGTTCCTATCTCTTGAAATGGACAGTGGTAATCTGATTGACGCTATATATACAGACTACAGTAAGGCATTTGATCGTATTGACCATGATTTACTCCTTAAGAAGCTCCTTTCAATTGGTATAAGAGGAGATCTATATCGATGGTTTTCCTCGTATGTCATGAACAGGTCTCAAGCAGTGGTCTTAAATGGATATACTTCATCCTGGATGAACATCCCCTCGGGAGTGCCCCAAGGATCCTTGCTTGGTCCGCTTTTATTCATCATTTTTATCCAGGACATATCGACATGTTTTGCTCATTCAGACTTTCTCCTGTTTGCGGATGACATGAAGGTATTTAGAGTTGTCAACAACGCCTCTGATGCTTTGTTTCTCCAGGAAGATCTCCACAGACTGGACCAATACTGTGCTAACAATAAACTAGACATTAATGTGTCTAAATGCTTCTCGATTTCCTTTAGTCGCAAGCATAGCCTTCATAATTCTACATACATATTAAAAAATAAACCTATTGCTACTTGTAACGAAATAAGGGATCTTGGGGTGATCATGGACCAGAAATTATTGTTCGATCAACATGTCGAGTCTATTGTCAATAAGGCGTACAGGGCGCTCGGATTTGTTATGCGTTCCTGTAAAAACCTCCGGCGGCTAAAATCGGTAAAAATAGTGTACTGTGCATTCGTGCGCAGTCACCTAGAGTATGCTTCCCAAGTTTGGAACCCTTGTTATGATATTTATTCGTCCAAAATCGAAAGTATCCAAAAGAAGTTTATCCGCTTTCTTAGATTCAAATTTAAAATTCCAAGACTAGATTATGAAAAACTATGTGTGAAGCTTCATTTGCTACCGCTGCATACTCGACGATACATTTCGGATATAATATTTTTAATGAAAATTGCCCAAAATAATATAGATTCTCCTGCACTACTATCTCACCTAAATCTCTGGGTCCCCCCACGTCTGTCATCCCGTCAAAAGTCAACTTTTTTTGTCCCTAGTGCTAATACGAACTATAGAAGGAATGCCTTCCTCCCGAGAGCTGCTCATTCATTTAATAAACTTTGTAGGGACCACTCTGATATCGACTTATTTTGTGATAATCTCAATAGCATTCGTAGATTACTAACAGTGCGATTTTGTACCTCGCTCTAGGTACTGATCTACTCAACACCTATATAGGTATACGTATTGCCATATCACTGCATTTGTTTTCTCTTTACCATAAATTCCGCTATGTTTTCCTTTCTTTTCTTTTTGTTATTCCCGAAATGAAATGCATAATATATTCTTATTCTACCTATAATCAAGAACTATGATGTACCTTCCTATTTCGGTACATAAAATCTTCTATTTCTTTAACTATTTAATTCTGTACCATTTCTTACTATTGTTTCTTCTATCTGTGAAAACTTTTAATTGGCTTTTTATTAACTATGTATTTGCTATCTTGTATGTATCTTAGCCGTAAGTTTTCCTCTGAAAATAAAATAAAAATAAAATAAAATGTACTTACTTACGACGCTGGCTCAGTGACCTGGGGCCTTATCTTTAACGAGGAAACCCCGGGTTTGTCCTTCTGCTGGGACGCCATCGATACGCCATTGCGTTACAGGCTAAGGTCCCTGAAGTGGATTTTGGCCTCCGCAACCAAGACACCTGGCTAGACCCATTGATTTTGGATGGATGAAGTCCATTGTGGAATGGCGACCTCGAGAGGGGAAGAGATCATTTAGCAGACCACCAGCCAGATGGTCCGATGACATAGCCCAAGTAGCCGGAAAGCAGTGGTTGCGTCTGGCACAGGATCGTGAGTGGTGGCGTGAGCATGAAGAGGCCTTTACTCAGCTGTGGGTGTCAACAGGCTGATGATGATAATGAACCAAGAGATGCCATCTCTCCCTGTCCTGAGCCACTTCCCTCCGGTCTTCCACCTGAAGTGCGCGCAAGTCCTTGGAAACTTCATCAATCCAGCGATTCTTGGGGCGTCCACTGGTCGACGTCCAGAAGGTTGCTCTTCGTATGTTTTTCTTACTGCCCGATCCCCTCCCGTTTTTGTTCGGTCACGCAGAATCTCTACAGGGTGCAATCGACTTCGATAGCGTAACTTAAAGTAAGATGTCTACTGATCACTACAAACAACTTCTAGTACAAGTTCTAGTAACAACTTCTAGTACTAGGTGTTTAGATTTGTTAGTTATTATGTCAAGAGATGTCAAATGTAAGAATCTTAAAAATCCTACTAGGTTAAATTAGTAAATCGGACAATCTATCGAACAAATTGTCTATATAACCACGAAAGTCTAAAAAAGCATTTTTTTTTTAATTAAGCTTTAATGTTGTTTTTCAGAGGGATCGTGCATCATTGAGTGGGTTGACGAAACTACAACAAGATTTTTGAGCAAGCTATTGCTTAAGGTCACAGCGGGCGAGCAGTCCTCAAAGGTAGATACGTTTACTACACAGTTGGTACGTTGTTGGTGCTGGTTAAATTGTGAATACCTAGTCTGCAATTTTTTTTGTCTATAGGTCGTGGACATGGTCAAACCTCCTCACTACGACGCTAACCAGGGCGATATAGCCATCGTATTCGTGGAACCCTTTCAGTTGACGCCGTCGGTGCAGCCCGCATGTGTCGACCCGCTTACGACAACGCCCTCTGCCGGCCAATCAGGGAATGTAAGCTACTTTACAAATTCACCCTTATCTTATTTCCCGGCTCAGTAGTAGGCAGAACTGCAACGAATGCAATCATTTATCGCCAAAAGTGGCCACATAATGTAGGTTCTAGGATCTGGAATCCAAACCTTAGGCCCGGTTTCTGAGTTGAGAATTGCTAAACAAATGGGTAAGTATCGTCCTGTCTCTGCAGATTTCTCACAAAAAAGCGTGACAGAGCGATACGTAAGTATGTGCTTAGTAAAATTCTCAACTCAGAAACCGGGCCTTAGGCCCGTTTTCTGAGTTGAGAATTTTGCTAAGCAAATGGGTAAGTATCGTCCTGTCTCTGCAGATTTCTCACAAAAGAGCGTGACAGAGCGATACGTAAGTATGTGCTTAGTGAAATTCTCAACTCAGAAACCGGGCCTTAGGGTCCTAAAAATAGTTAAGCCTCGCGTTGAGATTTTACGGCAGAGTTTTTATCAAAAAACGCATCCAAAAAGAAGATATGATTTTTTTTTCATTGGCGACGCTAGTGCGGATGTCTCAGTAGTGCTTTCTCCATACAAACGTAGTCCCCGATTTCCTCCCGGAATAATGGCACTAGTGCAAACATTTTTGGTATTCTGAGACATCTTCATCCCCGGCATGTCGGACTGTTTAGATTTTTTCGATAAATTATTGTTAACAGGAGCTAGGACCTAGCGAAAATAAAAAAATGCGTATTTAAAAGCGGCGGCAAAAGTCGTAAACCTATGAAAAACTTTAAATTAAAAAAAAACAAGACGACTCGACATAGAGTAGTTTCTTGTGATATCAGTGGTGAAAAAAAATTGTATGTCGCACCAGTTTATAGAGAGGAAAGTGGGGAATACGAAACCTCGATTTTGAAGATTTTCTTCAGGTTGTCCCTTTCACTCATTATTTGCGCACGCGAGATAGCAACAGATTTTTCAAAAAAAATTTCTATATTGCATTAAATTCCATCTAAATACCATGTCCCAGGCACTGCAGCGTCCCAGTGGTCGCTTCGCTTGGTGAAGGTGCCACTGGACGCAGTATGTACAAATCATCTTCTAGGATTCCTAGATGCAAAAACCTAAGTTTATACAGAATAGACTTTTGAGATCCGGCTGTATTGTATTTTATTGAGATAAATAATACATAAAAAACAACACAAATAACAAAAAAAAACAAAAGATCTGCTTTTCAATTAACGCGCCAAAAGTATGATCTTTTTTCGCGTAATTTTTTTGGCCACATGAAGAGATTGTTTGTCTGCCTAATTTAATAGCGGACTTAAGGCCCAAACCGCCTATGTGTTCTGGTCTACGAAGCAGTGGCACTGCCTAAAAAACTTGTCGTAGATCAGAACACATAATCGGCTGAATTATTGTTGTTCTGTTGTTAACAAGAATGAAAAGAATAATAGGTTATTGACGCGAACGAAAAATCGCTGAACAAAAATAGCTCAGTTTAGCTACAAAATGTAAAAAACTGCGAAAATTTTGAATTTCCCACCACGTTGCTATCGTCCCACCTTAAGAATGCTTACCTAAAGTTCCGCTATCGAGTTAGAATGCATGAACCGGTAATAATACGAGTATTATAACGAGTATTATAACGATAACTAATGTTGCTTTCAGGCAGTCTCTAACAACACTGAAGTGATGCTGAGGGTTCAAAATACGTGTCGGAGTAAAGAAATTAACTTCTGCGCAATGACTAAAGACAATGGTAACGTAGAATCTTGCTTATGCTTTGCTTTGAATAGAACGCTAAATCGCACTTCACGCCGCCGATATAGCAAGTTGTCTCTTAATCAGAAAAATCAGTAAGAAAAATTTACAATAGCCTATCTGACTTTATAAAACTAGAAAATGTTATGAATTTTAAGAGGCTACTATTATCAAAGTGTTATTACACTATCACAGAATATTTTAATGACAAACCATAAACTAAATATTATATACAATTTGATTTAACTAGTGGTTCGCTCCGAACTATGAACTCGCGACCCCAGTTACAGTTGTGTAACTTTGCTTACGCCATTCGCGCAGGCGCGCGCGAGCTTTGCATATAAACTATACAATCCCATATCTCGGCAATCCCCCTCGACCGATTTGGTTCATGTTCGAACTTAAAAATTCTTTTAATTTCGTTTACCCGCCTACCAAATTTCATAACGATCCGACCAAATTTACTCAAGTTATCGTCGAACGAACATTCATACATACATACATACAAACAAACGCCGGATTGTTCCAGTAGACTCTGAGAACTTCGCTCGCTTCGCTCGCTCGTTCAATAATTGACATTTAATTTTATTCTTATTTCATTTCATTAATAAATTACCATGTAAATATTGTGATGGTCACCTTTCCAGCGTTTCAAAATTAATCGTCAACATAGACAGCCACCCCAATGAACCCAATGAACCAATGAACCCCGAGAACTCAACTCATCACAATATAACATGTAAATCATAAGTTATCTGCATGCAATGTAAATAACTAAATTTGTACGCCTTTTGGCAAGACATAGAGGACATACTATTTTTTATCACCTATTCATAATTTATACCTATGTTTGACAAATAAAAAAAATCTAATTCTGATCGCATCATGACTAAGGCCCGTAATATCAATCACAGTTTAAACCAAAAAGGCTAGTTTAAACCCTATCTGTCTATTAATTCTCATACAAAATTCGAAGTTTAATCTAAGGTCTGAGTTTAAACTTTGATTGATCTTACGGGCCTAAGGGTGGTATTAATTAGTCGTCAGCTAAGCTCGAGCTCGTAGGTGATCTCAGAAAACAAAATCACCTCTTGGCTAATGTCAATGTCAAGATTGTCAAGCTTAAGCTCGAGCTTGAGTAGATGTTAGCATATTAATAGATACTTGAGCTTGACTCAAGCTCATCATCATCATCTTCATCATCAGCCCACCTCTGCCCACTGTTGGGTAAAGGCCTTTTTCCCTTCGCGCCACCTCTCACGGTCCCTAGCCATCCGCATCCATGGACCCTCCGCCGCTATGACAATGTCGTCCGACCATCGGGCTGCTGGTCTTCCGACTGATCGTCGTCCAGTTCTCGGCCGCCACTCTGTCACTGCCCTTGTCCACCGACCATCTTCCCTCCTCGCCAGGTGTGCTGCCCATTTCCACTCGAGACTCGAGATTCGATCACCGATATCGTCAACCTTCGTTCGACGTCGGATGACGGCATTCGGTACTCGATCAACGAGTCTGAGGCCTAGCATGGCTCGCTCCATAGACCTTTGTGCTACTTCTATACGGTGCCTGTTCTTCTTTGTGAGCGTCCATGTTTCGGCCCCATATGTGAGAATGGGCAGAACACACTGGTTAAATGTCTTGGTCTTTAGACGTTGTGGGATCTTCGATTTAAATACATCGGCTAGTTTACCAAAGGCAGCCCATCCTAGCCCAACCCGTCGCATGATCTCCTTAACCTGTGAATCTTGGCCAAAAGATTTTGGATTGGCGTTGTCCAAGATAAACATACTCATCTACTACCTCTATAGGGACTCAAGCTCAAGTGTCTATTAACATGCATCTAAGTCCAACTAGGCTGTTAGCGCTACTGGGCTACTGACCAACATTTTCACCCTGTATATTTTTTGTTATTTTGCAGCCAACCTAGCCACGGGCAGCGGTCTGGTCGTACCCGTCCAGACTGGAAACGAGACCCGCTACTTCCTGAGAGGAGTCGTGGTCTCCAATCGGGTCTGGATAACTCGGAAGAAGCTTGACAACGTGTTTATGTTCAGACGGCTCGACAACAAGCAACAGTTTCTGAGAGAGCATTTGTCAGCAATGGTGAACACCTATTAAGAGTCAACTACCTACCTATATGATATACAAGGTGTTACAAAAGAACCTAACTCTTTTTACAGGGTGTAACCTACTGGTCAACAGGATGACACTTCTGTAAAAAAATAATATTTTTTTTATTTTATAACCTCAAAAAAATTTTTTTTTCATAACTTTTTTGTTTTTGGTATTAGCTCAAATTTTTAAATAATTTTTGTGTGTGTACATTTACATTTGCACAGCTTTGAGTTGTTAAAACATTGTGAAAGTCAATGAAAACATTAATTAAAAAATACTTTTCTCCCGTCACAGCATTCACATTTTATTAATTTAAAAATCAACGGAACTTCATAGACAAAAAAAATATTTAGGTTGTGATCTCTATCACTGGGTGCTATTACCCTGTAAAAAGAGTTAGGATATTTTGTAACACCTTGTATTTATATGAATTAACCTAAGTATGAATAAAACGTGCACAAACCAAAAGTGACCGTTTTTTACTTGTGCAGGAAGGGTCTAGGATCTGTGATCTAGATTTTAGGTCCTATTTCAAGTCGTGTCCCGAGCGTTTTTTTAACCTTATAATTTGTTTCCCTGGCACAGGTTAGAACATCTGATTTGTTTTTTTACCCCAAAATTTTTTGGTCCCATAGGTAGGTACTAGAAGTTGTTGATTTGATTTGTATTGTATTGATGAGGTAGAATGACTGCTTAACGTTCAGCTATCGAATTTAACTGCTGTGTTATAAGCACACACGGCCATGTTAGCAGTGGTAGATATAAATCAGTATCAATACATTATGCTCACAAATACATTACCGACTAGCGCTGGTAGACAACCCCCATAAATACTAGATTAGGCAAAGCACACCTGGCATGCCGTATTGTGCTGCTAAGGCTGCCCGCAGTCTCGGCTCGTCGGAGAACCGCCCAAGGGTCCCTTAATAAAATCTTTTATCGCCAGGTGGGCGGGATTTATTCGTAGGTTATGTATACAGGGTGTTAAAAGACCGCCAACAAAGCGGGAAACCACATATTGTCCTCACCATAAGGGAAATTTTTGCCCAAGGAACTATGCCTGGGAAATCAACGGCTTCCGAGAAAATGAGGTTCAAAGTCGGACTTTTCAAAACTTTATTTTAATCAGAAATGCATTCAGGATCTAGTTCTTAACATACCTTCCCAAGAAGCCATATCAAAATTATGAATGTTTCTTACAAAAAATGAAGTTAAAATTGCAACCCGCAATGTATTCTAAAGATTGGCTCTTCAAGCTTAAGTAACATAAACTGATACCTACGCTTGCGCAATATGACTTCTGTGCGTTACACGTCCATTGCGTGATAAAATATTTTTCAAAATTATAACCTAAAAAACCAAAATCATTTCCCAGCAATAATTTATCGAAAAAGTACTTTGTTTGGTGTCTAGTATGCGTAGCTTTCGGGTTTGTTGGCGGACTTTTAACACCCTGTATGTGTGTATGTATGAATGTTCGTTCGACGATAACTTGAGTTTTGGTCGGATCGCTTCGTACGTTAAGGTTGTCTGGTGGAATAGATCGCTCTTAGCGATAAGACTGTCATTGTGTACTCTTAGGTAAGAAAATTCTTTTTGAACGAGCGAGCGAAACGAGCTAATTTCTCCGAGTCTACTGGAACAATCCGGCATTTTTATGTGTGTATGTATGTATGTTTGTATACAGTATGTATGGATGTCCGTTCAGATCGTCATGAATTTTGGTAGGCGGGTAAATGAAATTAAAATATTTTTTTAAGTTCAAACATGAGCCAAATCGGTCGAGGGCTTGCCGAGATATGGGGTCGCGAGTTCACAGTTCGGGGCGAACCACTACTTAAAATAATTACCTACCAATCACAGTCACAGATGTACAGCCAGCCTAAGGCCTCATGCACCGCACAATACCCTAATCGCGTGAGTGAGTAAATCCGCTTTCAAACACAACCCAGTGAGGTGTCTAACCACAGTCGCCTACTTCGCATAGTCTGGACTTAGCAGACCGGAGTGGAGTAGGAAGGTGATCCTTGTTTTTACCAAAACTCAAGAACTACAGGGTGCAATCGAATTCGATAGCGGAACTTTAAGAGTCCCCTTCAGGACCGTGGGAACTCAGTGACGGCCAAGCGCGTGAAACGCTGATTTCTACTCCGTGCAATTTTAGTGGTTTTAAAGCCGAAGGTATTTTATTGCACTGGTGATTCTGAGCCAAATTACAAAGTTTCATTCCAAAACGCGCGAAACAAAAATTCACTTCTCCATACAAATGGTGTCGATTGGCGATAGCCGTTTGTATTGGGAGGTGTTTTTTATTTTCGCTCGTTTTGAAGTAACATTTTGGAATTTGGCTCAGAATCACGAGTGCAACTAAATACCTTCGGCTTTAAAACCACTAAAATTCCACGGTGTATAGCTGTTTCACCATAGAGCGATACGGGGCGCGGAAAAAGTGAGAGGCAATGCGGCTGTATGAGTCTACGTGTGTTCGTGTCCTTTCGGGAGTATGTAGTTGTAGATGTATAGATAATAGATCTATTTTCCCAATTTTTTCGTAGTTCAGCTGCCATTTCTACATTTTATTAGGTATTTAATTTTTTTTTTCTGACAAGTACAACACATTATTTATGTTCCCAAGGTAGTTAGACTCCAATAGATAGTGTAATAATGTAAGTAAATAACAGCTGAAAGTAACCCCTTTTTCGGCGCGAAAAACGCATCGCTCTAATTTCTTTCAGGCTATTTTTCTCATCATAAAAACTATTTGCAAACCTCCGTATTGGTCATCTACTCCAAGTTCAGCAAAATCCAGCCTGTAGTTTAGAAATTAAACCGGAACTACGTTTGTATGGGAAAATGGTGCTCTAGAACCCTCTTAAGTAAGTAGGCTGTCTACCGATCACTTCTTCTTATTTGTGTGAGAGTGTCAAAATTATTATATGCAGCCAATGCTTCACGACCGCTATGGCTTTGGGTGTCGCTTTCAGCAGGTCTTCGGTGGTGCACGTGAATGGAGAGTCTGGGCACTGTAGGAGGTGTTGGGTGCTATGGGTCTGGCCGCAGACGCAATTGGTGCTGGCGTCTGGTGGTAGGAATTCCCATCTCCTCATGTTGTCCCGTGACCGTGCCACTCCAACTCTGAGCCGGTTGAGACCCTTCCACACCGTCCATTTCTCAGACGCCCCCGACGGTAGATGCTCTGCTGGTGCAAAAAGTTCGTCCTGCTCCGTCAGTTGCGCTTTCGCACCGATCACTATAAACAACTGATATTAAGTGGCAAAAAAAATGGAGCCTAAAAAATATCAGCTGTTCCATAGAACTACGAAAAAGGTTGACTCGTTACTTCACCAAATGAATGGAACAGCTGATATTTTTTTCGCTTCATTTTTTTTCCACCAAATAAGTACAATTTGTTTGTAGTGATCAGTAGACAGCCTTCTTAAAGTTCCGCTATCGAGCCTTGGCCTGGCTTTAATTTTGAAGTGTTCTATGTAATTTTTCTGTGCCAGTACTGGTTCTAGCCACAAATATTTTTACCAAATGTATGGAACAGCTGATTTTTTTTTCGCTCCATCTTTTTTCCACCAAATAAGTACAAGTTGTTTGTAGTGATCAGTAGACAGCCTATTTAAAGTTCCGCTGTTGAGCCTTGACTTATGGCTTTAATTTTGAAGTGTTGTATGTAATTTTTGTGTGCCTGTACTGGTTTTAGACAAAAAAAATTTTTTTTTTTTTTTAATTCAAATTTAAATTTACATGAGCTTTTTTGTTTTCTGAGGTCACCTACTTAAGCTTGAGATGACGACTATTAATGCTACCCTTAATCGTAGGTGCGGATTGAAGGTAGAACAGAAAGGAAGTGGATTTAAAGAATATAATAAACCCTGGTGAAGTATTATAATTAAGTTTGCGCTCATCAATCATGGCGCGCCATCTGTCGGCGGAGATGTGAAGCGAACTTATTCATAGTCCTTGTTAGCAACAACATACAATATTTTTGCTTATAGCAACAATTTAATACGAGTAGATTTTACTACATAATGGTAGAAGCTAAAAAAATATTAAGGCCCAGTAGGACGCACAACTAGCGCCGCCAATAAAAAAAAATCACATCTTCTATTTATATTTTGAATCCCTGCCGTCTGAATAATATGAGAATATTTTTAAATAAAATCATCGTAAAATCTGAGATTTTAGTGTGCTTCGCGAAAATGGCTAATGGTAGGGTTAGTGGTTATTATTATCATTAGCAAAAAGGCCAACTGGCGGGAAAAGTTTCAAGGTCAGAGGTCAAACAATTGGACTGAGTGTAGCTTCAGTATCCACTCAATCTAAACAATACAACAGTTACCCAAGCCTATGGAACAAACGACATTTTACTTTCATCGCAAAATTACTATCTCGGTTTACAATTATTATTACTTATTGAACGAGCGAACGAAGCGAGAGAAGTTCTCAGAGTTTACTGGAACAATCCGGCGCTTGATTGTATGTTTGTAAGATATGTATGTATGAACGTTCATTCTACGTTAACTTGTGTAGATTTTGTAGGCGAGTAAAATTAAAATATATTAAGTTCTTTGAACATGAGTCAAATCGTAAAGCGTAAAGGGTTGTAAAGTTTATATTATTATGTAATGCACGCGCGCTGTGTTAATAGTAGAGTTGAAAAAATATTTGTTTTAAAATCAACTATGAATACGTCCCAATCTAAACAGTACTTGACGCCAACTTTTGTTGGCAAATGTATTCACCTAATTGATTGCCCATACTAAGTTATTTCTTTCCCACATTCACGTGTCTTTCTTCCTGTTGTCATCATAAACTAGTGGTTCGCTCCGAACGACGAACTCGCGACCCCATATCTCAGCAACCCCTCGACCGATTTGGCTCATGTTCGAACTTAAAAATTCTCTTTGCCTCATTTACCCACCTACCAAATTTCATGACGATCCGACTAAATTTACTCAAGTTATCGTCGAACGAACATTCATACATACAAACATACAAACATACAAACATACAAACATACAAACATACATACATACATACATACATACAAACGCCGGATTGTTCAAGTAGACTCGGAGAACTTCGCTCGCTCGTTCAATAAGAACTTTATTTGTTTAATAAGATACATAATCCGCCAATAAATTAATAATTTCCCTACATATTGTATTCGAAACGGGTCGAATCGCGGTTGGTTTCAGGAAAAATCAATTACCTTATTTATCCCGACGCGACGTTTCGGCCGCGTTACAGCTGCCGTGGTCGCGGTAGACAATAATGTGTGAATATCGCGAGTCATAAAGTGAAAATTTCGCTACTTGTTCCCATTGACGAAAGAGTCATCGCTATTTGAATAATAAGTATAATGTGATACTAAATACTGCTGCTAATGCTGTTATTCCACCAACGGGGAATATCGACCTCGGAAATATTGCATTATTGGTTTGGTTCAAGGCTACGCCGACAATGTGTAGCGAGTGTCGTAGCGCGTAGCAAGCGCGTAGCACCTGCTACGCTTTTGAATTAATAAATATCATTACACGATTATCTTAACTTACTAAAAGTAAAAAGTAGGAAATCCGTATTGCTTCTATTTACGACGTGTAGTCACATAAAAATACGTAAAATACTGAATCAAAATTAAACCCCAAACCTCCCAGCAGAGTTCAACCAACATTGACAAAAAAAGACATCGCCTCGAAATTCATTTCGGCCGAAAATCTTTCATTTTCTTAATAAAATAAAACAAAAAACTTTACCGACAGAGAATTAGAACAAGGTGTAACGTTACCTCGTAATTTGATGTAGAATTTCGTTAGCGTAGCCTTGGTATAAATGTCACAGTAGGTTGTCTTAGTTTAACGACCGTTCTCGCTAAAAGATGATGAGATGGGAAAGGTCTTCTAAAAACCTTTACTCGAGAAGTTCAAAATTCTACTTTTTCAAAATTCTCTATCCACTAAAAGTTTACTTCGATAGATTGACGAGATATCAAAATAGTTAGTATACTAGTAGTAAAAAAATGTTTCAAGATGGAGTGTCAAGATGGATGAGCCGTTTGATAGAAAAATCTGATGCAACATGTATGTAAAGCAAAGTTTGGATAAAAATCTTTTTTGGTACTACCTTTATCTTTTTAATTAAAAAAATCTAGTCGTGGAACATGACGACTAAGGTTTGGTGAGAATATTGCCTTCAGATTGGCGGAAATTGAATGAACTGTTTTTTTGTGGTACCCCGCAAACAATGTTGCATATCTCATCATGTCCTGCGTGCCCTAACACCTGGCACACTGGAGGACCTAATGGCGACTAATAACAACGCAGTTAGCGTAGCGGAATTCTGGGCTAAAGCCATTTAAATTAGATTAAGATATCGGTCTGCCATCGATACGCAAAGAAGAAGAAGTTTGCCCGACAAATAGGCTTCTTGTTAACTATGTAAATCCTACATGGGCTCGCGATAACTTACTGTTTCACGTATACCACGTTGGAACCCGCCTGGGCAAGTTTCGACGCCATATGGCAAACGATTTCAAATTTCCTTTTTATTTTAATAAAAAAAGAACCTTGACTTTTGTTCTTGGCCCAGCGACAGCGGTGTTTTTGTGTATGTAACTATGTTATTTGTTGTGTCTTTCTTTTATTAAGTCCCAACCAAAAGAGGGGTGTTATAAGTTTGGCCGTTATGTGTGTGTGTGTCTGTCTGTCTGTGGCACGGTAGCTCTTAAACGGGTGAGCCGATTTGGATGCGGTTTTTTTTATTTGAAAACAAGGAGTGTTCTTAGGGTGGCATTAATAGTCAACTGAGATCACCTACTCGAGCTAGATCTCAAGAAATCAAATGCTAATGTCAAGCCTTGGCTAATGTCAAACTTGAGTAGCTGTCAGCATATTAATAGACACTATCTTGAGATTAACATTGACATTAGCCAAGGCTTGAAATTAGAATTTGACTTTTCTGAGATCACCTACTTGAGTTCGAGCTTGGGATGACGACTATTAATATGTTTATTTGAAGCTAAAATGTCGGGGGTATTTTTTTATTTTATTTAGTAGTTATAAACCTCGGTAATGTTTTACCTTATACATAGCTACTTATTGTATCTAATATTAAATTTTTTGCCAAAACAGTGGCGGTCGTTATGTTTCTTGCTTACTTTGGCTAGAACTCTATACGAGTGTACAAATACGTCTATGGAATTTATTATTTTAGTATTATGGATACAGTCGGCGATACGCAAAATTACCTTTAGTTTTTCAAAACACATTGAACAATGAGCAAAATGAAACATTTTTTTTTCCCATTTCCTTTTATTTTTATGGTCAAATACAATATCTTTTGTGGGTGCAATGTTTTTTATTTTTTATATTATATTTTCTGACAGTCATTTAAATACACTGCGCAATTTTAGTGGTTTTAAATCCGAAGGTATTTAGTTGCACTCGTGATTCTGAGCCAAATTCCAAAATTATACTTCAAAACGAGCGAAAAAAAAAACACTTCCCAATACAAACAGCTATAGCCAATCGACACCATTTGTATGGAGGAGTGAATTATTTTTTCGCGCGTTTTGGAATTAAAATTTGTAATTTGGCTCAGAATCTCCAGTGCAACAAAATACCTTCGGCTTTAAAACCACTAAAATTGCACGGAGTATAATATTGGTTTTTCTTTTAGTCTGGAAAGGCTCTAGGATACTATAAAAACTACTCAATCTAGCAAAAATATGATGCTGTATTCTCTACGGACTGAGTCCGGAAGTATACCAAGCACCATTTACATCACGCGCACTAGCTGGATTTAGTTAGCATCGGGATGTTACTGTAACACTGTTGCATCGAATTTATTTGAGAAGTATTATTATGAGAAGCGTATTCATGCAAAAACGATCGTATTTTAACGACGGTGAACGTATCTTCTCTTCTTCTTTAGCAAGCTTATCATAAGGCTGAGTAAGAGCGTTTCCAGCTTGTGTAGTTCAGTTTTTATTACTTTTATTGCAAAACTTAAATTAATATTGTAAATGTTTTATATGGCCTCTAGGCTAAAAAATTACTTACATATATAAGAAATACCACCTCAGTCACAATGTTTCTGAGATCTGTAATTGTACTTTTAGGAAAAATAAAGAACTTTTAAAATTAAAAATTAAAATTAATTAGTTCAGTTTTTAATTTGTTTGTTCTTTAAAATAATAATTTATGTACCCACCTTATATTTACGCACCTTAACAGGTAGAACATGCTGCACTTGTTATATTTTAATACCATCTTTACATTATTGTAATACCATGTTTCTTGTAAATAAATTCTTCTTCTTCTTCTTCTTCCATAACTCTAGCTATCCCACTCTACGTCAAACAAAAGATTTAGTTATAACCCCCTTATGTACTGCGTAATCCAGGCTCATGCTAATCAAGCAACACTAATGCATGATGCAACTCTGTGTTGGACGTATCTATCTATCCAGCTCATGAAAGTCGCCCACTGTTGGGCAAAGGCCTCTCCCTTGTCACGCCAACCCCCCCGGTCCCCTGCCAGCCGTGTCCACTGCTTCCCGGTTGTCCTGATGACATCGACCCATCGACTCATTCTCTCGATGACCCTTCCTGATGTCATCGACAGAATGAGTCCTCGTTAAATATCCATGTTTACACGCTTCAATCGCATTGAACATTGGCATTGAAAACGTTTCGCGATTTTTTGCTTTCAATGGCAATGTTTAACGCAATTGAACCATTGAAATTTAAAGCAATATTTAACGGAAATTGAAGCGTGTTATCGCCTTTAGTGAAAAGAGGCATTGCTGTAAATGGGGCTCGTTTTCGTATGACAAAGCGCCCAGCGGTAGCAGCCAGTGTTTTATAAAGTCGACGTCGTAATAGTCGCGATACGTCAAGATTAGCCACCGCTGCTTCGAGATTTTTCATCAAACAATGAAACTGTGCTCTCCTATTAGTTAGTGAGTGTATTCACCCAGGCACTGCAGAGTCCGAGTAGTCACTTCACCCATCTAGTGTGAGTGAAGATGCCACTGGACGCTGTAACATCATTTCAATCAGGTGACGGTTAAGGCACACTAGCGCCGCCAGTGAAAAAAAAGACATATCTTCTTTTTGGATGCATTTTTTGCTAAAAATGAGTCGGCTTAACTATTTTTAGGACCTAAGGACCTAGATCCCAGATCCCAAATATGGAAAAATAAAATTGCGCTGTGAAGCTTTGAAGCTTGGCGAAGTTGACGTGTTTCAGAAATAAAGCTATTTAAAAATTGCCCTGTTTACGAGTACCTATCTAAACATTACAAGTGCAGTTTTTGGCTGCTCACTTCACCTATCTAGCCTGTGTGAGTGGAGATGCTAATTAATGATGCTAAGATGCTAACAGATTAAATGCTGTAGGTATATTAATCATCTAACTAAGCATCCTTACTGCCGGTTTCTGAATTGAGAAATTCGCTAAGCAAAATTTTCTTAGCAAAATTCTCAACTCAGAAACCGGGCCTTAGTGTCACTATTACTTTCGAGAAAACAATCATCGAATGTTATTAGTAATTACTTAATTGAGATAAATTCAGAGAATAAAATAAAATTATTTATTGTCTTTATAATATCAACTTATCAAGATCCCTCTCGAGACGATTAAAGGTTCTTAAAGGTGCTTTTGCATTGTTTTTCGTGATGTTCTTAATGACCGAGAAAAGTCCTAATAATAAAACAATACGGCTTAGCGTGAGAGTTACAAAATTTTGGGATAAAATCTGTTGCCTCAAAGCTTGTACGTTTTGAGATTGAAAATATCTTTATTTGTTCTTGCGTCTGAAGTTCTGAACTGAGAGCACCCTTCATTGGGCGATAACACACTTATTTTGGAACCATTGCTATAGGCTTTTACAATTATTGACTTAAATATCCTGAAACAATCCCTTTCTTACGAAGTTATTCAAAAATTGAGCTCATGTATTTTTCTGATCAAAAATAGCAAAATACTCTTAGATTCGCTTAGGAAAGCTCGCGATGAAAAGCCAACTTTTGCCCTTTAATAGAGTGCTTTCAATCATAATTGTACCTTGAGGCTTTAGCCTGTAAATGGCGGAAGTAATTAAACACAAAAGACTGAGGTGGTCTGGATTAGCCCTTTTATTCTCAACGTTTTACTCTTATATTTTTTTTACTCCTGTTTTTTAATAACTCAGTATCAAACAGCTTCTATCGTTCTCTATAAAATCAGTGGTACGCTAAGCTAGGATAGATAGATAGCATATTCTTTATTCTTACTAGAATTTTAAGGACAGACAGTATTAATTCATTGATGGTATAATACCCATTTATTGTACACTAGTTGTGCCCGCGACTTCGTATGCGTTTTTACACACTTGACATTTAATTTAAATTCGACTGTGGAGGAAAACTCAAAAGGAAGGTTTTTTTTAACCCCGACCAAAAAAGAGGGGTGTTATAATATAAGTTTGACAGCTTTGTGAGTGTGTCTGTATAGGTATGTGTTTATGAGGGTATGCCTGTCTGTGGCACCGTAGCTCTTAAATGGGTGAACGATTTGGAAGCTTAAGTTTTTTTTTAAATTTGAAAGCAGGTTTTCTAGCGACTGTTCTTAGTTATGTTTTGTCAAAATTGGTTCAGCTATTTATTAAATATGCTTATTTGAAGCTAAAATGTCGGGGGTATTTTAATTAAATAGTTATTATTTCTTAACTTGCCGTAGGAGGGCTCAAAAGAAAGCAATAGAATAAAATAGAATAAAAACCCAAATCCAGCGAGCGGACCCAAATCTAAACAATACATTTATAAATGTAATAATAAATATGTATTGTTTACATTAAGGTATCGCCCGTGATAAGATACCGGGAAGCTTAGCATAAGAATTGCTTATGAAGTAAAGGGGTTTATACAGGGTGTTAAAAAACCGCCAACAAAGCGGGAAACCACGTATTGTCCTCATCATAAGGAACATTTTTGCCCAAGGAACTGTGCCTGGGAAATCAACGGTTTCCGAGATAATGAGGTTCAAAGTCGGACTTTTCAAAACTCTTTTTTTGCAGAAATGTATTCAGTATCTAGTTCTTAACATGCCTTCCCAAGAAGCCATATCAAAATTATGAATATTTCTTTCAAAAAATGACGTTAAAATTGCAACCCGCAATGTATTCTAAACATCGGCACTTCAAGCTTAAGTAACATAAACTTATATCTACGCTTGCGCAATATAATTTCTGTGCGTTACACGTCCATTGCGTGATAAAATATTTTTCAAAATTATAACCTAAAAAACCATAATCATGTCTCAGCAATAATTTATCGAAAAAGTACTTTGTTTTGGTGTCTAGTATGCGTGGCTTTCGGGTCTGTTGGCGGACTTTTAACACCCTGTATGTATCTCCCTCGACGTAGAGTGGGATAGATAAAGTTATAAGCCCATAGATAAGGTCTTACTCATTCTCATGCTAAGCCAGCAAGCAAAGCATACGGCTAATAACTCTGTCTATCCCGCTCAACGGTAAACAATAGTTATTTGTTATGCAAGAATGCAAAATTATTGTTTGCGGCGAGTGCTTGTATTGAATACCGAGCGGTGTTAAAAGACCGCAAACAAAGTGGGTGACCACATATAGTCCTCATCATAACGAACATTTTTGCCCAAGGAACTATGCCTAGGAAATCAACGGTTTCCGAGATAATGAGGTTCCAAGTCGGACTATTTTTTTTTTGTTATTTTTCAGAAATGTGTTCAGTATCACGTTATTAACATATCTTCTCAAGAAGCTATATCAAAATTATGAATATTTCTTACAAAAAACGAAGTTAAAATTGTAACCCGCAATGTATTCTGACCATCGGATAGCCTAGATTGTGCCCAGAACCAGGACTTATCACGGTCCTAAATTTGACTGAAAACTATTCAGCGGTATTCGCGTGATGAGGTAACACACAGACAGACAGACAGACAGACAGACAGACAGACAGACAGACAGACAGACATAGACCGATTTTTTTGTATTTTTGTATTCAGTATAGTTTACTTAGTAACCCCTGCTAGTTTTTTTCTAAAAATATTCAATGTACAGAATTGACTTCGCTAGAGTTTTATTATAAGTATAGATTTAGGATACCCCTTTTGATTCAATTGACGCAACTGTCACAACAGTGTAATCAACGACACCGACATAATACAAGTAGGTAAGTTTAACCGTTTACGAGATAGAAAAAGTGTAATCAACAATGGAAATACAATGAAAATCTTAAATTCATTAAAATATTTGCAAGAAAATATAGTTTCAGCAAAAGCTCATTAGAATCTGAAAGTGACTACTATACTATCCATACATACATATCACATAACCATATATATACATATTATCATACATACATCAAGCAGGTTGATAGACATCAAGCTCTATACAAAGCTGCGGTGACGAGATGGAACCTCCGTTTAGCGCATTGCATTGGTTAAATTGCAGGGAAGGATGATCAAAAACAAATTTAAAAAAAATTGACGTCTGTGTAAACAATGCATTGAAATCGTCGATATATTGTTATGGGCGTATGAACAAAGGTTTTCTAGGCCTATGTTTCAGCACAAAGTATAGAGCTTGACAGAGGGACAACTGCCTTGCAAACCGAGCAAAGGCTGCGTTACACAGAATAATACTGACTCGAGAGGGGAAGACATCGGTTGGCAGACCACCAGCCAGAAGGCCCGACGACATAGCCCAAGTAGCCGGAAAACAGTTGGTCTTCTGTCTATCCAGTGCGTTGTAGTAGTCCAAACTCCAAACAGGCAGGTATGTGAATGCAAAATGACTTAAAAACGTACCGGCGAGTTTTTCTTTGAGGCTAAACGTTTAAGCCTACTTACACGACGGCCCTTACCAAATGGGACTTTACGAAGAGAGAGGCCTATTAAAAATAAGGGTAGGTGGGCAGTGGGAGGGTTTAAGCGTGGTTAAGTGGGGATTAACGAACGCGTCCGGTCAGAAGCGGTGCTAGCCGTAGACGACGTGGGCCACCGCCTGCGGCCTCGCAGTCCGAGGGGCCTCGCTCGCGGAACCCGAACCCGAAGTGGTCCGCGAAGCTATCCGAAAAAGCGATGTAAAAACCGCTGAATTTTCGGGCGTTTGTCTATTACAATTATTGTCTATTACAACCAAGGAAATCTCTATTAGGGAAAAGGGTAAGTGTAATCGATGAATTAACGAGTGCGCGTCGCGCACGCATATTTTATCCTATTTACATATTATAGCTATATATAGACCCTTAAATCGCCTAATGCGCAGCTTGATCGGCAGAGTTATTTTTACATGACGCGACCTATACCCAGTGTGCGTTGCGGCTTACCTCTCCCGGTGAAGTGGCGGACGAGGACGCCCGCTTACGACGCGAGGGCCATTTAGACGGAATATTGTGTTGGCCGCACTGCGAGACGCGTGGAGAATCATTCCTTCCACACTACATACGGGACTAACATACGAGAGCGGCGCTTTGGGACTGAATTTTTGAAGAATAATTAATATACGGGATGGGGGAGACACGAGAACGCCGCTTTTGGGACCGAATTCATCATCATCATCCGCCTGTTGACACCCACTGCTGAGCAAAGGCCTCTTCATGCACGCCACCGCTGACGATGAAATCTGCCAGACGCAATCACTGCTTACTTGGGCTATGTTATTGGACCATCTGGCTGGTGGTGGTCTCCCAACCGGTCGCCATTCCACAATAGACTTCGTCCATATACTTAGCATAAGGGCGTCTAGCCAGGTGTCTCGCCCACTTCCACTTCAAAGACGTTATTCGTTTTCCGACGTCTGCCACTTTTGTGCTGATTCTTATTACGACGTTCGGTACACGGTCCAAGAGCTCTTTGAGCAACGTTGACTTTGTTCGATAATATTAATTTAGATTTGTCGTTTTTTTTAGCCCAAATTTACCCACTGCTGGGTATAGGCCTTTTCCCCATGGGAGTGAGTATAGGAACTCCTGGGGAAAGGTAGTAGCCATAAAACACCACGCTGGCAAGTGCGTCTTGGTGAGTCTTCCTGCTACGTTGGCCTGTAGTGAGTTTTGATGTTTACTACAGTTACCAGGAGGGACCGCGAGGTGTTGCTAGGAATTGGACTTCCAAAAAGCTATTAGCAAGCATAGCATTGTTTATATTGCATATTAGAGATCCCTTTCCTTCCCTTTATAATTTGTTTATTGAAACAAAACTTTTGACTTTGACAATGTAGGCACTACCCCTATCGACAGTAAAAATGCGTCAATGACAGTGAACAGTAATCTCATTCTGATCAGGAGAGAAGATAAGACCCCCGAAAAGGATAACCCTGCTCCCTTATTAGGCTAATGTCTCTATATCAAGATCATATCGGATGCAATACCAATACCATTACGTTAAACCACACTTACGGATTCTATCAGCGTCTTAGGTTTCTATGGAAAGAATTTAATATTCATGCTTCGAACATATAAATGTGATTGGGTAAATTAGTATTGATATCTAATACTAAGGGTGGCATTAATAGTCGTCAACTCAAGCTCGAATTCAAGTAGGTGATCTCTGAAAACAAAATCACCGACTTGAGACCTTGGCTAATGTCAATGTCAAGCCCAAGGTTAATACGCTGGCAGCTACTCAAGCTCTTGTTGTTGTTCGGTGATTTTATTTTCTGAGATTAAGATAAAGATAAGGACAAAATAATAGTTGACGACTATTAATGCCACCCTAAATATTCTATGGTGTTTGTGCAATGAAGAATATTAGAATGCATTCTGTTCTAAAGGGTTATTTAGCAATAATAATAAGATGTAGCCTATACAGACTATACACGCCCCATTTTATCTGGGAAAATACCTTCTCTCATAGACTAGAGACCTTCTCCTACAGACTAAAGCTAGGCCCATGATAAGGAAATTGATCTCTATAACATGCAAGAAGCATTAAACAATTGGGGAAAACACTTTTTAGGGTATTTCGTCATGAGCGAAATTTTTACCGGAAGTCGTGTATTAAGCCCTTATTAAAATTGGTCAAAATAGAAGGTACTATCCACTATAGTGACAAAAAGTATCAAGAAGCAAATGAATTCCTAACCCTCTAACAATGAAAGAGTCGATGTAATTAAAACAACACCTTCCAGCAGGCGTTTTAAGCGAGCAATGTATATGCAACACGCGCGCTGCAGCCGTAACCGTAGTTAGGATTCAGACTATTAGCGACTTGCCCATTACCCGGGCATTCCCGGCAATGGCGGGGAATAGGCTGGAGACAATGTGCGAATCGCCGATTAAAGCCTACGTACAGTATTAGGCTGCCCATGTGAGGACAGGGAAAGACCGGGAGTCGACGAAAGTTTCACAATATTCAATGACATTCCAATTGACAATATTATAAACTAGCTACTCCCACATCATCATCAGTGGTCGTCTGTTGACTGCACTGTAGTTGGCACTCTTGTCCCGTGCTTCTTCTCCGGAGGCATCAGCCCCCGGGTCTTGAGTGTGCCTTCTTGGCGATGTGGTCAGTGGGGCTCTGAGCTGCTGGAGTCTTGCAGCTCAAGGAGTATTATATTCCTTGCAGCACAAGGCGCTCCCGCGGGTACGGACGTCCTTTTTCTGGCCGGTCGTAGTTAGGGGCGATGTGGTGGAGGTGCCGGTGCGGTCCCTTGTCAGCGCAGTGGAACATACGGCCCAATAAACTCCTCAACACTCTCCACTACTAAGTCCCGGGAAATTATTACTTTCAACATACCTTTATTATTTTCTATATTTTTCTTAAATTTGTAAAAAAATAAATCCTACTGATAAAAATGGCAAAAAGAATAATCCATCACAAAGTTACCAAAAGCAGGCTACATCAATTTAAGTAAGTAAGGAACAATCAGTAGACATTTCGCGTGAAAGTCTATTTTAATATTCCGTGATCTTTCGCCCAGATCTCGCCTTCCTAACGGGATAAGACGGGGCTGGGCAGAGCTACGAACCAGGACAATGTCATTATGGATGAGGCCAGACAAACAAAAAAAACCGGCCAAATGTGAGTGGGACTCGCGCACCGAGGGTTCTGTACCACCATTCTATGCATTTATTTGAAAGAGAAAAAAAAGTGCGAGACGGACTCAAGCACTTGTAAGGGGGAATTTGCGTTGGGGAATTGGCGTTTTTTTTGTAATAAATCAGTAAAAATAATAAAAACTTATTTTTTAGCTTGTCCTAATAAAAACCCTTTCAACATAGTGATCCTATACCTAATGGTTCCGTTTTTCCTTTTGAGGTCCGGAACCCTAAAAACTCCGACTTCTCCAGCTGCTTCAGACATTTGTCCATTTTGCGGCCTCAGGTTTGTTCAGGCTGGAATCTCCGCTCACAGTAGATGGGTAAAAAAGAGACCACTCGGCGCTGCAGTGCCTGGGATATTGTTCTAGATGGAGTAGGCTTGCCCAGCACCTATACCATCCTGACAGCTTAGTCGGCTAGGCCCACAGGAAAGACAAGTCAATACGTGCGGAGCCAACTAATCCGCGGGTTTCCTCGCGATGTTTTCTTTCACAGTCAGCGAGTGGTTTTGCTTTTGCTACTTTTAAAAAAAATGTACGTCACTTTTTAAGGCCTTTGCCCAGCTAGTGGGACATGTACAATTGTACAGGCTACATCTTACATTTTTTTTTACTTGTTAAAGAAACAAAGTCAGTAACCCGAAAGTAGAACTAAACTGCCGCATCAAATAGGTAACCATCAGGGTAGCTCGAAAAAAAAACCGCTTCCCCACATCCGGAGAGGCGGAAATTAAAAATTTACCTTCCGCCGCCGCTCAGGGAATGTTTTTATACGCGTCATAAACCTAATGTTATTTATTGTTGTAATAAAGGGCGGGAAAAAACATGGCCGACGACGAAGCCACTCGCCTCACGAACTTTGGATCGCAGAAGTCCTTGGTTTTGTTAGTAGTGTATTACGTTTAGCCGGCCTATTTGCTACCTACCGACTGTGTAGACTGTTGTTAATAATAATACAAAATTAACAAAATAAAAAAAACCGTCTACAATGGTGAAAAGATAGGTACTGCTATTGCACTGATTCCGTGCGATTTGATGCTGTCCGTTGACGAGTTCCGTTCTTCAGCTCCGAAGTTTTTCATCAGATCTTTATGGGACCACATGGGCAGTATACCCTTTCGAAAAAAAGGAATCATCAAAATAGAAAAAAGTTCTGAGGTAACATACATAAAAATAAATAAACATACGGGTCATAAGCCTAATCCTTAACACCTTGTATAAACCAAGTTGGAATGTCATTGCAAGGTAGGGACAATAATTTGAAGAGAACCAAAGAGAACGTATTCCTTTAAAATAAATAAAAAACAAAGGAAGTGTCTTTGCTGACGTAACGAAAAAGAGGTCGCATCATTGCAAGCAAACTGACTGACACCAAAAAGTTTGGATACTTTTTTCACGTAAAAAAACCGGCCCGCATTTCCTCAATCTCCAAAGAGGAAACAACCTCAAACATTTAAATTAAAAAGAAAGCCCTCCCCGGGGTGCAAGTGGACTTTTAAGCATCTCAATTTGGAGATAAAATATTACACCATGCCAAGTAATATCTGCTTGTGTAGGTAATTGTGGCACAGATAATAACATCAAGCCCTATCACGTGAAAGCTTGTACCTACTTACGGAAGTAAACTCAAATGCCACATTGGCAGGTAAAGTACCTCACATGTGAGATCCTAGGTAAAGTTACGTACTTACATTTCTGAATTTGTAGAAGCAATACCATTTGCTAGGCTGAAGTCCCTCCAATTTCTACCACCTTTTTAGCCTCTCCTTATCCTAGCAGCAAAAATAATATTGTGTTTCTTTTGTGTGGAAAAATAAAAAGTCGAGTTGTTGGAAATCACATTGAGAAGTTGCGTGTTTCAGGAATAAAGCTATTTGAAAATTCCCACTCAACCTCGTCAAAGCGAAAATCGTCAGTTCGCTGGGGGCACGCATGGTGATTGGGCCTTTGCCCTGCTAGTGGGATATGTACACTATTACAGACTACACTACCTCTGGCCCCGAGGTAGTCGGGCCTCGCGCGCGGGCGAAACGCGGCCAAAAAGCTAGTCCGGCGATAAATTTTAATTTTCTCCTCCTCGTTAGTGACAAATTACTGAAGTCACACTTAAATGCAGCAGGACGGGGCCCAATGGCATTAACGTCAGTCTCTGAAAGGCTTGCCCTCACTCGAGCGTCCGTTATCGCAAATAACCTCTAATTAACTTAGCGGGGGCCCGGAGTGGTTGATTAATCTGGGGCATTGGCCTGTAACGCAATGGCGTGTCAATAACGTCCCTCCAGAAGGACAAAACCGGGGTTTTCTCTCTTTTCTCCTACAACCAGAGGACTAATCCTCTAGAATTAGAATCAGAATATTCTTTGCTCTACTACAAAAAGATAAAAAGGAAGCTGTCAACGGGGAGCCCATTTTGGCACCATTGTGTTACAGGCTGAGGCCCCTGTTGTCAAGTTAAGGTGCCAATCTGCGCGTTAACAAACCTTTCTTGGCTTTGATGTAAATCAGTGTCAGTGGGGGATTTACCAGCAGGCGCAGGTTTTAGCGTATTTGGATGGAGGGGCAGGTTTTAAGGGAGGGCGAAGGGACTTTTTTCTTGCCGTCGATTGAGTAATTGTATTAAGAACATATTCAAGGGATTCAAGAGCTATTTCGTGAAATTTTCAATGCTGCATGGATAGATACAGTCAGCAGTGACACACTATACTAGGATACCACTTTATAAGGCCACTTTTGGCGATAAAAGATTTTATTCGTAGGTTCTAGGATCTGGAATCTAAACCTTAGGTCCTAAAAATTGTTAAGCCTAGGGATTATCATTTGACGTTTCGTTTTTAGCAAAAAACGAATCCAAAAAGAAGATGTTATTTTTTTTCCATTGGCGGCGCTAGTTGTGCCTAGGTTATCACCTTAAGCCATGTCAGAGGCCCTTTGGGCTGCCTAAAAACTCTGATACCGGGGATGGCCACTACCTCATAACATTACGTACACTACTTACCAACTTCAAAATGCTTTCCTTCACTCACTGCATTGCTTTCCCACATTTTAACTTCACCTTTTAAGATGCGCCGAAAAGTTACTTACTTACCCCCAAGAAAGGAAATATTGCGGCCAGACAGAACAAAAGCAAAGTTCGGCAATCACTCTTGTTAATTTCTCTAAACGGTGACAAATCCGATAACAGCTACCTACCGCCGAGGGACTCACGGCCGGTTTATTCGCTAACGACAATGGCAATCGTTTATTGTGATAGAGATTTTAACAATCGCTTAATTTATCAACGAAACGAATGGCATTATAATGGCCGTCATTACCTAGTGTGGGGGAAAAACTAATCAATAAACATTTTTGCTACGATAAATGGTTTTGAATATTGAACGAATTTGGGACCATTCCATTTTGCCCCACCAGAGATGCCCCACTGGTGGGGCAAAATGGAATCGCACAAAAAATAATTCCATTTTGCCCCACTGGCCACCCCACTGAGTGGCTGGTGGGGCAAAATGGAATTTAAATTCCATTTTGCCCCACCAGCTTTTTATAGACAAGATTATTATTGGCGAGGCTGACTCATTACTATGATGCAGTCACTGTAGCCTAGCCTAATTTTATAATAAATCGGCATAAATAAAACTAATTTGTTAACTTTACTAATTCGTTTATTTGTTTAAAAAAAATAACTTTGGTATATTATTATGGCATCTAATAGTACAACATTGTTAAAATAGTACAACATAACACAAAGACCGCTTATAATTCTGAATAATCATTTCTATAAAATATGTGTCATTTATGAATAAATATACATAGAATTGTCATTTTAAAATCTTTACAAAACATTAAAATTAAACAATTAATTCAAGTTATTGCTTTCTTGATTTAAATTAAATACCACAAAAAATACCTAAATAAACGTTTGCTTGTTTCCATTCTTAATCACAATTTTGTATGAACACAAAAATTGTGGTAAAACAAAACTGTGGCTAAGAACTAATAGCCTCCAATTGGTATCTATTATAGCCGCGTCTTCAAAGTCAGAGTACATTTCGACAGAGTGACTACTTTGATGTTCCTTTGCTTGTGTAAAATTTACTGCATAATTTACAAAAATTTAGAAAAAGAGCCTTTTACCCGTCCAAGGTCGAGGCCTATGATGCCATTTTGGGAATGCTACTTTTTGATTGGCTATTTGGTGCCGCGCTGTCTATTGTTCTAGTAATTCAAAGGACCCGGTGCACGTTGTAGTTTTCTACCTGGATTCTTATCAGTTTGCTTACAACCGTTCACTAGGTTTGTTTGAGTGAAAATAATGGCTTCGTGTTCAAGTGGTACAGGCAGTGCATTAGTTTTTTTGAAGAATTCTAAAGCTAAAGAAAAACTTCTTCGTGCTGGGCACCATAATTGCCAAAAAAAAAATTACAAAAATGATTCGTCAATTTGGGAGTGCATACATAGGTAGGAGATGTGTGCCTATTTTTTTATAAACAATTTCTAGCTTTTATTTGTTGTATTTATATATTTTTTACTTGTAAGTACTTGACAAAGTCCGCCGTCAAAGTCAGCTCAAGATTCTGATAGGTCTGTCTTGTGTCTGGCGGTTTTATTTTGTAGGTATTTTCAAACATGACTATAAAATAAAAATCTTATTTAATTTATATGAGATCGCGCAAAAGAAACCACTTTCCATTTAAAAATCTCATTTAATTTTATTTTATAGTCATGTTTGAAAATACTTACAAAATAAAACCGCCAGACACAAGCTGTAATGAGTTTCTTTTATCATTATCAACCAAGGACCAAACAAAATGTTTTAAAAATAAATGAGTTACCTTGGTACCACGACTTCAAGTCAGAGTACAATTTGGTTGTAAAGTCGCCCGTATTGTAACAGAGTAGAGTGCTAGCGTGTATTACTGACGAGATTTCACTCAGGTTAATATCTCCATTAATTGTCATAATTATCTCCATTACAAACTTCTTTTCAGTCGCAAGACCATTCTGAAACACCCTGTACAATTAGTATAGTTTTTAACATTTAAACTTTTATTGTATCTGTCGCATTGTGAAAAGCAACATCAAACATCGTTCGAGCTGAAGAATCATTGTAGACGTATTTTGACAGTTGATTGTAAACAAAGTCATAGATTACTCATCACAGATTATCCAACCAAATTGTCGGTTCACAGATTAGAAGTTAGTTTAGTTCGATGAACGAAACGTCAAGCAAACTTTGGCAACCCTGCGCGGTTCGACCAATCAGGGCTCGCGTCGAGGTATAGCGTGACCGTCGAGTCTATTTAAGTGCGGAGCGCGCCTCAAACGCGACAGTTTACGATCGACAGCGGTCCGAGAAGGTTGTGTGGTCGGCTCTTTGCTGAACTTACCACGTTTCTGTAACTTTACTGTTCTAGTCAAATATTGCTATAGAGTCAGTGCTATTTCATAGTGTTCAAGTGTGAGTAGAACATCAAGAAAGGTAACGTGAGTACTGTTCCAATTCCATTGTATTTCCATGCCTGTATGTGTAAGCTATTACTGTGTACCTAATTATTGTAACTACCTCTAAAGATCAAAAGAAAGAGATGTCCAGACGGGTTTTCTTGTTGCTTCTTTCCCGGTCTGTTTATGCTTAGAAGCAACGTAGATTCAGTGCCGCCTATTGCTAAATAAATTCCACTAAGCAGTTTGGCACAAACACGTGTGTTTTATTCCTAACCTGCCTAGAGTGTCCCACGTTACGCCCACAATGTCTTGTAAGTGAGTATTAGCATCCTGACAGTCTTCAGTATTCTCATGCCATAGCTCAATCCCTCCCTCGTTATCCGACATCAGAAGTGGGATAAAGAAACACTCAGGTAGATTCTAATTCCATGTCGTTTCCATTTTTCATGTTGACCTTGATCCTTGGGAGAACATGGTGACGCTGTGTTTGAGAAGACCTGCTGGAGTGCCTGCTCCTGCATCTACGAGGCAGCCAGGGGCTGCGTGACTACTGGGTGCGTGAACCAGCTGTAAGGTGCGAGGCCTGACGCCGTGCCCCGGCGTGACATACCCGTTGGGCTGCGTGTTGCTCAATCTGCTAAGCTCTCAGGCTTAAGAAAAGGTGAGATGTTGCAGTTTCATTTAATGACTCAGCGTTCCTTTTATCGACTTACTGGTTATGATGGTGATGATGATGATGATGATGGTGATGATGACGGCGGAAATGTGATGATGGAGATACTGTTTACTTGTGTACTGGTTGCAAACCTCTGGCCTGCCACAACCTATACCCCAGATGGTGGCGCAAAGCCGTCACGGGTGTAGTTTTCTACGTGTTTTGATGGTGGTGTGATGAGTGTGATACTGGTTACTCGTGTACTGATTGCAAGCCTCTGGCCTGCCGCAACCTATATGGGTGCTGGTCCCTAGATGGTGGCGCAAAGCTGTACCGAGTGCGGTCTACGTAGTGTTGATGTGGAGTTGATGTGAAGTTGATGTGAAGTTGATGTGGAGTTGATGTGAAGTTGATGTGGAGAGTCAATGCAGAATCCATGTGACATAGTTAGAGAAGACAAATCGAAATAATTGGTAGAGTTTGACCTCATACTTTTGGTCAGGTATGACCGAGCGGACAGATACTTTGCGTTTGCTTTTCTTTTGCAGATGAGTCACACGAGGACGTGCGACGTGTCAGGAAGGCCGTGTCGCATTGTGAAAAGCAACATCAAACATCGTTCGAGCTGAAGAATCATTGTAGACGTATTTTGACAGTTGATTGTAAACAAAGTCATAGATTACTCATCACAGATTATCCAACCAAATTGTCGGTTCACAGATTAGAAGTTAGTTTAGTTCGATGAACGAAACGTCAAGCAAACTTTGGCAACCCTGCGCGGTTCGACCAATCAGGGCTCGCGTCGAGGTATAGCGTGACCGTCGAGTCTATTTAAGTGCGGAGCGCGCCTCAAACGCGACAGTTTACGATCGACAGCGGTCCGAGAAGGTTGTGTGGTCGGCTCTTTGCTGAACTTACCACGTTTCTGTAACTTTACTGTTCTAGTCAAATATTGCTATAGAGTCAGTGCTATTTCATAGTGTTCAAGTGTGAGTAGAACATCAAGAAAGGTAACGTGAGTACTGTTCCAATTCCATTGTATTTCCATGCCTGTATGTGTAAGCTATTACTGTGTACCTAATTATTGTAACTACCTCTAAAGATCAAAAGAAAGAGATGTCCAGACGGGTTTTCTTGTTGCTTCTTTCCCGGTCTGTTTATGCTTAGAAGCAACGTAGATTCAGTGCCGCCTATTGCTAAATAAATTCCACTAAGCAGTTTGGCACAAACACGTGTGTTTTATTCCTAACCTGCCTAGAGTGTCCCACGTTACGCCCACAATGTCTTGTAAGTGAGTATTAGCATCCTGACAGTCTTCAGTATTCTCATGCCATAGCTCAATCCCTCCCTCGTTATCCGACATATCTTTTAAGACCTTACGGGTGACTGTACTATTTGCATATCTGTATATTTTAGTATTATAAAAGACTGATTAAGCTATGGACAACAATGGAAACAAGCAAACGTTTATTTAGGTATTTTTTGTGATATTTAATTTAAATTAAGAAAGCAATAACTTGAATTAATTGTTTAATTTTAATGTTTTGTAAAGATTTTAAAATGACAAATCTATGTATATTTATTCATAAATGACTCATATTTTATAGAAATGATTATTCAGAATTCTATGCGGTCTTTGAGTTATGTTGTACTATTTTAACAATGTTGTAATGTTAGATGCCACAAAGTTATAAGTTAACAAATTAGTTTTATTTATGCCGATTTATTATAAAATTAGGCTAGGCTACAGTGACTGCATCATAGTAATGAGTCAGCCTCGCCAATAATAATCTTGTCTATAAAAAGCTGGTGGGGCAAAATGGAATTTAAATTCCATTTTGCCCCACCAGCCACTCAGTGGGGTGGCCAGTGGGGCAAAATGGAATTATTTTTTGTGCGATTCCATTTTGCCCCACCAGTGGGGCATCTCTGGTGGGGCAAAAAAGAATGGTCCCGAATTTGTTTCAAAAATAAGTTGTGACAACAATCATTACAAATAACAGCTCGTGTCAAATAAATGCGGTCTGACGATACTTTATACTTTACTAGCTTTTGCCCGCGACTTCGTCCGCGTGGACTACAGAAAAAGGATATGTGCTTTAATTTGCTCCTAAGAGTAAAAGCGTGATTATATGTAGCCTATGTGTTATTCTGATGTCTAAGCTATCTTTATTCCAAATTTCATTCAAATCCGTTCAGCCGTTTCAGCGTGAAAGAGTAACAAACAAACTCACTCACAAACTTTCGCATTTATAATATAAGTAGGATTGCCTTCGATCAATGTTTATTGCACACAAAAACATAAAATCTTTAATGTACAGTTGTACATGGCGAACTTATTTCTGTAGAAATCTCTTCACAGTCAACCCTTGGTCTGGTGAAATGGCAAATTATAGTGGCACGATCGGCAATAAGGGATTTTCTGACAGCTAAAAAAAATAAAAAAATAGTTCTAAAAGCTGTGACAGATGGCGTTGATACGACAAGTTTTCTATCACAAAGTAAATTAGTGCTTACTATAGGGAAAATACTTCTTCACTTCATTGCTCTGTGACTTCATCTTTCATCGTCATAGCCGTCATTCCATTTCACAGTACATGAAAAAGTGCACGACTTTGTTAATGTTCTTGTATGAGTGAATGGTCAATCCGGAAACACTTCATTTTGCTCCACAACTAATACCTAAATGTGTTTGGACGAATATACGAAGGCCAACGAGCGCAAACTGGCATAAAAAAAGAACATGTCTCGTCAGCGACATCTAGTTACAGAAGTCAGAAAATTCAGAAAAAAGTCAGAAAATCGTGATTTTAAAACATATGACAAAGCTTCTGGGCACAATAGTGCTGAATGTTAAGATGTCCACTGCACACTATTGCCATTGCCATTGTCATTAGCGAATAGACCGGGCAGAGCGCCCCATCGCCACTAGGACAAAAGAAAGACATAAAAGTTTACCCGTCCATCTGGGGCCTGAGTTTGTTACGCAATGGTGCCAAAATGGGCTCCCAGTTAACGGCTTCAATTACGATTTATTAATGCTGTCGTTCCTTTAAAGGTTTTTTTTTTTTAGTACAGGAAAGAATATTCTGATTCTAATTCTAGAGGGTTAGTTCGCTGGTTGTAGGAGAAAAACGAGGAAACCCTGGTTTTGTCTTTCTACTGAGACGCTAACGACACCCCATTGAGTTGGACGTTTTAAAATGGCGGCATTTGCCATAATTTCATTAGTTACTTTGCTTCGCTCGCTTTGGTATGGGAATCTTATAACTTAACGACGGAAAACTGAAAAAGACCTCAGTATGGTTCCGTAGGTACCTACCAACTAGCAAAATTTCTTTGCTCGTTTTGAGGGATTTCTCTAGGTCGATAGCGGAACTTTCAGTAGGCTGTCTAGTCTACTGCTCAATACAAACAAAGTTGTACTAGGTTGGTAAAATAGAAGTTAAAAAATTAAACCCGACTACTAAAAGGCTAAAAACAAGACGCGGTGTACGTTTCATATAACTGACAATAATATTTTATTAAGACAATTCGATGTATATTACGTAGTTGATTTGACATGAGGTTACAAAAGAGGTTTGTTTACAAACCGACCTATGAATGATCATCGAATTGTCATAATAAAATATTTATGTCAGTTATATGAAACGCGGGGCTGCTTGTCCTTAAAATAGACTCATAGATAATTAATCGTAGTCGGAGGCCATCGGTTTATCAAATGCGAATGTGGTGTCCTCCGACTATGATTAATTATCTATGAGTCTATTTTAAGGACAAGCAGGTCTTGTTTTAAGCCTTTTAGTAGTCGGGTTTCAGTTTTTAACTTCTATTTTTTTTTCGAGCTTTTTAGTAAATCATCTTGGATCATCATCCAGAACAGAAGAACGGCAAAAAAAAAACACATTTTGGTATTTTTTCTTCTATTTGTTATGTTGACGCTACATGTGTTTTACATTTTTGAAAAGTTCTTTTAAAGTACATTCATTTGATATCCATAACGATGGTATCCGATAATTTTTATTTTTAGGTCCACCACTTTAGGGCGAAGCACAGCGGCCATCTTGGTTTTTTTCAAAATGAAACTATCCTATGTTACCTGGGCAATTGAGACGAATCCAACAACACCTCATTTGTTGAAATCGTCCGAGTAGCTTAGGCTCTGCGAGGGAACAGATGAACACACAAACACACACATACATACCCACATACATACATAGGTACATACATACATACATACATACATACGCTGCTAAAATCATAACCCTCCTTTTTGCTTCGCGTAGTCGGGTAAAAATAGAGCTAAAAAAATATCAGCTTTTCTATACAAAAGGTCGACTCACTCAGTGCTGCACCAAATGTATGAAACAGCCGATATTTTTTCCCTAGATTTATTTCGCCACCTTGTACAAGTTGTTTGTATTGATCACTGATCACTAGCCTACTTAAAGTTCCGCTATCGAATTAGAGTGCACTTTGTAGATTTTACTGTAAAAAATATTTTAGGTAAAGCTATGTTTCATGTTATTTTTTTTTTTCATAAGCTCTGACAGGTATGTACGAAGAAAGAGGGGAATGTTGGATTGTACCTAATCGTGTTTTTTTTTTCTTATTTAGACATTTTACATTCAGAGACTAATTAAACAATGTTTACATTTACGCTTAAAACGTCTTGATAACCTTGTTTGTTTGTTTCTGTATCACCGATGCTGCCCGTAAAGTTGTAACAATTATTAATTGACAAAACACAAAGTTTCCAACGTTTCCCGGCAAGTTGCCCATCCACCTGACGACGACAACAGTATTAGGTATATTTCCCTCGTCCCGTTGCCATGGCAACGCCCGGTCGAAACAAACGAAGGCGTTGGTTTGTTTTTCTCCCGTTTACGGGAAAATAAAAAAAGTTTTATTTGATTTTGGAACGAAATGGCCCCGAAACAGAAGAAGACCGGTGCGGTCTGGGAGGATAGAGAGGTCTTGTTCGATTTACCTTTCAGGTAAGTTTTGTTCTTTCACTATGTACGTTATACGTACCTATAATCCGCGCGCGATGACAATGCGATGGGATGGAACCTTGTCAAAGTCAATCGAAAATATTGTACTATAAGGACAGAAGTGAAATTGTAATTCAAAAGTAACATTTACATAAGTATTTTATTAAACCAAAAACTAATTAGTCGCAATGACAAAGTCAGGTAGCAAACTTATCGAAATTACATACAAAGGAACGGAATCATCACCAATTAATACAAGAAAACAATAAAGGAAATAATGAGATACAGAAATACCAGATTCCAGCAGATTATTAGCAGACTGTAGCAGATTACATCGAACAGACAATAATGCTTCCGCACGCCATGACAACCCAACGGAAAGAGAAAGACCCGCGTCATTTTATTCTTCTTCTTCTGTTAAGTTGCCATGCCGAGCATAGAGGTCGCGCAAACAGCCTACGCTCCAAATAGTTTTATACTGTCCGGCCTCCTTGTGTCACCGGTAAGGGGTAGCGCCTAACACGGCCATCCTGATCATGCGTCGTCCTCGACAGCATCAGACAGGTCCGGCAATCTGCGAGGCAGGTGGTGGCCCGCTGAGAGGCAGGCAGTGGCCCGCTGAGAGGCAGGCAGTGGCCCGCTGAGAGGCAGGCAGTGGCCCGCTGAGAGGCAGGCAGTGGCCCGCTGAGAGGCAGGCAGTGGCCCGCTGAGAGGCAGGCAGTGGCCCGCTGAGAGGCAGGCAGTGGCCCGCTGAGAGGCAGGCAGTGGCCCGCTGAGAGGCTGGCATTGGACTGCAGTCAGGCAGGCGGTGGCCTGCTGCTAGGCAGGCAGTAGCCTGCGGTCTGGCAGGCGGTAGCCTGCTGCTAGACAGGCAGAAGCCTGCTGCTACGCAGGCTGGTGCATGGCCTGCTAGTAGTTAGCTGTCAGCTGCGTAACCAGCTGTCAAGCCCTCTGCGAAGCCAGCTGTCAGGCCCGTTGCGTAGCCAACTGTCAAACCCGATGCTAGGTTTTCAGTCAGGTCGTCCTCTGCGAAACTAGCGAAGGAATATTAGTGCATCTGAAGGCAAATACATTTGCCTATTCTTGCCCTTGCACTCACTTCATCTAACAAGGCCTTCTTCATTAATCACACAAACAAACTAGCTAGCTAATAAGTTTATGCAGTACTAAAACTTCATCTTAGTACCTCATAAAGTTCCGTTCTCACATTTTACCATCGTCATTCATAACATCACGCAACACACATGGATCCATGTTCATTCGCTGTCATGTAGGGCTTCTTTAGCCGATAGGTACGTCTCGCAGTCCGTCCTCTACATGACCCAACGTGTAGGGCGATTACCAAATCACCATAAGGAACGTCTCGCAGTCCGTCCTCTACACGATAAAAACATAAGTAGATACGTATGTGGATTCGTCATCCGCAACACGTTTCGTAAGACCGGTCAGGTGCCTCGCAGTTCACCTGACGTAGACGTCTCGCAGTCCGTCTACTGTCTTACACTGAGATCTGCACGACTCTCTTTAGTAATGCAGGTCTCTTATAGCACGCACGCATGGTCACGCTCGAAGCACCAGGACATCATGCTGCGTAGGTCTCAGGACACCATGCAGCGCAGGTCCCAGGACACCACTCCTCTCTCCAGGGCACCGTACTGAGCAGCAGCCTGCCTCGATTTGCCGTAGCAGCCGCTCATCAACCGCATCACACATCGCCCACTTGGCGACGCACGTGTGATTCTGCACTGCCCTCGCACGCCGTGAACATCTTTCCGGCGGCCTGAGAAAACATAACAACGAAAACCAAAGTATTCACATTAAATAATCTCCGTAGGCACTTCTTTCGGTTTACATACTCGTCTTGTCAAAACGAGACTGGTTTTGTTTTAGCTGGTCGAATGCACAAACCCGGTTACAGAAACTAAAGAGGTAATTTTCAATAGTGGTCAAATCCAAATTAATAGATTTCAAATGTGTTTTTGTAAAAAGCTACTCTTTTCAATAATAATTAGTGAAATACGGCACAAAGCCCTCAAAAACATAAATACCAACGTCATTTTTAAAATTGGCCTATTGCAGCCACCTTACTTTTAGACATGGTCAGATCAGTTTGATCCAATCCACCATCTTGTGTTCTCCATACATTGAGCTGACTGAAACATGGGTGCTCAACGTGTTCCCCTGATGAACTCTCTTAACGTTTCATGATTCAGCTGTCCTCTTACCAGAGCAACATCTGGAATCAGTGACCCTTTAATTGGGGTCCTCGCGTCGGTTTCGACCTCAGTGGTTAGTTTTGAGTCAATATAACAGCAGTCGGAAAACGCATAACTTCTTTGAAGTGGAAGTGGGTAGGACACCTGGTGAAACCTACCGATGGTAGATGGACAAAGTCCATTGCTGAATGGCGATCCCGAGAAGGGAAGTGAATGGTTGGCAGACCACCAGCCAGATGGTCTGACGACATAACCAAAGTACTTAGCCGGAAAACAGGATCGTGAGAGGTGGCGTGAGCATGAAGAGGCCTTTACGCAGCAGCGGGTGCTAACAGGCTGATGATGATAATAACAGCTAGAACAGATAGTACGTTAGTAAAAATCGCAATAATTTCCCGTCGCATTTTTTCCTGCTAGGACCCTATTTTTTTTTTCACCGACTCGGCCTAAGTAACCTGACTTGGCTTATTATCCGACTAAAATATTCAACCTCGGTGGTCAGTAAAATACACAGCAACAGACGCTTCCGTCAACCACGGTGCACATCAATCATCAAAAGTACGTCGTCGGGTGTACCTAGAATGACCTAGATGATAACTCGACTTGCGTCGATGAACTTGCACACTCTACATTACTCACTCAATAACAGTGGTTCGCCTCGAACTATGAATTCGCGACCCCATATCACAGCAACCCCTTGACCGACTCGGCTCATGTTCGAACTTAAAAAATCTCTTTTACCTGCCTACCAAATTTCATGACGATCAGAATTTACTCAAGTTATCGTCGAACGAACATTCATACATACAAACATAAATACATAAAAACATACATACATGCATACAAACATACAAACGCCGGAGTAGACTCGTGGAACATCGCTCGCTTCGCTCGCTCGTTCAAAAATAAAAACTCAAGGCTTTTATGTCTAAGAAAATCGCGCCAAAAGAAGCTGGTTCTATAAAGGGAAGGGGTACAAGAACTCGGGGAAAACTACCGATGCGATAAATAGACTGACCAAATTATGACTGCACGCGAGCAACCTCCAACCGAGAGAAAAGGCAAAGCATAGTAAGGTGCGCAACATCATTTTCATTTTCATCAGCCATTGATAGACACGCAAGGATACCCATTTTTGTTCGATTGGCGCCCTTATGCCACGCGCGGTAAGAGTTACCATAGGGCATCCTTGACTGTGACTGACCGTACTAACACGTAGACCACGATCACTCAGAAAACAGTGTAACGACAAAGAAAAAGACACTAAGTATAGGCGAATTTTCAATCCGAATGGCATTTTTTACAATGGAATGGACATGTTTCGCTCCTTTTTTTTTTTCTAAATTTATTTTATTGCTCAAACAAAATACATTACGGCGGCAAAAGCATTAGTTTCAAAAAAAGTAACGTTCATTGACTAGAGAAAAAGGTCTAACTAAACTTTTTTTTTTATAAGTAATTATCCATCACATTAAAAACTTTTTGCTGCAAACTTCTTTTAGCGTAAATAAGAATACGACGACAGCGCCATCTAGGAGTTTTTCATGTAACTATTTTTGACACAAGGAAAACCCGCCAATTTAAACTTTTTTCATCAAAATTATCTAAATAATTTCTAGAGGTGATAAGATCGAATCAAGCGTTCGCAATAAAATTCTACCAAGGGTAAAAGCAATGATGGCTAGGGCATGACAAAAGCGGCGGCAGCCCGGCGGCGTCACCACGGGCGATCGTACTCGAGAAATTCTTAGGCCGTTCGCTACGGCTACATGAATTATTTCGAGATTTTCGTGAATTTTCTCGAGACCAATCATGCCTACAATGCCGTCGATGCAATCTGCTACTCAATTTGCTCCATGAATTATGCGCATTAGGTATTTTCAACCGAAAATACAAGTTCTATGTTCGCCAATAAAATGACACAATGCAACGATAAAGTTCCTTTGTTTTCCAATCAAAATAGTCAAGCGGCCCAAATGTGGGATGATGGATTACCAATCCCACTTCTGATATAAGGACAGAAGTGAAATTGTAATTCAAAAGTAACATTTACATAAGTATTTTATTAAACCAAAAACTAATTAGTCGCAATGACAAAGTCAGGTAGCAAACTTATCGAAATTACATACAAAGGAACGGAATCATCACCAATTAATACAAGAAAACAATAAAGGAAATAATGAGATACAGAAATACCAGATTCCAGCAGATTATTAGCAGACTGTAGCAGATTACATCGAACAGACAATAATGCTTCCGCACGCCATGACAACCCAACGGAAAGAGAAAGACCCGCGTCATTTTATTCTTCTTCTTCTGTTAAGTTGCCATGCCGAGCATAGAGGTCGCGCAAACAGCCTCCGCTCCAAATAGTTTTATACTGTCCGGCCTCCTTGTGTCACCGGTAAGGGGTAGCGCCTAACAGTACTGTATTTTACTTTGGCAAGGTTGCTTCGACGCGAGTTTCTCAGACAGTCTCAGTTCCAAAAGGTCTGTGTGAGATCGCAATGGCGTGTCGATGGCGTGCCAGCAGGATGACAAAACCGGGGTTTCCTCGTTTTTCTCTTACAACCAGAGAACTAATCCTCTAGAATTGGAATAGGAATATTCTTTGCTGTACTACAAAAACATTAAAAGGACCGACAGCATTAATAAATCCTAATTGAAGCCGTCAACTGACAGCCCATTTTGGCACCATTACGTTACAGGCTAAGGCCCCTGGTCTTTTGGAACTGAGACGAAGCTACCTTGTCAAAGTAAATTAAAGTATATTTTCGGTTGACTTTGACAAAAATTCATCCCATTCGCATCGGTATACAAGGTGTTACAAAAGTACCTAACTCTTTTTACAGGATGTAACCTACTGGTCAACAGGATGTCAAATCTGTAAAAAAAGTTGAAAAAATACATTTATATTTTATAACCTCAAAATTGAAAAATTTTCAAAACTTTGTTGTTTTTGTTATTAGCTCAAATTTAAAAATATGTATGTGCGTGTAGGTGCATTTACATAGCTTTGAGTTGTTAAAACATTGTGAAAGTCAATGAAAACAATATTTAAAAAATACTTTTCTCCCGTCACATCGTTCACATTTTATTAATTTAAAAATTAACGGAACGTCATAGAGCAAAAAAATATTTAGGTTGTGATCCCTATTACCGGGTGCTATTACACTGTAAAAAGAGTTAGGTACTTTTGTAACACCTTGTATAAATACAAACTTTTAAAAGGGGGGCAAAATTAAGTTTGTAGAAAGTTAGTGTGTAGTGTAGAAAGACAGTTTAACTTTCCGCATAACCTATTTATTTGTACTAGTATAAGTGTATTGCATGTGTAACAATCATCATCATCGGCGCACTTTTCCCTCTGCTAGACCTTTTCTCTCTCCCCCTTTCGCCTGAAGTTTGTGGCAAATATATAATCACATACACCCTGTAGACAGAGATGTTAGTTGATGTTACAAAGTTTATTCAATCGCCCCTAATACCTATATAACAAAAGGTCCCATCCCTTCATGTGGGCGGCCGCCTCATCCTCAAAGATACCTTTCCTAATTGAACCAATATTCAGGAAGTTCATTTCAAATACAAATTCAGTAGAGGCAACTAGCAAGGGGAACAAAATTCGGAGGGCCCTTCACAAAATCATAGCTGAGTACACTACGTACAGGAGCTAGTAACGGGAAAAACAAACTTTCGCATTCATAAAGTGCGATAGATAGAGAACTCTTTATTGCACCACAGAAAGAATATTACCGATAACTTTTACATCAAAATTTAGTACAAATGGCGGCCTTATAGCTAAAAGCGATCTCTTCCAGACAATCTTGTGCTGAGTACACATAGTCGTGCGATATTTTGTTTTGATGATGTCGAGTTTTTATGTATGGCATTGTTCCTTCTCTTCCAGTTACCTAAGGCTCCGGCCCAGCGAGAAGATCTTCGATAGGATCGAGCCCATCGAAGACACCAAGGGCAACAGTGGTACGAAGGGGAGGATGGTCGTCACGAACCTGAGGATCATCTGGCACTCGCTGGCGTCTCCTAGGATCAACCTTTGTAAGTCTAACCCTCATCTTATACAACGTGTTACCAAACATCCTAACTGTTTTTACAGGGTGTAACCTACTGGTCAACGGGATGTTAAATCTGTAAAAAAAAGTTGAAAAATACAATTTTTATTTTATAACCTCAAAATTGAAAAAAAATCATAACTTTTTTGTTTTTGTTATTAGCTTAAATTTAAAAATATGTTTGTGCGTGTAGGTGCATTTACATAGCTTTGAGTTGTTAAAACATTGTGAAAGTCAATGAAAGCAATATTTAAAAATACTTTTCTGCCACATCGTTCACATTTTATTAATTAAAAAATTAAAGCCTAGCGTCCATATGAGGCGGATCGGGGCGGGCCGGGCCGGGCCGCAACGCAACGCAACGTTGGGGTGCGTCCATCTAAGCGCATCGGGGCGGATCGGCGCATCGGCTCGGCGGATTTTTTGGTGTTGCCACTTTGTCTAATCACAAATATTGTAACTTTTGAGCCCTCGTTGTGACTTTTTGTGACATTGCCTAAATTGTAACTTTTTGATGCCTAGTCGATTGAGAAATTTTGAACAGATTGAAATTATTTTGTATGATTGAGACTGAAATTTTCTGACGCGCGCTCATCTCACTCTGAATATACTATGGGTAAAATAATTATAGGGTATGGTAAGTACCTACCTATAGTTTCAGGTACGGTCCGCTTTTATGCCATTTTGGCTCTATGTGGCCCTTGGCTGCAAAAAAATTGCCAAGCCCTATTCATTCATGCCAAAATTACAGACTATTTTATATTAGGGATTTCATGCACTTTAAACTAATAAAATTGATGATAAATACTCGATGACATTTTTTTTTTTTACTTACCTAGTGAATAACACGCAGTATACGTAATATTTTTTCATTTCAATATTTAGTTACAAAAAAATCCCGCGTTGAGTTACGTCCAACCTGCGTTCAATCTGGATCCGAAACGGAATAATTGAACGAGCGAGAGAAGCGAGCGAAGTTCTCCGAGTCTACTGGAACAATACGGCGTTTGTGAAAACCATAAACTTAACAAAACCAAAAATCAACTTCTAATACTTCTGCTGGTATTTCTTCATCATCATGATCGGTTAAGGGTGGACGATAGCAACGTGGCGGAAAATTCAAAATTTTCACAGATTTTTACATTTTGTAGCTAAACTGAGCTATTTTTGTCTAACGTAAAATCGCTGAACAAAAATAGCTCAGTTTAGCTACAAAATGTAAAAAACTGTGAAAATTTTGAATCTCCCGCCACGTTGCTATCGTCCACCCTTAAGGTTGGACGATAGCAGCGTGGAGGGTAATTAAATTTTTTTACAGTTTTATTTTTTTGAAGCTTAACTTTACTGAGCTATTCGTACTAAGCGTTTGTTCAGCGATTTTTCGTTCACGCCAATAGCATAGAATTCTTTACATTATTATAAACAAGAACAACAATAATTCAGCCGATTATGTATTCTGGTCGACAAATGGCAACACTCGCACGCATTCGCATGCGCGAGCATGCTGTTGCCCCTGCGTCCACTAGGCGCATCGGGGCGGGTAATGCCGCCGGCAAAAATCCGCCGGCAAAAATATTGCGTCGCGGCCCGCCCCGCCCCGATGCGCTCTAGTGGACGCACTTCCATACAAAATATAGGCAGGCGGATTTTTGCCGCCGGCAAAAATCCGCCCCGATCCGCCTAATGGACGCGAGGCTTAACGGAACGTCATAAAGCAAAAAAAAAAAAAAAGGTTGTGATCCCTATCACCGGGTGCTATTACCCTGTGAAAAGAGTTCGGTACTTTCGTAACACTTTGTAGACTTTCAAGGCTTTTCAAGACTTTTTTTGGGACTTTGTTGTTGGTTGGTTGAACATAATAACGACTCCCTGTGCTGAGGAACCTGAGGATCATCAGGTAGTTGCCGGCGTCCCCTAGGATCAACCTAGGTGACGCTAGTGGCAATCTTAATATCGGAGCGCTTCTGTGCTTCGGAAGGTACATTTACCGTTGGTCCCATTGTTGATTAATAACAATCGTTAAGCCTTCTCAGAGGCCCTTTGCGCGGCCTAAAAACTCTGACACAAGGGGCCTGAGCCTGTAACGCAATGGCGTATCGATGGCGTCAGCAGAAGGAAGAAACCGGGGTTTGCTCCTACAACCAGATAACTAATCCTCTACGTAATTAGAATCAGGATATTCTTTTCTGTACTACAAAAACATTATAAGGACCGACAGCATTAATAAATCGTAATTGAAGCTGTCAACTGCGAGCCCATTTTGGCACTATTTCGTTGCAGGCTAAGGCCTCAGGGGTAGCCACTACCTCATACGATTACCTTCCTGCCAACCTTTGTAAGACTAACCCTCATCGCTCCACCTTACCATATTTATTTGCAGCCATAGGTCTGAACGCGGTGCTCTCGACGAGCACCAAGACCGTGAACTCGGGGCTCCGCGGCAGCACGCAGGCGCTCTATGTGCTGGCTGCGTACAGGGCGAGCCGATACGAGTTCATATTCACTAACCTTTCACCCAACTGCGTGCGACATTACACCTCCGCTGTTGGAGTTCACAGGTAAAGAAATTGCGCCTTCTGTAAAAATCTGTGTCCTCAATCTCATCATCATTAAAGGTAAGAGTTATCCTCTGGTCGGTGCATCATTCTCCATGCACTTCGATCACAGGCCAGTTCCTTGGCAGCCTGGTACGTCACGACATCCACTCTCTTTAATTTGGTCAAAGTAGCTTCGATCTAGACCTGAAAAGAAACACATTGCTCTCCACTGCTATTATAGTGCCCTCGGACCTCGACCCAGCGAACGGAAAGTTCGCTGCCTGCCTTGACCAATAAAACTATTTTTGTATGTGCGAGCAATGAAAACAGCCCCTTATTAAAACATTGATCCTATGACATTACACCTCCGCTGTTGGAGTCACAGGCAAGGGCGTCGCCAAGGGGGGGCAGGGAGGGGCAGCTGCCCCCCCTAGAGATTCTAAAAAAGTTGCCAAATATAATGCAACCAAAGTCCTAAGTCTTTGAGTTAATTTGCTTGAAGTTCAAGCCTTGAACAATCATTCCCGTACGTCGAAACTCGAATGAATTCACCAATTCCACTCCTAATATTCCGTACGCTCAACTACGCTCTGGCTGTAGATGTAAGGCTCGTAGTACAAGTGAAAAGCTTCATGTGCTGTCGACTTTACCTACAATTCATACCTACTTTTCTCATTCATAGAGAATGAGAAAAGTATGAATTGTAGTAGGTAAAGACAACTTGCCCCCCCCTGCGCCATCGGCTGGCGACGCCCTTGGTCACAGGTATATAACGGATGAGTGCCTTCTGTAAAAATCTGTGTCCTCTATCAGAAGTTCGCTGCGAAATACCTTTCGCAACGAACTTCTGATTGAGGCCACCCATCCTTAAGAGGCATTCTATTCAAGTTTCTAGCAGCGAATGCACATTCACTATCTGCCAGCAGAACTGACGATTCGCTTTGTGTGATTGAGTAACCAAGTGGATGATTTTGCTGTTTGTGTGGTTGAAAATGTTTCACCCGAGCAACGATGCCACAGACGGACAAAGGCTTTGAAAATTACCTCTCTTTGCTGGTGTCAAAAACAAAATGTGAACACAAAGCATTGCGTGTTCTATGGCAATTGACCCGCGTCGCGGCAACAATCAATTCGTTACACCTGAGCGCCTGCATAAGTGGAATAGCAACGCTGTGTGGCATAACCGTTGCTATTCAACTATTTAAGGCGCTCCAAATATGTGTTTCTCTTTTCAGAGCGTACACGGGCTCAAGAATGTACAGGGACTTGAAATTGAGAAGCGCCATCATTAACAATAAGCAACTTAGATTGCTGCCATTGGAAAAGGTAATTCGAGCTTTAGGCAATACGTTTTCACAGCTAACCATCGAAAAAAAAATGGCTAGTGGCGCGTATTGTAAATTACTATTGATCTAATCACAACCGGCCCTGCTCTTCCCAGATAAGCCTCCACGAGCACAGCATCTGGAATCTATCTCAGGACACGGGCAACCTCGGCACCATGATCGTGACCAACGTGCGCGTGGTGTGGTACGCGGACGTCAACGATGGCTTCAACGTCTCCATGCCCTACATCACTATTGAGACTGTGAGTCAATCCATCAATCGGTAGGTCAATCAATCAATTCATCAATAAATAATCAATGAACTAATCAATCAATCAGTGAATTATTCAATTAATCAATCAACCAACTAACCTCGGAGCTTTAACGTTTCTTCTTCATACTTACAGCTTACAGGGTAATTTTTAATAGCTTTGTTTCTGAACCACGTCAACTTATAAATGTGATTTCCAACAACTTTTGTTTTACGACGTTGGTTGGTTCATTGATTAATTGAATAATTCACTGATTGATTGGATTGATTGATTAATTCATTGATGGATTGCTTTATTGATTGATTCTTTTATTTTGGTTTTCACTATTGAGACTGAGTGTGAGGTGGGTCCTTTTTCCGCCCAGGCTGTATGAAACGTCTATAGGTACATGTTTTAATTCCGCTATCAAGTACGGTCGGCCACAGTCTAGGATCTACCCCATGGTAGCTCTTACCGCGCGCAGAATTAGGGCGCCAATCGAACAAAAAGGGGTATCCCAGCGTGTGGCTGACTGTGCTTAGCACCATCTGAGGGCGAATGCCACGAACGCCAAATACATAACGGCGAGATCTGGATACGTATGCTATACCTGCTGCTGGTGCGTTGCAAATATTCAATTTTATCCCTGTCATCATTGCAATTAACATTTGGTTTGGCATAGGTTATTTACGTAATCAGTGGTTAACGTTAAAATTAACAAAGTTAACCGAGTTACTGATTCAAAACTGATCATCGTGTTTCGGAATAGCTAATTACCTCATTTACCTACTGGGCTTTAGCACTGTAATTTCCTTTTGATAAATTATTAAACAGCAAATCCACCAATTAAGTAGACCTATCGAATTCGTTCATCCAAAGCTTAAAAATACAGGGCAATTTTTAAATAGCTTTATTCCTGAAACACGTCAACTTGTAAATGTGATTACCAACAACTTTTGTTCTACAACTTTGGTGAAAGCGCATGTTTATTATTCCAAACTTACAAAAAATACATATTTTTTTATGCCAACTAGGAGCAGGTGAGGCTGAAAAGGTGGTAGAGAGTGGATGGGCACCTGGCGCAGCCAGATGGTAGAAAAGCTCGACAACGCTCCATCACTGTTATTCACAATCAGCCGCGAGCGGTCCTTTTTACGAGGCCTATGGCCGAGCCGGGGATTGGTAGGTGTAGCGTGCACGGGGTGTAGTCACCTAGTTTATCTACAGGGTGTTAAAAGACAGCCGACAAACCCGAAAGGCATACTAGAAACCAAACAAAGTAGGTAGGTACCTACTTTTTCCATAAATTATTACTGTTTTTTCAGCTTATAATTATTTTGGAAAATATTTAATTATCACGCAATGGAAGTGCAACGCAGAGAAGTCATACTTATTGCGAAAGCGTTGGCATAAACTCGAGGTGCCGATGTTAAGGATACAAAAAAAATAAAAAGTTTTGACTTTGAACCTTATTATCTCTGAAACCTTTGATTTCCCAGGTATAGTTTAGAATAAAAACGTTCGTTAAGATGAGGACAATACGTGGTTTCCCGCTTTGTTGGCGGTCTTTTAACACCCTGCTTTAGGATTCAACATCCTATCTCTCTTTGTGGTGAACAGATCTCGGTGCGCGACTCCAAGTTCGGCGAGGCGCTGGTGGCCGTGACGAGGCAGACTGCAGGCGGGTATGTGCTGGGCTTCCGCGCTGACCCGCCGGAGCGCCTGCGACCCTTGCATGCCGAGCTGGCGGCCCTCCACCAGGCTTACACTGAGAGGCCAATCTTTGGAGTCGAGATGAACTGGGGGACTGAGGTAAGCATGTTAGGTTAACCCCCGACTTATAAAGAGGGGCGTTATAAGTGTTATGGCAACATAAAATTAAATGATTTTTTGTTTTTCTGTTCTATCAAAAGTCCTGTAACGAACAAGATGTCTTATTTACAATAAATATTGATAATTCCTGTTATATCGTTCTAATCCTTTCTCAAAAGATAACCGATATGTGTCTCTGTCAGTCTGTCTGTGTGTCAGTCTGTGGCATGACACCGTTGCTCTTAAACGGGTGAACCGTTTTGAATGCATTTTTTATTATTTGAAAGCACTTTTTCTAGCGAGTGTTATTTTATCAAGATCGGTTCAGCCGTTTATGAGATATGCTAATTTGAAGCTAAAATTTCGGGGGTATAGTTTAGTAGTTATTTTCATTTAGGTTTTTTGAATAAAACAGCGTTTAGAAAATAATTTGGCTTGTTTTAACCGTCCCCAGAAGCAAGACAATACAAAAACAAGGGTTTTTACTTCAGTGCAAAGAACCTATGAGATGCATGCAAGCAAAGATCAATATCTTGTATATAGTAGCTATGTGTAATTTCGCAGGCGCTTTAAATTTAGTACAGTCGTCAACAGGTCAACTTTAACCCTTTTGCAACCCGCGATGGCGCATACAGGGGCCTTAGCCTGCAACACAATGGCGTACCAATGGCGTCCCAGGTAGAAGGACAAAACTGGGATTTTTTCGTTGCTCTCCTAAAACCAGCGAACTAATCCTCTAGAATTAGACTCATAATATTCTTTGTTATTCTACAAACACATTAAAAGGACCGACACTGGACCGATAGCATTAATAAATCGTAATTGAAACCGTCAACCGAGAGCCCATTTTGGCACCATTGCGTTACAGGCTACTAGAATAAAACTATATCAAAATTACCCTGTTCGCGATGCCAAAGGCTGAGCTCCGTTGAAAGAGGCCAAAGGTCGAGTCCCGCCGCGTCGATCTAAGCTCGGAGCGGCCCGCAGACGCCCCCACTAAAACATACCTACAATGCCCGCGAGGCCGAAGGCCGAGCTCGCTCTTTTGAGGCCACAGGCCGAACCGGGGTTTGGCACACGTAGCGTGCAATTTTTTCTAAGCTTTGTTTCCTTTCAGCCTTCAAAACCACCAGTGGATGACATTGAAGAGCTAGAAGAAATAGGAGAGCCGCGAGGCGAAATGGGACCGAATCTCTACCTGGCATCGCAGCTGGCTCAAAGCAAGGGGCCTGAGGAAGCGCAGCCTGTGTATAGTTCTTATCTAGGACTCGCCATAGAACCTTTGAAGGAAGGGTTCACGTTGAAAAGCCTGTTTGAAGTGCAAAGTACGGGTTGAATAAAGTTTGAACGTCCCAGAACATATTAGCACAAGAACGGCCAAGCCAATCATCACACAATGACAAACACCCAGCGAACTTATCTTCCGCTCGCTGCAAACACCAATCTCCATTGGCAATGAAATGGATTTGACCAAATTGGGCCAATGTGTACTGGGGCCTCGAGAATCGATGTTTGTTTTTATTTTCTGAACGAAGCCGATTACAAGTTTTGACAAGTCGTTCGTGAACGAACTGTCACTTTGACGTTTCCTGACGATTTGAAAACAACGCAGGATTTTTAATCATTTTCCTTTATTTTACTTGCAAAGCGATACAATTAATTGAAATTCATTATCCAAACACAATATTACTGCATCGCCTTGATTTCCCCCAACAATTGCTACCGCAATTAGTGTCTAATTAGTCAAAATACGTGATTATAGTGGTGCCTGATCTACAACCAGTTTTAGAGCACATTTCGCAGCAGTTACCAGCTGCAATGGACAGCACCAAGAGCGCAGCTGGATCGGTAAAGTACAAGACATTATAATCAAGCTGGAAGATAAGATTTTGGTCCGTGAATGTGGTCACATTGCTTGCATTCAGGTGCCCAATTTTTATTTTGTATTTCTTTTATTTCGTATTCATATTTGATCCATTACATCTCCACACCCATTTTGCAGTTAGTAATGCCCTTTCACTCGACGCATTTTATGTGGAAGCGAGCAAAATTGATTTCAAATATAATTTGATCTTATTGTTTACTTCTAACTTGATCCAACAAACCTTTTTGACCCTTAGTTTGATCACTTTGAAAGAGCTGTATTTAACCATTTAGGGTCATGAAGTAGGTACTCAATAGTGTAGTATTCATGTATTATTATCACTTATACATTCATAAATTTTTTGATTGAACAAATAATACCATTTGTAGCTAAACTAATGAGGTAAAAGTTGCAATGTCTTGTTATTTTGCACCATAATACCAAATAATTTTCTTAAAAGCTTAATCTTCACCGCATTCCAGCGCCGCTCAGCGGTGGCAGAACGCGTCCGCTTGCGTGCCGAGTGGGCCGCACTCAAGGGGGCTGACTCCACCAACGATGCTCTCCGGGGCATCGTAGTCCTAGTAGAAGTGGGGTCTGGTTCCAAGGCTCTGGCACTTCGGGCAGCACTGTCCGCTCTCGGAGCCACCGTTGTGTCCACCTGGCTGCCGCTCGTCACTCATGTGGTTTGGGGGGCCGGTATGTACCCTGAGGCAATGCACAACTTAAGTCCTCATGCAGTTATTACAATCAATGTCATTTCACATGGTTTTGATCTCTGTGCAACTATTAGGCGCCGGACCCACCGCCCCAGAGTTCCGAGTTCTTAGATTTGTTTCATGAGTACTCAGTGTTATAAATTTGATCGTTGTGTGGATGTGTGTCGGTCTGTGGCACCAAAGCTCTTAAACGGGTAAACCGATTCGGATGCAGTTTTTTATAAAAGCAGGTTTTCTAGCAAGTGTTCTTAGATATGTTTTATCAAAATCAGTTCAGCCGTTTATGTGATTATGCTAATTTGAAGCTAAAAAGTCGGGAGTAATAAAAAAAAATTATGAAGTAATTGTAGTGTAGTGTAGTGAATGCGTGGAATAAACTACCTGAGACAGTAATCAGTACCCCCTCGGTGAACTCTTTTAAAAACAGACTCGATAAACATTTAAAAAGTGAACTAAAGTTAAACTAAAGTTATATACACACATCAGCTTTAAGGTGCCAGTGTATTGATAAATAATAATTATTATTATTGACAAATAATAATGTGCTATTCACGTTCTTTATTTTTTAGGTAATCCAGGAGCTGACGTTGCAAGTGTGCATAGAGTAACCATTTCCTCCCGCCATTTTCCAGGCGGCTGCCGCAAGATCCGTGCGAAGGCGCGCGCGCTGGCCTGCTCACTGGTCTCGCCGCTGTGGGTGGAGGCGTGCGCGGGTGCAGCGCGGCGGCTGCCCGAGCGAGTGTTCCCTGCCGCCACCCGCCCCTCGGACCTGCCCTCGCCGCGACAGCTTAGGAGGATGCTGGTAAGGGACTAACTAGACTAAGGAGCAAGATGACAGCTCAGGAGGATGGTAAGGGACTAACTAGACTAAGGAATAAGATGACAGCTCAGGAGGATGGTAAGGGACTAACTAGACTAAGGAGCAAGATGACAGCTCAGGAGGATGGTAAGGGACTAACTAGACTAAGGGGCAAGATGACAGCTCAGGAGGATGGTAAGGGACTAACTAGACTAAGGGGCAAGATGACAGCTCAGGAGGATGGTAAGGGACTAACTAGACTAAGGAGCAAGATGACAGCTCAGGAGGATGGTAAGGGACTAACTAGACTAAGGGGCAAGATGACAGCTCAGGAGGATGGTAAGGGACTAACTAGACTAAGGAGCAAGATGACAGCTCAGGAGGATGGTAAGGGACTAACTAGACTAAGGAGCAAGATGACAGCTCAGGAGGATGGTAAGGGACTAACTAGACTAAGGGGCAAGATGACAGCTCAGGAGGATGGTAAGGTACTAACTAGACTAAGGGGCAAGATGACAGCTCAGGAGGATGGTGAGGGACTAACTAGACTAAGGGGCAAGATGACAGCTCAGGAGGATGGTAAGGGACTAACTAGACTAAGGGGCAAGATGACAGCTCAGGAGGATGGTAAGGGACTAACTAGACTAAGGGGCAAGATGACAGCTCAGGAGGATGGTAAGGGACTAACAAGACTAAAGGGCAAGATGACAGCTCAGGAGCATGATGGTAAGAGACTATTCTGAGAAGCAAGGCTCAGGAGGCTGGTAAAGGACTAAGGAGAAAGATCACAGCTAAGGAGGATGGACTAACTGGACTAAGGGGCAAGATGGCAGCTAAGGAGACTGGCAAGGGACTAAGGAGCAAGATCACAGCTAAGGAGGATGCTGGTAAGGGATTAGCTCGACTAAGGAGCAAGATGACCGCTAAGGAGGAATTAAAATTCTAAGAAAATATAAAGTAAAGTCCTACCCTCCTTTTACAAACAGTAAAAATTACTGGTCGCATAATAGTGCACTTCCTGGTAACTAAGTCATACTTCCATCATGTTTAAATACAACGAGCTTCCCCAACACATATCAACTTAGTTGAATCAATCAACTAATGACATTTCAATATACAGGATCTGCCTAGTTTAGGAATTTGGGAGTTCAAATAGATAAAGCATATCCAACACTTAAGACTGCTCTCCTATTTTTTTGTATTTTGGTGTAATTGAAGCAATTAAAGATTTTCATTATTTTTAATAATTACAGAAAATAGCCGAAAAGGAGAACATACCGCTGAACCTCCTCCAAACCACGCAAGACCCGACCCCCTCCCAGAGATCGCAGACCAAACGTCTGCACATCTCCACCACCAGCTCCGAAGATCCCTCAGAAGACTCTTCAACTGACTCGGACACCAGGGTCAACACGGCGCCTAGGTAAGTTTCAGCCTGTACATTTTTTAGGTTATTTTAACTTATTATTTTTTTATTTGTAGCTTTTGCCCGCGACTTGTCCGCGAGGACTTCTTTTTTTTCACGTTATCACAATAAAAAATTGCCTATAGCACTCAGCGATAATGTGGCTTCCCATTAGTGAAATATTTTTTTAAAAATCGTATGAGTAGTTTTAGAGATTACCCCCTACATACATACACACTTACAAACTTTTCCTCTTTATAATATTAGTGTAGATGAAATTTTATGATTAAGAACTGCCTGACTTTTTCAGTGTACAAATTGTGATGTTTTAATTAATTTAATTTTTATCTGTTTTTTAGGTTTTAATCGATGGAAGTATAATATTCCGAAATAAATGTGTTGAATTGAAGAAATTGCTATTAGCAATAAGGCCGCTAATGGGCGTTTCCCTAGCGTTTTTTGCTAAAAATGCATCCAAAAAAAAGATATGATTTTTTTCCCATTGGCGGCGCTAGTTGTGAGACGTATGGCGTCTTAAGTTCTAAAATTTTTTTTTTGCTTTGTCTAGGAATTCTCATTTAACGGCTCGTTTTTAGAAAAAAATGCATACAAAAAGATTTTTTTTTCATTGGTGCCTTTACTTGGGCGTATTTATATTGGTGTACCTACTTTAAATAATATTTTATATTATTATTATCTAGACGCGCTCTACCGGCGTCAACGTCGCCCGTGGTCGACGGGAAGTCGACAGTGGTCGAAATGAAGTCACCCGTAGTCGACAAGAAGTCGCGGAGGAAGCTGTTCACGCATAGGGAGGCGGATGGCGAGGAGGTGTCGTCTGATGACGGTCGGCCAGGTGAGGGGTTGATTGCGAGGTTGTTATGATCTATGTATTAGCCAAGGATGTGCTGCTCCTTTGCGCAGTCGGTTAAATATTCCATCTGAAATAAAAAATAATACTTCTCACTTCTTTGCAATGGGCAGTTTTCTAACAACTAATAAAAAAACATAAATAGTTCCAAAAGCTGTGACAGATGGCATTGATCCCACAGGGCTTTCATATAGGAGACTATCACAGAATAATTTAGTGCTCACAACAGAGAAAAAAATAACCTCCTTCACTTCATTGCTCTGTGACTTCATCTTTCATCGTCGTATCTGTAATCTGTGATCGACGTCATTACATTTTAGTTGATGAAAAAGTAAGTGCACAACTTTGTCATTATTTTTGTATGAGTGAATGGCAAAACCGGAAACACGATACACTTCTGAGTTTGCACAGACCTTATCATCCTTCACAGTATTACTCAATGATCCCTCCTGCTGACTGACCTTTTCGTTGGTGCCCATTGGGCCGGTGTGTAACTCAATAAGTTTTGCCATGGTGGATCAACACGAATAGATCCACCATCAAAACTACATATTTTTTTGAACTGGCATAAAACATAAAAGGCATGTCTCGTCAGCGACATCTAGTTACAAATTTTGAACTACCACTTATGTGCTGTCAGAAAACCGGCCAACCCACCTTTTTATTTTTACCTTATTGCCTCTATGCACAGCCTTCTTTAAAAGAAGGCTGTGCTCTATGACTTCGGAGGACTTGTCGTCATAGTTATGTCAAATTACCATTGTCAAATTGTGTTTACAAAATCCGCCTTCCCCCAATCACTGATGAAGCAATAAATTCTTAACCACCGCCAAGCATCATCAACAACAAGCAACATCGGGCGCGGTCAGTCCATGGATGAGTGACCGCTAGTGGCATTAATATCTGAGCGCTTCCGTGCTTCGGAAGGCACGTTAAACCGTCCCGGTTGTTGTTGATTAATAACAATCGTTAAGCCATGCCAGACCCCCTTGGGTGGCCTAAAAACTCTGACACCAGGGCTGGCCACTACCTCATACGATAACCTAACCCTGAGGCCTTTGCATCTACGTAATGAGATGATTTATACAGCATCCAGTGGCACCTTCACGCACACTAGATGGGTGAAGAGACCACTCGGCAGTGCCTGAGACATTATTTTAGATGGAGTAGGCTTGCCCAGCACCTATACCATCCAGTGGCGTAGCTAGGTAACCAAGGGCCCTGGGGCAAAAAACAAACTGGGGCCCCAACTTAACTGTTTAGGTTTCATCAAGTAAAAATATAGATGGGTGTGTAAAAAAACCATTGAACTGATTGGTTCGATTTCGGCTCATAGACGCCCTGAGAGTATTGGAGAAACGAACCGAGCGGTTAAAAAGCCCTTAAAAAATCAGTCTAAAACGGAGAAATTGACTCTTGAATGTTTCCTTAGAGATTTTTTAGCTAGTTCAATACGGTTTGGTGTCAGGGTCCGAGGGGGCCCCCTGAGCTTGGGGGCCCCGGGACATTGCCCCTCCTTGCCCCTATGTAGCTTCGCCACTGATACCATCCTGACAGCTTAGTCGGCCTAGCCCACAGGAAAGACAAGTCAATACGTGTGGAACCAACTAAGCCGCTAACCTAACCACCACCTATTCCACCCCTATCATTGCAGAGACGCGACCAAAGCCCCCGATACGCGTGTACAAGCCGAAACCAGTCTCCGGGAAGGTCACCCAGCAGGAACGAAGGGATCTGGCGCGAGCAGAGAGGATGGCGAGGAAGCTGGCCAGCGCAGTCACGCCGGCACACACCAGACACACACAAGCAGCCACGCAGTATGGAAGCAGTGTGAAGCCTAGAATAGTAAGTAGTGGTAGGTAATCGTATGAGGTAGTGGCCACCCCTGGTGTCAGAGTTTTTAGGCCACCCAAAGGGTCTCTGACATGGCTTAACGATTGTTATTAATGAACAACAACCGGGACCAACGGTTTAACGTGCCTTCCGAAGCACGGAAGCGCTCAGATATTATTGCCACTAGCGGTCACCCATCCATGGACTGACCGCGGCCGTTGTTGCTTAACTTTGCCAATCGATTAAGAACGGCTAGTACAACTAGGCTGTGAGCGCTTTAGAGAATAGTAAGTAAAAATGTAAAAGAAAACATGTATGTAGCCCAGCACAGAAATACTAGAAGTTACGGAACATAAACTTCATAAAATACCAACTAAGTGAGAGTCGAACCACACCGTTAAAACAAAAAAATTTACAGTACTCCCAAATTAATAATGCACATAGATACAGATCTTCGCTAATGGGCGTAATCCTGGAAACACTCGAATCATTTAGTCGTAAGATCGTAGTATTCTATTAAATTATGCATGAAGTAAATGCATTTTACCACTCTTTAAATACAACCTGTTACAAAACATCCTAACTCTTTTTACAGGGTGTAACCTAGTGGTCAACAGGATGTCAAGTCTGTAAAAAAAAGTAAAAAAAAAACAATTTTTATTTTATAACCACAAAATTGAAAAAATCGTAACTTTTTTGTTTTTGTTGTAGCTCAAATTTTTAAATATGTTTGTGTGTGTAGGTGCATTTACATAGCTTTGAGTTGTTAAAACATTGTGAAATCAATAAAAACCATATTTAAAAAATACTTTTCTCCCGCCACAGCGTTCACATTTTATTAATTTCAAAATTAACGGAACGTCGCAGTGCAAAAAAAAATATTTAGGTTGTGATCCCTATCACCGGGTGCTATTACCCTGTAAAAAGAGTTAGGTACTTTTGTAACACCTTGTATATCGTCTCCCGACGCTCGGGAAATACGACCGTTGAGAAAATCTCTATGCGCATTATTAATTTGGGAGTACTGTCAGTCGGAGTCAATGACAAGATTAATTTTACTACAGTCAGTTACTTGGCACAGTATGCCTGTGCGGTTTCAAGTCTTGTCCCGAGTGAATTTTTAAACATAAGTATTTGCATCTCATTTATTTGTTTTATTAACAGCAAAATCGTTTCCTCACCCACAGGTACTGACAGGCATGTCGGGCCTCGAACGCAAAGCCCTCCACGATGCGATCCACAAACTGAACGGGCGCATCCAAAGCCGCGTCACCAAGAAGACCACCCACGTCATACTTGGCTCCTGCTGCGATCCTAGCACCACGAACGTTATCCAAACCGTCCGAAAAGACTTGCGAAACATTGCCAATGACATCACAGGCATAGAAACGCTCGATAGTCAATCAATATTTAGGTAGGTTTTATAATAATCTACATTATTTTTAACTAGCTTTTGGCCCGACTTCGTCCGCGCAGACTAATTATTTTTCTCGTGAGGTTTTCCGTTGTTTTTATGCTTATTCTGCTATTCGGGGCGGAGAGAAATCCAACAAATCAAAAATCATAAAAATCGGTCCACCCGTTCTCGAGTTATGAATGGTGTAACTAACACTACTTTGTTTTATATATTAAGATTTGTTTTCTTTTCGTGATTTCTTTTATCTCGTACTTTATTTACCAAGACGGCGGAATCACTGACTGCCATGATACAGGGCAACCTAGTTTGGTAGTCAGAGTAACAATTTTATCGGTCCGGACAGTTGTTTGCTAACTCTTGATTGTGCATGCACTTACAAACAACTTTTATGTAATTTGATAGCTGTCTGTGATATAATTCTAAAGCCGCGTTTTCACAGTCAAATTACACTACAACGAAGAGCACAATTTACTCTATGACGAGCACCGTCCAAGAGAGCCGGGGCTTCTGATTGGTCGGTTCCTCTGATATGTTGTCTATGGGCGAAAAAACGTCAACTAGGACGGAGCTCTATGGGAAATAAAACAAAATGGCCGACCAATCAGAAGCTTTGGTTTGTTTGGACGGAGCTCTTCGTTATATACAAAATTTGACTGTGAAAACGCGGCTTCAGTATGAATAAATATTTTTTATCTTCATTTTTCATTTCCTATCTTTACAAGTTCTGAGAGAAAACATGTGGAACAAACTGGGCAAACGCCTGGCAATGCAAGGGCCGGTGTTAATAGTAAACCGAGAACGTTAAATGCGTTGGAAGGGGCGGCGAGGGGATGTAGAGTGTTGAAGGCTGAATGGGTGCTGGATTCTGAGAAGGCGGGGAAGTGGCTGCATCCTTATGGATATGAAGTGCCGCATTTGAGGAAGCTTTCACAGGTGAGATTGTGGAATATCATATTTCACTATGATTTGATGTATAACCTGTGAACAAACTATTTTTTTGATAAAACCGGCCAAGTGCAAGTCGGACTCGCACTTGGCAACAAACGTGATTTTTTGCCGTTCTTAAACATAATGGTACGGAACCATTATATCTATAAAAACGGCAAAAAAACAAGTTTGCGTCCGACTCGCACTTGGCCGGTTTAAAAAAAAATGTTGTATGGAAGCCCCCTTAAATATGTATTTTAAAATGTTTTTTTAATATTTGTTATTATAGCGCCAACAGAAATACATCATCTGTGAAAATTTAATTTGTCTAACTATCACGGTTCATGAGATTCAGCCTGGTGACGGACAGACAGACAGACAGACGGACGGACGGACGGACAGACAGAGAGACAGACAGACGGACGGACAGACGGACATACCGTCGGATAGACAGACAGACAGACGGACAGCGGAGCCTTAGTATTAGGGTCCCGTTTGGCACCCTTCTGTTACGGAACCCTAAAAAAACAAAGCAGTAACTTAGCTATCCTCTCATTTGCAGCGCGCCCGCGTAGAACGCTCGGCGCTCTGCCGCCAGCGACGCGAGTACGCCTTTGACGTCTTCTGCGGCCTCCACATCCGCGTCACAGAGCAGACGGAGCAGCAGGAGGCCGCGAGAACGCTCCTGCTACTCTGTGGCGCCAAGATCGTGGACTCGGAGAGCGCTGACGTCACTATCGGTACCGGCGGCCATGTTGGATCCAAGTGGGTTTTCGATAGTGTTGCCAGTGCGAGGGTGAGAAGCACCAGGCGATATGTTTGTGACAGTGAGGACGTGATGCAAAGGAATGGGGAGAGTCAGAATAGCGATGGCGTCTTCGCGTTGGTTGGGAGGTGATTTTAGAAGTGAATGTATGGTGTTGATATGATACTCGATGCTGGATATCGTATATTTTTGTTGATTTTACCGGTATAATCGAACTGCTACGCTATGATATGATCGTGTAAGATTATATTCGTTAAGATTTCACAATTTATAATAGAAGGACAGCTATAAAATTGCAAAAGAAAACACCTTATTGCCAATCGGAAAGCACCCTAGTCTTGATTGTGTTTATGAAATTATGATTATTTTTGTAAAAATTCAAGGTTTATCGTAGCCTATATTTATTTATTTCAGAAAATGTATTATTTAAGCATGAAGTTAGTTTTACAGGAAAAAATAAAAGAATAAGCGTTGATTAACCAATTTGATGGATGATTTTATTTTAATTTTCTTTCTCTTGAGACATAATATCCAATAAAGAAAATCCAATAAAGAGAACTAAAATACTATCAAAACAACGCACTCGCATTTATCGAAGGTATTCAAATCAAGATTCTAAAGAGAGTATATTATGTTATTTTCCATTGAAATTGTTCTAAACCCAAAGGTACCCAAATGTTTAACAAAGCACCGCACCTAGTCAAACTATATCAAAACGGCTTATCGTATTTAATGAGTTGCTAATTGACCCAGCAATTAATTAATCATTACTTACAGCATTCTCGGTTCAGGTAGATATTATTGTGTGAAATGCTTTCATTCAAAGGAATGCCGTAGCTAAATATCGTGAGAAAACATTTTATCATTTTGGGTAGATAGAGTTAGAGCCTAGCGCCTCTTAAAAGCTTCAAAACATATGCTATAAACCTATTACCTAGCTAGCTACAAATCTAGGACCACTTGAAATAACAGTATGTTCAAAAAAATTTAAAAAAAACGAAAAAAATGGAGCTAAAAAAATAACTGCTGTTTCATACATTTGGCGCAGTGCTGAGTCGACCTTTTGTATGGAACAGCTGATATTTTTTTAGCTCCATTTTTTTCGCCACCTAGTACAAGTTGTTTGTATTGATCAGTAGACAGCCTACTTAAAGTTCCGCTATTGACTTAGAGTGCACCCTGTAGAGCCGTAGGTAACTAATGTAAGTCTTCTCTCTGGTCGAAAGCGTCCACTTCGCGCTCTCAAATACGCGCCAACTTGATCGCACTGGGAGTTGCCTCCAGAAGATCAAGCCAGCAGCTTTGTGGAGCATTAGAGCAGGCGTGAGGATACGACGTTGTCTGTGCAGCTTCACATCGGCCGGCACGAAACATCTACAAACAAAGGTAGGTAAATAGTTGAAGTTTCACTTTCTGAAGATTTACAGTCAGCAACAGCTAGGATAGGGTAGTTGCACCAGTGAATGAACAACTCCCAGAGAATGAACAAAATTATACAAGTTTTCCAAAATATTTTCTTTACACATCATTTATTTGGTTCGAAACGTGTGGTATCGCGGTTATTTTTGTGGGCAAGTAGACCGCGATTCGACCCATTCAAACCAAAATATCCATGGTACACTCAGCCGCACGCTAGGATACCCCTTTTGTTCGAATTTTGGCGGCGCCGTCGCTTTCCTCCAGCGTCGCGTTCCGCCTGCGTCGTTTTCATGGCGACGCCTTCTGTCTGCGCCGCTCAAATATTTATGAGGTACAGTCTGAGAAAAGGTCATCGATTGGCGCCCTAATGCCGCGCGCGGTAAGAGTAACCATATCCTAGACTGTGGTCGACCGTACCTAGCTCTTATCACGCACGGCATAAGTGAGTCAATCAAGCAAAAAGGGTATCCCATCATGTCGCCAACTGGCCTCATTAAAAGATACCTATTTCCCCAAAGCGGCGGACCACACATGCGTAAAAAATCCAATGTCAATGGTACTACCGGATAGCCACGTGGTGTGGTACTCTGGTAGGTGTATGGACTATTAATAGCTAGTTAATTCACACGCTTTGCTCGCCATTCGGCAGTGGGCTGTGTGGCTTTATACAGTTGGAGGATTTGGTAATGTGTTTGCTTCGTTAAGTATATGAAACAGATGGGAAGTTAAATTAAGTTATTTTGGTTATTAGAGGCAAGGAGATATATGGTCTGTGTTCAAAGGAATATAAAAGAAAGAGACAGATGTAGATATACATAGAAGAAGTTATTAAAATTTACTGGTTCTTAATACTAATGTGACGTAACGAACAGTTTTTACAGACGTTACAAAAAGCGGCTTAAGTCTGTAACGTCTGATACCTCTCTCTAAAAAAACTGTTTATTACGTACTGTTCACACTTAAGTTAAGCCCCAGAAAAGGTCTCGAAACGAGAGCATTGAGAGTAGAGTAACGCTAAATGAGAAGGAAGGCATGTAGGTTGCAGGGGACTATATTCATTCAAGGTCAGCTTTGTCACATCTAAAATTCCCCACGAAGCAACATAATGGCCATCTTCCTTAGTGGCTAAAAGTAATAACAATCACATAATAGTCCAAGTAACTGCTAAGTTATACGTAAGGGTAGGGGACCCTGGCCTTGACACAAAATCACTAGACCGTTATATTACAAAAAAACACAAACAATGAGATCGTCGTAGTACACACCAAGTAATTGTGGCTGAGCGTATAATAGTGTGATAATGGTAAGTGATTCTGATTAACGAAACATTTATGCACTTATTTAATTATAGTGGTAAGTACTTAATAGGCGATAAAACACTTTCTTAGATAGCTTTTCAAGTTTGGTAGGTACTAAAAGCTCTGAGGCGTAAAGATACACGGTAATCTCTTTAAATTTTCTGACACTTCACATCACATCACATAGCACTTCACTTCACACACTACGTACGTAGTACTTTGATGAAACTTTAGAGCAGTGGTTCCTAACCTGGGGGTAAATACCCCCGTAGGGGTAAAAGAGCTGCGATTGGCAGCGCAAGGTGTCCGCCTTTATTGAGATTCTTTAAGTTTGAAGTAGTTGATTTTTCAGGCGAATTGACAAAAAACAAGAAAAATAATTATACAACGTGTTACAAAACATCCTAACTCTTTTTACAGGGTGTAACCTACTGGCAGAGATGGGCGATGGATTTCTGCCTTTTCTGCCCAAACGATTTTAATCGGGCAGAAAGGGTTTTAATCGGGCAGAAATGGATTTCTGCCCAATTAAATTCAGAATTGACATCCTGTTGACCAGTAGGTTACACCCTGTAAAAAGAGTTAGGATGTTTTGTAACACGTTGTATAACCTCAAAATTGATTTGTTTTTATAACTTTTTTGGTGTTGGTATTAGCTCAAATTTTAAAATATGTGTGTAAGTGTATGTGCATTTGCATAGGTTTGAGTTGTTAAAACATTGTGAAATTCAATGATAACTATTTAAAAAATATATTTCTCTTGCCACAGCGTTCACATTTTATTAACTTAAAAATAGAGCAAAAAAAATATTTCGGTTGTGATCCCTATCACCGGGTGCTACTACCCTGTAAAAAGAGTTTATATCTTTTGTTACACCTTATATTGCCGTTTCATTTTATCGTGACGTTGTGCTCCCCTAGCAGGGAATGTGGTTAGATATGCCACATGGCCTTTTATCGAAGACTGTGCGGACGAAGTCACGGGCAAAAGCTGGTAAATCATAATAGAACTTTAAAATTAATTACCGTATAATGTTTGTTATTTAATTTTTGATTACGAAGGAATCACAGACTTGCCTTTGTAGGGCCACTTCCACCAACGAAGTGCAAAAAGTTAAACTCTGGTTAATGGTAGTACCTAAGTAAATAAAATGTACTTAGGTAGGTACTTTCCGTGAAATTAACTGTCCTTTAGTATTATTGTAGCTTTTACTATGTTATGTATTGTCTATATTAATTACCATGTATGTGTACGGATAGATACCTACAGATAGTAAAAAATACAGGCGGGTTCCAAACCAAATTGTGTCAACATCAATAAAACTAAGCTGATAGTGTTGTACACTGGTAGCCCAGTGGATAGCCGATGACTTCTCAATCGATAGATGGATAGGGCAGACAGGGGCCTTAGCCTGTAACACAATGGCGTGCCATGTAGAAGGACAAAACCAGGATTTTTTCGTTGTTCTCCTACAACCAGCGAACTAATCCTCTAGAATTACTCATAATAATCTTTGCTGTACTACAAAAACATTAAAAGGAGCGACACTGGACCGACAGCATTAATAAATCCTAATTGAAACCGTCAACCGGGAGCCCATTTTGGCACCATTGCGTTACAGGCTAAGGGCCCAGGTTTAGTTCCCGACTGTGCGCCTTAAACTAACTGCTAGTCCTAAAGCTCTCTCTCCAGTCTCCATCCATCAAAAATCCAAAAGGCCAGCCTAGGACAGTCCGATTACTATCGCTTCAAAACACTCTTCCCTCGTAACAAGTATCGTTCGGACGGGCCTTGCCGAGACTAACTAAACCCAGGTTTAAGACTACAGTTACTGACGCACAGAGGTAGGCTTTAAACTGTATAACTGTGAAGCTAAACCGGATGCGAGCAAACGTTGACCGTAGAGGGAAAAAACATGCCTCTTCGATTCCTTTGAACAGAGCGCTGGTGGTGAACCTGGGGCCTGAGTCTGTAACGTTATGGTACCAAAATGGGCTCCCAGTTGACGGCTTCAATTACGATTTATTAACGCTGTCGACCCTTTTAATGTTTTTGTAGTACAGCATAGAATATTCCGATTCTAACTCTAGAGAATTATATAGTTTGCTGGTTGTAGGAGAATAACGAGGAACCCCTGGTTTTGTCCTTCTACTGGGACGCCATCGACACGCCATAGTGTTACAGACTTAAGAACTCCCTGTACAAGCGTGGGAACACGGCGATGGCCAAGCGCGTGAAACACTGTTTTCTATAGCTGTTTCACCCAGAGCGAGACGGGGCGCGGGAAAAGTGAGAGGCAATGCGGCTGTATGAGTCTACGTGTGGTCGTGTCCTTTCGCGAGTATGTAGTTGTAGTTGTCAGCCGCATTGCCTCTCACTTTTCCCGCGCCCCGTCTCGCTCTGGGTGAAACAGCTATGGAAAACAGTGTTTCACGCGCTTGGCCATCGCCGAGTTCCCACGGTCCTGGAGGGGCATCTTAAGCCCCTCTGGTGTCGGTCTCATCTTGGTTACAGGTTCGAGCTCCAATAGGTACAAAGCGTGCTACGAAAGAAGATACTTGAGACAACACGTGGCTTGAAATGCACGGTGGTGATTTATGGAGGTCTGAGCGCGGGAAGGGACCTATACTTTTATCGTTTGAGATCCAGGATTTCAGGAGTTAATCGCCCCTTCCAAAGCAGTGAAACACATGCTAAAAGTTTCTTGTATTGACAAGTTGACCGAGCCCTGTCAAGTTTGATAGGCAAGGTGGTAAGGTGGTACACAAGTCAGCACGAAGACGCTTACACGAGTGCACTCTATTTACTTACGTTACGGGCGACCTTGCAACGACAGTGTAAGCGTCTACGTGCTATCGTGTGTACACTGTACATGATCCAAGTAGCCTTTCATAGTAGTCACTTGGTCCGAGTTGGTCCTAGAGCGCGCATCGACCGTCAAATCCTCTTGAGATCGAGTTGAACATGTGGTAACCTGGGGGTCTACCGGGTAAGATGAAGCCGATTACCATTCGCGAAAATCGAAGTTCGATTTATGAAAAGTGTACCGCCACCTTAGATAAAAACAAAACTAAGACTGCCACCCAGTTTATTTTACTGCCACCCAGTTATTTTTTTCATAAATCGAACTTCGATTTTCGCCAATTATCGGCTTCATCTTAGACCCCCAGGTTACCACATGTTCAACTCGATCTCAAGAGGATTTGACGGTCGATGCGCGCTCTTTTTGTTCGGCGATTTTTCGTTCGTGGCAATAAAATAGTATTCTTTTCATTATTGTAAACAACAGAACAACAATAATTAAGCCGATTATGTGTTCTGGTCTACGAAGCAGTGGCACTGCCCAAAAAACTTCTCGTAGACCAGAACACATAATCGGATGAATTATTGTTGTTCTGTTGTTTACAATAATGAAAGGAAAACTATGTTATTGCTGTGAAAATTTTGAATTTCCCGCCACGTTGCTATCGTCCACCCATAAGTACTAATTGTACTGGCTTTGAAACACTAGCTCCGTGTAACTCGGACAGTCGTCAACAAGTGGGCACGTGTAAGCGCCCAGAGTTTAAGCACACGCACAAAAATGTGTAACGAACGGCACATCGAGTCAAGAACTCGAGACCCGCCATCGCCACCATCGCGGTGAGGATGCGGCGGGTTTATACTATATCGCAAATATTCGCAATTCAAAAGCTAACGGTCTCGGAGACGCGCTGGCGCACTCAACAGCGGGGTGTGGAAGGCGCACACGCGCGCAAAGTTTATTGTTCTGAGTTTCTGGCAGGGTGTAAAATCTGTAAGGCCAATACTTTTCGATAGGATCAGTATCAGATCATCTGTAAGAAAAAACCCTTTAAGGTGAAATACGTCTCACAACTAGCGCCGCCAATGGAAAAAAAATCATATCTTTTTTTTGGATGCGTTTTTAGCAAAAAACGCTCCTGCGATTCCTCAACACGAGGCTTAACTATTTTTAGGACCTAAGGTTCGGATTCCAGATCCTAGAACTTAAGAATGCAATCGATTCTCGCCAAAAGTGGCCACTTTTGGCGAGAATCGATTGCGTTCGTAGGAAATCCAATCCTGGAATCCAAACCTTAGGTCCTAAAAATAGTTAAGCCTCGCGTTGAGGAATCGCAGGAGCGTTTTTTGCTAAAAACGCATCCAAAAAAAAGATATGATTTTTTTTCCATTGGCGGCGCTAGTTGTGAGACGTACGTCGTCTTAAAATACATAGTTAAAGACTTAGCAATAGCGTAGTGGTCAACTGGGGCCTTAGCCTGTAACACAATGGCGTATCAATGACGTCCTCGGTAGAAGGATAAAACCGGGATTTTTTCGTTGTTCTCCTACAACCAGCGAACTAATCCTCTAGGATTAGACTCCTAATATTCTTTGCTGTACTACAATAACATTAAAAGGACCGAATTTGGACCGACAGCATCAATAAATCGTAATTAAAACCGTCAACCGGAAGCCCATTTTGGCACCATTGTGTTACAGGCTAAGGGCCCTGGTCATTCATTGGTCATTCAGAGGGCGTAAAATGCTACTTCAATGAACACAGTGCAATTTTCATCAAATTGAAAACCAAGACAACAATTTACTTACTTAATACTGATATTTATTCATGCAAATAAAACACAATATAATTAAAATATTAACAAAACACAGTCTAACATACATGTATAGGTACACCGTAAAAAAAACACAAATAAACAAACAATCACAAATTGCTTCTTCAACTTACAACTAAACTAATAAAATAAAAATAATGTAAATAAACTTACTTACAAGTAGTCCTTCTATGTCCATCATGCTCAGTGCCGTGCGCCTGCGCTGCGTCTCGACGTGATTCATTCGCCTTTCCGCTTGATTCATATCGGGCGACGACGCTCTGGCGTTTAACTTAGGTACCTTGTTATTACTTGGGTTACTTGTTAATACTTACTCGTACACTGCTTGGTAACTTCATTGTTGCAGTGCGCTGAGATGGCGTAGCATGCTGTATGAGCGGCCATATCGAGATTTATAGCTCGATACACTTATACAAGGTTTTACAAAAGATCCTAACTCTTTTTACATGGTAATAGCACCAAAACTGGTGATAGGGATCACAAATTCACAACCTAATGACGACCCTTTGATAAAATTTAAATTAATCAAATGTGTACGCTGTGGTGAAGGAAAATATTTTTTTATGTATGGTTTTCATTGACTTTCACAATGTTTTACCAACTCAAACCTTAGGACCTAAGCACAGGAGTTTAGGACCTTTTGTAACACATTGCAAGTAAGGCATACGTGGCGGACTCCTCTTCAGTCGAGCGTTTGTAGCTTTAACATTCGGGATTTCTGTATTTGAGCTTGTTATTCTGGAACTTAGAAACGCGTCGATCGCGGTGGGTTTGAGGCAAAATTAATCTGAAAATGAAGGCAAAAAAATTACCTTATTTATCCCGACGTTTCGGCCGCTTCACAGCTGCCGTGGTCGCAGATAGACTGAAACCGCGATTCGACCCGGTTCGGATAAAATAATGTGTGAATATCGCGAGTCATTAAAAGTGAATATCGTTAAAGAATGTTGATAGCAACATACGTTGAGATGGAAATCGGACCCTGTAAATTAACCGTAAGCAGCGTCATCAAAATAAATCCATAAGCTATTACATATAACTGTCTGAGTGTGTGTCTATCACAAAATGCTGTCGCTATGCATTGAATTGCATTGCAAGTTTGCAACTTTTGCAAGTCAAACGGATGCGCGGGCGACGCTCACCAGACCGATGTCGTTTGTTCTGTGACTGTTCAATAGTCTTGTAAACTCTTAATTGATCACGATGGGTGTTGAAACATAGCGAGCGGGTAAATTAATTAATAATTATTATCTATGTACGTACGTATAGGTACAAGACTCACTTCATATTAATTTATTTTTTGTCACTTATAATACAATGGTCGCTTAAGTATCAGAAAATAGTTTTGGAGATCACCAACAAGATTCCGGGTGATCCAGGTACAGGGGGTTAAGTGGACTTAAAACATCATGTCCCTTAAGGATCAGCCCATATCAGCGATGATTAAGTTAATCAGTTAGATAATAATTTTATCATCGCCACATCCTAGTAGGAGACACTTCTGAAAATAACTATGGAGGCCATCATCAGCAGGCATTAATTCATTCATTTAATTATGTAATCAATGAACGCGGTATGCACTTGCTTAGCAATTTGTAATTTAAACCTACCTACATCATACGTTGAACGTTCGCCTACTTGCATCATTTGGCTATGCCGTCATATTTGCCTCCACTAAGCCTGGGCCCTTAGCCTGTAACGCAATGGTGCCAAACGGTTGACGGTTTTAATTACGATTTATTAATGCTGTCGGTCCAGTGTCGGTCCTTTCAATGTTTCATTGTTTTTGTAGTACAGCAAAGAATATTATGAGTTTAATTCCAAAGGATTAGTTCGCTGGTTGTAGGAGAACAACGAAAAAATCCCGGTTTTCTACCTGGGACGCCATTGATACGCCATTGTGTTACAGGCTAAGGCCCCTGCTGGCTACATCACGATTGCACCGACTAGCAAAGTTTCAATTGCAACCGAGCCTCAGGCCTCTTAGGTCAAGGTGTGTGGATTTTTTATCATTATTACTTACATAGTTATTAAGCAGCTGTCTGGCCGTCTGTCTGTCTGTGCTTAACTGTTTAATGTAATTTATGCGTGCCTCATTTAGCCTCGACTAGGCGTTCACAATTTTGACTTATCTGGGGTCAAACTGTCAAAGCGCCCGCGACGCAATTTATGTGCTGAAAGTTTTGAGAGCTAGTCTTCGGGCTATTTTAAGACTGGCTTCCAAAAAAATTTTGTTTTTCATCTGCTTTACAAAAAATGGGTTTGGTGGCAAACTTTAAGTTGGGTAGTTGGGTGAAACGAGGATGGAATAGATCATAATCCTGGGTTTAAAAAAAATAAGTCGGCTTTGTTCAAAATCATTGCAACAGTGCAATAAAAGCTCTCTTTGAAAGTTGAAGTGATTTAAATAAAAGACCGAAGCACAAGACACCGGAATTTTGTACCTGAACCTTCTCATTTTGTATGAAAAAAACGGGACTTTACAATTATTCTTCCCCCAACATTTTGTGACTAGACATTTCAAAAGAAATAAAGGTGCAATTCTTCAAGCTTCAAAAGATATCCGAACGTCTGAGGAGTCTAAATCACCATGCGGTTTTCGGTGCACGTGGTGATTTTAATCCATCCCTATGCCAGTCTTTGCTGAATGCTTCGATCAAGGATTAAACTAGATAGTAACTGTGAAATGTGTCTGGAAAATTAGATGCCCAAATTATCTATGGGTTCCTACTTATTTGCTCGTAGTCTATGGAATTTAAGTAAAACTGTTCACCTAAGCAATAAGGTTGACATTCGAATATTAGACGTATGGTCGAAATAATGTTTCGTATTTTTCTATTGCTGCTACCATTTGTTTCTGTGGAGACAGACAAGTTTTTATTGTGATTTTATACGTAGGTAATGAGGATTCCGAGAGCCTAAAATATGTAGAAAATAAAAACAAATCGTATGGATCAAGCGTCCCAGAAGTTTTACAGGTTTCTTTAGAGCCCGTACAAAATCTGCCAACGGATGAAAGGTGCAAGATGTTATGTCGGCCATTTTTCGAAAGTCCCAAACAGAGGTTCCGTCTAGGGCTGCCACTGCCACCGTCCTATATTATTACGACGAAAAAAATGTTAATATTGTTATAATCGTTACAAATTTACAATAATACGATAATAAATAATATTCTAACCAATCACACTAATTTATAAAGGGTATGATTAAGCTATCATCAACTTATTAAGTTTTGAATGTTATAAAAAATAAGGTTTGTCCGTAAAATAATAGATCTGTCATCAAAGTGTAGTCGCCAAACAATATAAAAACAATTTCATAATAAATCACATATAATCATCGGGATATAATATCAAGTATCAAATAAATAGGTTTGTACTTATTTTAATAGGTTTGTCCTGATAACTGTATAATCAAATTAAGGAAAAACGGTCATTAACTAAATGAAATATGTAACTTAAAAAAATCATAAAGTTCCAGAAAAAGAATGTTTTTGTATCTATGAATTTAACTACTATCTTACATTAGGTACTTGTATACTGCTTGTACGGTCGGCCACAATCTCAGATACCCCATGGCAGCTCTTATCGCGCGCGGCATAAGGGCGCCAATCGAACGAAAAGGGGTATCTGAGACTGTGGCCGACTGTACCTATTGTTGTACACACGACAGCACGTCGACCTTTACACGCTAGCACGCTACTCGTTTACGCTACGGGTGACTTTACAACAAAAGTGTACAGTCTGACGTGCTGTCGTGTGTACTAGCACTTTCTCCACTAGTGATTTCTCAACGAGCGATGAGAACGTTATTGGAGGAGGTGCATCATCTTCACCACAACTTGATGCCATCATAATATAAAGAAACTATTGAGAAATCAACTAAAACCAAAAACCCTAACAATAATCATATAAAATGCACGGAATCAAGCGAATGAAGTAAACCGCCAACTCTCGTACACACGACAGCACGTCAGTCTGTACACTTTTATTGAAAAGTCGCCCATAACGCACCCGAGTAGAGTGCTAGCGTGTAAAGTTCGACGTGCTGTCGTGTGTACGACCCATCGCTGCGCATGACTGGTAAATTTTCATAGCGCGCCAATTTGGCCCCTTTGATCATTTTTTACTAAAATTACTATTAAATTGGCAACGAATAGTATTATTTGGAGAATTGAACGTAATAATTTGTAACTACTGTACTGATGACAAAATAACAAATAAAAACAAATCGCAATCTGCGGACGATAATCAATTTATTTGATGACAGATCTACTATTCTGAATACGGAGCTGTTATTTTTGGAATAAACCTATTATTCTGAGAACAAAGTTTTTATTCAATGGATGCACTACGATTATATAGATAATCCATCTCTTTTTCTGCGAACATATTGACGTTAATTTGGTAATTTATACCTGGCGACACTTTTTATTTTTCTGAGAATGAAAATATTTCGTGGTGATAGATCTATTAATTAGATGATACAAGTTGATGACAAATATAAACTTTGATGACACAAAATATAGTTCCCATTTATAAATGACCGAGTTAGGAATAGTGAAAAAAAATATCTGCATATTCTAGAGATCCCGATATGTAGGTCATATCCAGCTCAGCAAAAAAGTTATGGAAATAATAAATAACCACGAAGTGAACTTGTATTATATTTTTTGTGTTTTTATGCCAATTATAATTTATGCCAATTATAGTGCCCCCGTGCGCTAGCGCTAGGATGCCCCTTTTTATTCGATTGGCGCCCGCCGCGCGCGGTAAGAGCTACCATGGGATATCCTAGACTGTGGCCGACCGTACAATCTGTCACTCCCCCCTCTTGTTTTCAAAGACTAAAATAGTATATTTCATTACAAGTGTGGAAAGGCTGTCATTGCAACGAGTTCCGACAAATGGCTACCCGAGCCGAGGCGCAGCCGAAGGCGAGGGTTGACAGTCGGAACAAGTTGCAATGACGGTTCCGCACGTGTACTGAACGACTATTTTTAATACAGTTGCGAAAAAATGAAGCAATTTAGTAAAATAATAAAAACACAATAAACTCAACTAACTTAACATTTTTGACTTTTCCGGTAAAATGTTCTCCGAAGCATTTTGTGCAATTATACTGAGTTCCGGTGGTGTTAATTAAAAAAAACTAGGGTCGAAATTACTCATTTTGTGCAACAAACAACTAAAGCAAAGAAAATTTCTGAAAAATCAAAATGGCGCCAACCGTAGAATATAAGCAGAGTTTTTTTTTTCTTCACCCATTCTGGTAGGCAAAGGCAACTATGCATACAGCCAAGTCTTCAGTAGAAGTTTTTTATTGATATGAAATGAAAATGAAATTTAATGAAATGAAACCTAACCAAACTCATTTAATAAAATCATTAAACCTGATATAGAAACAAATTAGTAGCTTCTTTTTAGAAATATACGTATTTGCATGAATCATAAAAACTTTTTTAGTAAAAACTTCATGGTTGGTTTATCTTTTTAATAGACATTATTTTGACAGTTGGGAAAGAGAACGCACGAGTGCGGGAAAGGTAAAAAAAAAGCACGCGTGTGTAATAGCCCACATCCCGAACGCTATACGTCCCTGCAATACGCCACTTTTTGAGCAACTGTATTAAAAATATATTTTTCCCATGAATTGGCAGCCCTAGGCCTGTCCTTCAAACTGACATGTAGTGTAGGTACCTATTATACCTCCAATACGGTTCACAATCCAAACCGGTCTAGCCCCGTCCCGTCAGGCCTCGCTCGGTGAACAACAGTCTTTTGCTGAAGCAGTTGGGGTCCTTACAAAAACTTTGGGGAGGGTTCTTATGCTTGATTAGGTACTATTACGGGTGTCGAGCGTTTTTTTATTAGTGAGCAGGCGTGGTGACTGGTGATTACGCCCGATCTGTCTCTGAGAGAGTCTCTTTGCCCAACTAATGGGTCATGGGACTTGTACACACGACAGCACGTCAGACTGTACACTTTTGTTGTAAAATCGCACTTAACGTAACCGAGCAAAGTCCTAGCGTGTAAGGGTCGACGTGCTGTCGTGTGTACACACGACACGCCACTACTCTACTCAGTTACGACATTACGGGCGACTTTACAACAAAAGTGTAGACTCTGACGAGTCTGACTTGCTGTCGTGTGTACAGTTATACATCTTACCTTATCATCATGAGTTGATATTTTCTCCCGATTCCAAATTCACTGCCCGGTTGCGCAGTTTATGAGTTTTAAATTTAAAGTGTTGAAATATCATGTGATGGTGTAAGGGGCGACTCGCCCTTATTTTGGAAATTTTGGGTGAGTTGCCACCTCAGATTGCTCTTTTGCTCAGATTCTTCTACGTATTTTAACATAATTATTTATTATAATGTGCCTATGGTTGTTTGTAATTTATTGTAACATACATTAGATTGTTTATCAATAGTCAATACAAAATTACGTAAATTTACAAAAAACACAGCATTCGGATTTGTATTGAGATTTTGAGAGTCAAATTGAGCGAGTATAAAAGTATAAAATAAAATAAGTATGTTTTTAAGGGCCCGCGTATCACGGATGGTTAGTGGCCCCTGGAAGGGCCCGCCTATGGAAAAGGTTGGGAAGGCTGGCTAGAGGTTTCGTGAGCAAATAGAGAAGGGGCCCCTTTTCACTTCATTGTTTTCTGTCGAATGGGCGATCAAATGAAGAGCTAGATCGCTACCCATCCTTCGGGTAACTACCTACCTAACTATGGGAACGTATTTCGGATAACAAATTGTGCGTGACGATTGCGCTCAATTCAATTGAAATAACCTAGCTATCGTGATGAGTGGATTCACAATCACAATCTTCGATTAAAAAAAAAGTAAGACCAGGGCCCTTAGCCTGTAACGCAATGGCGGGTCAATGGCGTCCCGGCAGAAGGACAAAACCGGGCTCTCCTCGTTTTTCTCCTACAACCAGAGAACTAATCCTCTAGAATTAGAATCAAAATATTCTTTGCTGTACTACAAAAACATTAAAAGGACAGACAGCGTTAGCAAATCGTAATTGAAGTCGTCACCTGACAGCCCATTTTGGCACCATTGTGTTACAGGCTAAGGGCCCTGCACGTCTATGATGCGCACCGCGACTTCTTTCGCGGCGCGAAAAGAATTTGACGTGAAATAATATGTCGCAAATGGTAACATGGCTACCCTCTTTTGAAGACAAAAACAAGTGTACAAGTGACATCAACTGCAGACTGGGGTCGCGTTTCGCGAAAAGACATGACAACATGACTACACGTAGAAATAAGGAGTACCTATCTCGCGGGCAAGCGGAGATAAACCTCGCGGCGGCGCGCGGCCTGCCATCCTAGCCGGGCTGTGCAAGTGTACACCCGACAGTACGTCAGACTGTACACTTTTGTTGTAAAGTCGCCCGTAACGTAACCGAGTAGAGTGCTAGGGTGTAAAGGTCGACGTGCTGTCGTGTGTACATGTCTGAATACTAGCTGAGCAAAGGTCCCATGTTCGAATCCCGCAGTGGGCACGTGAGGTTCTTTAACCCGAACTCTCTCTCTCTCTCTGAGAGAAGGAACCTAGTGAGAGATCCTCGACAATCAAATAAATACGCTTCAAACACTAGGTAAGTTACACAGGCGCACTAAGCGGGGCCCAGTTTCACCAAGGCTCCTTAACTTAGGGGCTACGTACTAATAGTTGTATTATTTCAGGTTTCCCCACAATGTTTGTTAATAGGTATTTGAAATACAAAGCTCTTTTGACCATGTGAATGGTCAACGGCGCCGTTATTTAACTTTCTGATTACGGTTTACAACTTTGTCGCTAGATTATCGTTTCCTTATTCGATAAGGAGTGACAGTATGTCTGTCTGTCATGCCTAGAAACAGTTCACAGTTAGGTACCTACAGCCAGCCACACGATGGGATACCCCTTGTTGTTCGATTGGCGCCCTTATGCCGCGCGCTGTAAACGCTGCCAATCCTATGTGGCTGACCGTACTACATATTGCTACGTTAATTTATAGGTGTCAAAGCTTCTAAAAAGTCAAAAACTAGTCGAGGGGCTTTTCTCAAAATATGCGCCAAAATTATAATATTTCAGTCAACGTGGTTGGTAGGTACGAGACAAGCAATATTTCGGCGCGAGATAGGTACAGTAGGCCACACGCTAGGATACCCCTTTTTGTTGGATTGGCGCCCATAAGCCACACGTCAATGTAGCCAGAGCTATAATGGGGTATCCTAGACTGTGGGCGACCGTACCTCTATCTTCCATTAATAAGAATTCAGAATGTATTAGGTACAAATGAATGGAGAACTAGCCAATCTAGGTAGGGATCAAGAAAACAAAAACAAAGTGAAAGCATATTAGTATAAAAGGTTTGCTCTGTTTAAAATGACCACATCTGGCTGGTAGACCATAGATTTGCGACAAAATACCACAATAATCCGTGCGGGATCAGAATGGGATAATACCTTTTGGAACTGAGAAGCTCGCTGTCCTGTACCGTCAGCATATCGGCAAACTCTAGTTGTCTATGGCAAACTCGCGTCGAAACTTGCTTGTGTTTTCTGTGCACGTGGGTGTCTGCTCGAGTTTTATCACGTTTTATTCAATTAATGCAATAACATTGAATCCTTTTAGATTACAACCATTAAACATTTTTGTGTATTTCCAATTTCATAACCCTATGATACAACGTAGAACTAACAATTTTTTTACTGACGCTACTCGAGAACTGTCATTTTCGATTCAGTTCCAAAAGGTATTATCCCATTCTGATTCCGCACGGATTATACTTAGATTAAAAAACATTCTGCCGACCCTAATAAATAACATGAGGAATGTTTGGCGGCTTTTAGTTTAAAGTTAGGCCGCTGTTGGTGCAACTCGCCTTGAGCTTTCAAACTTGGAATTGAGGTTACGTCGTACGGTGCAATCACAAAATCAAAAGAAGCCGGTTAGTTAACCGTTACAGAAAAAATAACACATGAAGACGGTGGACACAGAATAAGATGTAACGGTCAAATCGAATGTGACGAAATCATTTGAAAAAGATTTTCGCACTACCCCATAACTTTCAACGGTCAAGGACAAAAGCTAACTTTACATTGAATCAAATTGTAGATTATTTATACAGCATCTAATTACACTAGACTAGATAAATTACCACTAAGCTGGGCCCTTAGCCTGTAACGCAATGGTGCCAAAATGTGCTCCCGGTTGACGATTTCAATTACGATTTATTAATGCTGTCGGTCCAGTGTCGGTCCTTATGTTTTTGTAGTACAGCAAAGAATATTATGAGTCTAATTCTAGAGGATTAGTTCGCTGGTTGTACTTGTAGGAGAGCAACTAAAAAATCCCGGTTTTGTCCTTCTACCTGGGACGCCATTGTGTTACAGGCTAAGGCCCCTGGTGTAGTACCTGTGACATAATTAGAGGCATGGCGAAACAGTTAAGAAAATTCAAAAACTTTTCACCCGCTACCCTCAACTTGTGAACGATTCGCCGCGCGAACGACCGACCGGGCGCTCATAAGTAACGGTCCCCGGATTCCTGTGGCGATTACCAGTTACCTGGAGAGCCCGACCACGTGCCCGAAACCAGTCTTGGCTCGGTGGCCGCCAGCAGGCCGGGATAGGTGCAATTGTGGAGGTTCAACACACAACTTGTACACCGAATCGCGACCTAAGCGCGACCACCTCACGGGTCCAACGACCGCGGTGCTGTAACGGTACACGGAGGCTGGCTAGAGTGGCTAGCGGACGACAAGCACCGCTTGGATAGGCCGGGACTGGTGCAATATCTTTCAACTCTGAATATAGCGCCAGTCACCGCCTATCCACACGGCCTCAGACAAAGGCGGCGGCTACACCCTTCGCAGTATCCTCTTCTGGTCCCGTCTTCAAGCTTCGCCTCTTCGGCGGCTTCAATCACACACTCGCGGGTTACTTCGGGCTTGCAGCTAAGCGAAAAAGCAGTCAAATCACGCGCGGGACTTTTTCTCAACGTTTTTTTGTGACAAAACGCGCGGGCGCGTCCGCACCGGGCGGCGGCCGACGGCGGAATGAAGAGGGACGGCGGGGGGCGGCGCAGGCGCAGCTGTCGTCGCTTCGGCGCCCCCCCTGCGCGCCCGCGACCCCCGCGGCCCTTATCGTTCTGGGAAGTGGTTCCTGAACTTCCCGATAGAGTGGCCAGCCGAGAAATTCGCCTCAGAAGTCGGGAATAACCGGCCGGCCGATAAGTTGATTTAAATAAGCGATTTTTCCAAGAATGTAAAGGATTTATGATGTAAACCTTAGGCAGGTTTTTTCCAGCATCCTTGTTGCAGTAGGTCACAAAATTGGCTCATGAGTCTACACGTGATCCGATGACGTGTGTCGGTCTGTCTGTCTGTACGTCACACGGACATACATACGAGCCTATAAATGTGTATCAACTTTGTAATACTGAACCGGTTGTCCCAGTTTTTGTTAATAATCAGTTTTGAATAATTTTCTTCCTAGCACAGTTTTTGCTTTTACGACATTTTCAGCGATTAGGTGGTATTTGATTTTAAAGTGATTTATAAATAGAAAAGGAATCTTTATTATTGTATAAGCGAATAGACCTTTTGTAGTTGTTTAATAAACAGAAATCTATGTATAGCACATCCTGTACTGTTTTCGCGCAAAGCTCTCAAACAAAATACGAAGCTTTTTTAGGCCCAGTTTCTGAATTGAGAATTTTGCTAAGCAAATACCTACTTTACCATCGTTCTGTCACGCACTTTTGTTAGAAATCTGCAGAGACAGGACGATACTTACCCATTTTCTTAGCGAATTTCTCAATTCAGAAACCGGCAGTTAATCTATCTTTCTAACTACACTACAAATCCGCAGTTTCAGGCCCGGATACTAAAGTATCGTTCTGTGACGCTCTTGTGTGAGAAATCTGCAGAGACAGAACGAAACTTACGTATTAGCTGTGAATTTCTCAATTCAGAAATCGGCAGAGAGTGTCTTAAGGCGCTGGGCATAGTGAATTAGCCCGCGCGCAAAGAAAAATGCACAAAATCGATTCCTGTATCAAATACACTAAAAAAACGAAAATGTTCACATATCAAATCTTAGTTGAGATCTATCTAACAAAGCCAGTTTCATGTTGATATCCATAACAGATTGCAAAGTTATTTTGCTTGAAAAAAAGTGCGCCGCCCATTTTTTTCCAAGCAAAATATCTTCAAAACGTTTATGAATGTCAACACGAAACTGGCTGTTTTAGATAGGTCTCACCTAATTCTAGGGTTTGATATGTGAACATTTTCAATTTGTTTAGTGTATTTGATACAGGAATCGATTTTGTGCATTTTTTTGCGCGCGGGCGATTCACTATGCACAGCGCCTTAAGGCATTGTCTGCCGATTTCTGAATTGAGAAATTCACAGCTAATACGTAAGTTTCGTTCAGAGAAATGGGATTCAGCCACTTAGCTGACAACGGGTCCTTTAGCATGGCGGGTCGCCTTTGCACATTGGCGAATGTGGACTTTCCTCACGAAGTTTAAGTGTAAAAAGATTATTCTGATTTCTGATAGATTCTACTAGAAGCTTCCAGGGTTTGTGCCAAAATGTTACTTCCTACGCTGGCCACCCCAAGATATTCAACCAACATTCAAACCGTCCATCCCGCGAAACTACCTGCGTAAGCGCATCCAAAGAGCTTCGCAAAACTGTGCACTGTTTTGCTGTACTCTTCACTTCATTACATACTACAACTTACAAGTGCCTACCGATTACATTACTTACCTACAGCAAAGATAAAACTAAGGCCCGGTTTCTGAATTGAGAAATTCGTTAAGCAAATGGGTAAGTATCGTCCTGTCTCTGCAGATTTCTCACAAAAGACAGTTACAGAACGATAGTTAAGTATTTGCTTAGCAAAATTCTCAATTCAGAAACCGGGCCTAAGTATAATAATAATGTAGGTAGGTCATGCTCATGCTATTTCTGAGTTAACCGCCGCCATAAATTTCACGTTTTTACGTTATTAATATTATGTGATCTGTGAGGCACTGGGGGCTAATTCTAGAGAATCTCGCCTTCGACACCTCTCGTAGAAAAAATCTAATTTCGCTGCAAATGTCACATCTCTTATTCTCACGAAGTCATCCTCGACATAAGGCACGAGATTTCTGCGAGATGTTTGCCTCTTTCACTCGACATGACTCGAGTGGTCGGGACTTCGGGAGCGGTGGAGATCGAAATGACATGAGATTTTTCCTTCGAGATGTGTCATGATGTGACGAATGCGAGATCTCCCTGTAATCCCTAACTAAAGTTGCCTTGAGATTTTCGCATTTTTTAAGCATGCTGATTTTCGAATTGAATATCGATGTGATAGGTAGAATACGTAGGACCATCGACGTATAGGATATACAGGGCAACCTTAGACGCGTCAACTTAAAATGTTATTTCCAACAAAAAATTGCGCTTTCACCAAAGTCGTAGAACAAAAGTAGTTGGAAGTCACCATTAGAAATTGGGGTGTCTGAGGTTAAAAGCTATTTAAAAATTGCCCTGTAGACACAATGTCATCCATCACAGGAAAACGTGAAAGCCCATGATTAAAAAAATCTATGTTAAAATCGTAGCAATAATAATACCACGTGTTTCCGATCTTTCGGTACTTGGGTACCTATCTACCTGCCCACCTTTTTGTCATTTTGAGACCCGGTGAAAGTAGAATGCATCTGCATCACCCATTGATATCGTTTCAGTTCGAGTCATTTGACTCGACTCTTGTCTTGAGTGTCACACACATTCACATCTCGACGTGCCGTAGTAGTGCCGGTCGGAAATGACGGAAACTTGCCGGTCCATGGTACACACGACAGCATGTCGACCCTTATAACCCGCTCGCGTCTCAGTTCCAAAAGGTCGCACGCATCCCATTCTCATCCCGCGCGCATTATACACGCGGTTACGTTACGGGCGACTTTACAACAAAATTGTACACTCTAACGTGCTGTCGTGTGTACCTACAGTCAGCCACACGCCTTTTTGTTCGATTGGCCACCCTATGCCGCGCGCGGTAAGAGCTACCATGGCATGGGGTATCAGGTATCCTAGACTGTGGCCGACCGTACGTTTCCACTGTAAACGCGAAAAAATTAAAAATTGCTTATACCTGTAAAATTGCACAGGGTGTTTCTTCTTCTAGTTCGAAGCGTCGTACACTTCGGATTGGAGTTTCGGGCTCAATATTCTTGCCCTTCTCCTCTCGAGGTTCTTAATTATTGCGTCAGGAATCAGGATTGACTGAGCTTATTACATACTCGTAAATTAGCAAAAAATTTAGGTAGGTAGGATCAGGTCAGGTACTTACTTACGTTACAGTCAACAGCACGTATAGACCCTTAAACTTTTGTTGCAAAGCCGCCTGTAACGTAACTGAATAGAGTGCACGCGTGCAAGGGAGCATCATAGGGAATAATCCTATGGCAAACTGTGCCTAAAAAATGAAGTTAAAAACTAAAACCCGACTACTAAGGCGGGCTTGCGTCACTCAGGGTTAGCAAACTAACTCTGAGTTAACATGACATTTCCATTCATTTTTTGACGTTAACTCAGAGTTAACTGGCTAACCCTGGGTGGCGCAAGCGGACCTAAAAGGCTTAAAACAAGACCTGCTTATCCTTAAAATAGACTCATAGAATAGATAATTAATCGTAGTCGGAGGCCATCGGTATAATTATCAAATGCGAATATGGTGTCCTCCGACTACGATCTATGAGTCTATTTTAAGGATAAGCAGGTCTTGTTTTAAGCCTTTAAGTAGTCGGGTTTTAGTTTTTAACTTCTATTTTTTTTTGAACTTTTTAGTAATACATTTTGGACGATCATCCAGAATAGAACCAAGAACGGCATAAATAAACACATTTTGGTATTTTTTGTTCTATTTGTTATGTTGACGCTACATGTGTTTTACATTTTTGAAAAGGTCTTCTAAAGCCCTTTCATTTGATATCCATGACGATGGTATTCGATAATTTTAATTTTTAGGTCCACCACTTTAGGGCGCAGCACAGCGGCCATCTTGGTTTTTTTCAAAATTCAACTATCCTATGTTATCTGGGCGATTGAGACGAATCCAACAACACCTCATTTGTTGAAATCGTCCTAGTAGCTTAGGCTCTGCGAGGGAACAGATGAACACACAAACATACCCACATACATACCCACATACATACACACATACATACATACATACATACGCTGCTAAAATCATAACCCTCCTTTTTGCTTCGCGTAGTCGGGTAAAAATGTGTTTGAATTTGTTTTCTGCCTAGGTCAATCCTCATCGATCAATCAATACGTCGTTAGGTCATACATAATAATGGATCTCTAGTTCTCTACTCAATGCAAAATGATGCGTGACGTGGACGTGCACCGTTTACCCATTGCTCGTCATTATTTCGCTTGAGTCATCAATATCATCAGCTTTACCTCACAAATAATTATCATGCTCTATCATTATACCTCTACGTTTATTAAAATTAAAAACGCCAAAGTTTGTATGTTTGTTACTCTTTCAAGCTGACACGGGCCACCCCTCTTGACATATTTTTTTTTCCAGGAGCAATTTACAAAATTTTGCATTTTTATTTCGCAAAATAGCCTTATCTTTGAATAACATTACTAAATAGATATACCTACTAACTATAGTAACTACGCCAATTCAATTACCTAACAAATTTCGTCGATAAGAACGCAAAAGCGTCAATGGTAGCCCCCCCGGACGGATTTGGATTTGTAATGTGTGATTTGGATAAAATTTGGTATAAAGATTGCTTACTCATAGTGCATAGTGCTAAAAATTCCAGCGACAACGACCGCGCTGGCGATAGCGCGAAAAAATAATTATAAAAAGCAAGGATCTTTGATGAAGTCGCGGGCAAAAACTTGTCATTCATAAAATACTATAAGGAAATAACAGATAATTGGGTCTAACATACCCTGACTCTGTATTCTTCGAAGCAGAAGGCGTCATCAAGAGAATTTAATTTTGCCTGGTGAGTAAAGGCCTTTGCATCTACGTAATGAGATGAGCAGCAAAATACAGAGTCCAATGATACCTTCACTCACACTAGAGCCTGGTAGTACGGTCGGCCACAGTCACAGATACCCCATGGCAGCTCTTACCGCGCGCGCTATAAGGGCGCCAATCGAACAAAAAGGGGTATCCTAGCGTGTGGCTGACTGTACCTACCTACCTTTTCACCGGTAAAGTCGATATTTTTTAAATATTTATTAATTGTGTATGTACTAAAAATTATTTATTTTGTTAGACTACTTACTCTACTACCATTTTCCGACCTATAATAGTTACATACATCAATCAAGTACTTTCCAGTCTTGCTTCTCTGTCACACTTGTCAAGCGAGAAAGGGACAACACCACACATTCATGTCATCTCAAACAAAGCACAGCGTGAGCTTTACCTGAACTTTATTTTAGAAAAAACTTTTACTCCACGGAAAGTCCCTGTTGCAACATTGCAGGGTGCAAAGTTTCCATTTCATTTTAGCCCTTACATTAAGTGGGATAGGGGCCATACTTCCTCAACACATTTTATTGTGAAAGATCGTTCACGAAAACGGTCGAATCTTCGGAGGATTGTTCTACACACTCACACAGCCCAGCACATATCGTTGCTGCTATTTCTGCCGTCATCATCCGTCCTGTTATTTCCAAGGTTACCTGGAACAGATAGCATTTAGCGATAAGTTCGCAATTTAGACTTTAAGTTTAATTATACATGGTGTTACAGAAGGTCCTCTTTGTCATACCGAAGAGGGTCCGGTCGCCTAACACATTAATACAACTTTTACTATATGGGACCAACTTCTAAATCTCGAAAACAAAACAGTTGCCCCATACCTACCTACATTTGGTGCAGTAGGTATACATTTTTTGTATGGAACAGAAGATGATATTTTTAATCTTAGGTATCACAGGACTCAGGACCCTTCTCTCTATCCTGTATTAAATACTCTCTCTATCTATCCATCATTCAATATACAACTTTTAGATACAGTTTAAAATATCTATCTATATATATAAAAATGAATCGCCGTGCATTAGTCTCGCTAAAACTAAGAAACGGCTTGACCGATTTGCATATTTACTGTTTTGTTTAGTTCACCATACTTCAGGGTAGGTTTATAAGCAAAGAAATATGGGAAAAGTTAAAGGATTAGCTGAAAAACGGAAGAAATAAAAATTGGTCATTTTGTATTGGAATCGCCATTTTTGACGCGGAGAGTCAAACTATTTCAGGTGATACGAAGTTCACCGGGTCAGCTAGTTATGTATAAAAACAACTAGCAGTACGGCGGCGTCTCACGGGTCACTTCACCCATCTAGTGTGATTAGAGCACCGAACTAAAGGATTAGAGGCATCCTATGTTTTTTGTTCAGGTTTGAGGCCACGATTAGCTCTGGACTGGACCCGCGGTATCGCCAGCGAATTTAGAACAAAAGGATGCCCGAATAAATAAGGGCAAACACACACAGAGCGCCCTAATTAGAATAATAATACTACCTCTACATATATTTACGTTACCCTTGCTTGGAGCATTTTTTTCAATATGGCGCAATTTACAAAGTTAAAATAAAAAACTTTACAATTAATCACATTTAAAAAGTCAGGAAGTTCGTAATCTTAAAATTTCATAAATTAAAAATACTCTACCATTTCTCGCTTTTTAGCAACAAAATCATCATCTCCCGAAACCTAACGAAACCGTCCTTTTGGACGCCATAGTGGAGTAAATAGATGTTTCCGATACATTTATCTCTAAGAATGAGCGGAACTAGAAAGCTCAAGCAACTTCCATTCCTTTCCTGTCCTTTCCTGTCGCACTGTAACGAACTACCCTTTTGTTGAAATAACCACGTGGGCCTATTCAAGTTTTAAAGCATTCTTGTATTTGTGTACGCTGTTCTAGTCTTTATCTGTATTGTGGTTCTAGTGGCTAGAGAGGGGCATGGTTTGGATGATTTACTATCTGCATTTTTACTGCCAAGTACGGGTAAAGGAAAACATCGTGAGGAAACCCGCTTCTTAGTTGGCTCCAAACGTATTGACTTGTCTTTCCTGTGGGCTAGGCCGACTAAGATGACAGGATGGTATGTGCTGGGTAAGCCTACTCCATCTACAACAATGTCCCAGGCACTGCAGCGCCGTGTGGTGTCTTCTCCGTCATCTAATTATTTCCTTATCATCACAGATTAGGCTTACTTAACACTTACTTACACTTACAGTATCGCCGATAGTGTCATCTTCATCTATTCCATTCCATATTTATTCGGTTATGGAGTATTTTGTTACATAATTGCAGCGTCCGTACGAGTGGTCACTTCACCGTTCTGCCCCTCTACCCTTGACGCATTTTTCCAATACGGCCGCAATAAGGCGCAATTTACAAAATTTAATATTTTACAAATTAAGACGCATTTTGTGTTTTTATTGAATAAAACAGCCTTATCTTTGAATAAACATTACAAAGTACTTAAAATCAAAGCATTACTATGCGAATTCAAAGAGAAATTAGTTTTAAAACTTTTTCAGTTTTATCGCAATAGCGTCAAGGGTAACCCCCCTGTTGTGTGTGACTTGTGTGTGAGTGGAGGTGGAGTACAGTTGCCACTCGCAACGTTCGTAACCCCTTTTTGTTCGATTGGCGCCATCATGCCGCGTGCGGTAAGAGCTGCCATGGGGTATCTGTGACTGTGGCCGACCGGCGACCGTACCACGGCAGGTACCGACGGTACCGTAGTTGCCAAAGCCTAAGTTTTAATTTTCATTGGACTTTTTAAAACTTTTTTTGCATGGAAGCGCGAGCTCCCAGTGTGCTCTTGCCCTTACCCGGCCGGGCCTCGCGCTCGATTCCGAGAACTCCCAAAAAACAAGCCGTTGGAATAGTTTCATATAACAAAACGCTCACAAAGCTCTTGTTGTGTGGATCTGAATGGGCGACGCAGCCACTTCGAGAGTATAAGTGCTTGGTTGGTTCCGAAAAGTCTACTTTTAATGCTAACTAAACTTCTATTGATTGACGATCGATCATCGCCCGTTCGACAAAGTTTATGATAGACTAGCTTGCCCGCGACTTCGTCCGCACAGACTTTTTTTCCGCTATCACAATAAAAAATCAATCAACCGTCAACCGGCAAGCCAGTTAGCTCTGAGTTAACATCAATAATTTTATTGAAATGTCAAATAAACTCAGATTTATTTGGCTAACCCTGACTGACGCAAGTCCGCCTAAGGAACACAAAGCGTCTGCTTGTGAATGGCGACGATGACTGACGATGCAACAACGGCTCATAATTATCGTCACACCTCTAGCAGTAAGTGTAAGTAACACGAGACAATAGTGCTGTTTGCTGTGTCGGCAGGCTTTGACATCGAGTCTATTAGAGACTGATGAATGGTCGACGAACTTGATGCGTCGGCGGCGGCGACGTCGTGTTACATTGGTACGGTCGGCCACAGTCCAGGATACCCCATGGCTAGAGATGGGCGGCGCGGAAAGTTTCCGCCGGAAACTTTCCGGAAAGTTTCCAAAATGGGAAGATATCCGGGAAGATTCCCAAAATGGGTATTTATGTGGGTAGAAACGTTTTCCATTGCAGTTATTGATCAAAATGAATCCTTTTACAGTTGTGTGCACTTATAAACAATAGACTGCCAACATTTTTTACAATTCTTGTGTAAAACAGGCGTACTTTCGATTTTATGTGATAATTTCTTTTCTGATTGATTTTATGTGATAACTTCGCCGAAAATCGGAAATAAAATACGAATTCTTCACGAATTCTTCATGAATTCTTCATGAATTCTTCAATAATTCATAATCACAAGACTTATCACATCAAAATTATTTGAATTGCTACTAACTAGATCATAAATTATACAAGGTGGCAACATGGAACTCTTTTTTTTTGGGCTGATTCTCAAAGTGCCGTCCAAACAAAAATATTTTTACATTCCGTTGGAGTACATAACCGTTGCTGGCCAGTAATCTATCGGATTTATTGCATAAACTGGTAAAATTGCGTCTTTAACTTAACTTCTCAAAACAAAATACTGAGTAGGTAGGTATAGGAGCTTTAAAAAATCCGGACAAGTGCAAGTTTAACTTGGAGAGGGTTCCGTACATTCGAAGTTCATTTACGCACAAATGTTGAGAAACCATACCAAACCATAGATGTAGAACGCCAGAGTTGAGGAACGAATGCTACAAAATAATATTAATATTTTCCTTTGTTATTTTCGACACCATGGACTTTTTATAGGTTTTCCTATAAAACCTATCCCTACCTACCTTTCGGTTTTCGGTTATAGTGTTTTTTGTGTGTGATGTTTTGGTTTTGGCAATAAATTATGTTTTATCTTTTTCTTATCTATAATCTGGTTAGGTTAGATATTATTGATTCTACATAGCCAAACCTCAACAATTGATCGTTTCTACAGCATAAGCAAAGTTAACAAAACGGGGGAGGATGCTGGACATACATTGGTCAGAACACCGTACCAACGTGTCGATATTGGATGAGCATTGGATGAGCGATGAGCAAGAGCGACCATCTGCACATGTAGGGTCCTCAAATACTTTGGTCACATCGCCAGGAAAGACAGTGACAACCTGGAAAAACAGATTTTACTAGGAAGATCGACGGGAAGGGGAAGATGCCCGACCCGTTGGACCGACCAAATCCGCTCCACACTCAACACCTCAATATACGATCCATACACATAGCGGCAGATAGGAACGATTGGCGACGAATCGTACGACACGAATTGCTCAGTTTGAATGACCACGACCCTCAGTGATGAGGATACCGACGCAAGGAGGACGATCTGTCTGACTATGATTGAGCAGGATGAAATGAATAACCATATGGATCAGTGCCTTTCGTGATTTGTTAGTAGAAATAGAAATTTTAATGTAATATTAATATTTAAGACGTTGCGTTTTACTTTGATTATGTTGAGGATGTGTTAATTTTTCTGATTATTTAATACAATTCATGTCTAAGATTTAATTAATATTTAGCCTGTAGCCAAACAGGAAGAAACCTTTTACAGTTGTGTGCACTTATAAACAATAGACTGCTAATATTTTTTACAATTGTAAATTTTGTAAAACATCTTAAATGAGATGGATATTGTTTGTATGGACTAAATTGTCGCTGTTATTTAAGCTATTAGGCCAAAAAAAGAGATCTATGGTGCCACCTTGTATAATTATTTATAATTCATGTTCTAGTTAGTAGCGAGCCAAATAATTTTAACATTGTAAGTAAATTTTTCAATGTTTTGGCGATTTTAAAGAAATCATCACAAAGAAATCAAAAGTCCGCCTGTTTTAAAAAAATATTGTAAAAAATATTGGCAGTCTATTGTTTATAAGTGCACACAACACACAAGGATTCATTTTGTTCAATGAAAACATTGAAAAATGTTTCTACCTTTACGTGTTTCTTCCCAAAATTGGTTGATTGAGGGGTCGATTACAGTTGTGTGCACTTTTAATTAATAGACTACCAATATTTTTTAACAATTCTTTTGTAAAAGAGGTGAAATAAGTAAATTAACATCTTAAATGAGATGGATATTGTTTGTATGGACTAAATTATCGCTGTTATTTAAGCTATTAGCAAAAAAAAAAGAGATCTATGGTGCCACCTTGTATAATTATTTATAATTAATGTTCTAGTTAGTAGTGAGTCAAATAATTTTCACATTGTAAGTAAATTTTCCAATGTTTTGCCGATTTTAAAGAAATCGTCACAAAGAAATCTAAAGTCCGCCTGTTTTACAAAAGAATTGTAAAAAATATTGGCAGTCTATTGCACACAATTGTAAGAGGATTCATTTTGTTCAATAAAAACATTGAAAAACGTTTCTGCATTTCCGTGTTTCTTTCCAAAATTGCTTGATTGATGGGTTGATTACAGTTATGTGAACTTATAAACAATAGAAAGCCAATAATTTTCACAATTATTTTGTAAAACAGGCGAAATTTCGATTTCTTTGTGATGATTTCTTTAACTTCGCCGAAAATTGGAAATAACATACAAATTATTTATGAATTCTTCAAAAATTCATAATCACAAGACTTATTACCTCCTACTTGCTACTTACCAGAACTTAATTATTAATAATTATACAAGGTGGCACCATGGATCTCTTCTTTTTGGGCTGCTTTTCAAAGTGCTACCGAAAAAAAACTTTTTTACATTCCGTTAGAGTGTAATTATAATCGTTAGAACACTATTTCATTATATTGAACGAGCGAGCGAAGCGAGCGAAGTTCTCCGAGTTCTACTGGAACAATCCGGCGTTTGTATGTATGTTTGTATTGTATGAGTGTTCGTTCGACGATAACTTGAGTAAATTTGGTCGGATCGTTATGAAATTTGGTAGGCGAGTAAACAAAATTAAAATAATTTTTAAGTTCAAACATGAGCCAAATCGCTTGAGGGGTTGCCGAGATATGGGGTTGTATAGTTTATATGCAAAGCGCGCGCGCGCCTGTGCTAATGGCGTAAGGCAAGTTACACATCTGTAACTGGGGTAGCGAGTTCATAGTTCGGAGCGAACCACTAGTTTAACACATTACATTACATATTACATTGTGTAGAACAACTATGAGAACTATCTACCTACATGATTATGATTTATGATTCAGCTTCTGGTAAAATCAAGATATTACAAAATGTAAGGTCAGCAAACTCAAGTGAACTGGTGTGAGGTGTGAATGTGAACATGAATTATAACAAAGTAAAATATTAATATTATTTTTACAGCATTAGTTCCTCAAATCTGGCGTTCTACAGTCCTTGGTTTGGTATGGTTTCTCAACATTTGTGCGTAAATGAACTTCGAATGTACGAAACCCTCTCCATGTTTAACTTGCACTTCTCCGGATTTTTTAAAGCTCCTATACCTACCTACCTACTCAGTATTTTGTTTTGAGAAGTTAAGTTAAAGACGCGATTTTACCAGTTTATGCAAAAATTTCCGATAGATTACTGGCCAGCAACGGTTATGTGTTCCAACGGAATGTAAAAATGTTTTTTTTTGGACGGCACTTTGAGAATCAGCCCAAAAAAAAGAGTTCCATGTTGCCACCTTGTATAATTTATGTTCTAGTTAGTAGCAATTCAAATAATTTTGATGTGATAAGTCTTGTGATCATGAATTATTGAAGAATTCGTGAAGAATTCGTATTTTATTTCCGATTTTCGGCGAAGTTAAAGAAATCATCACATAAAATCGAAAGTACGCCTGTTTTACACAAGAATTGTGAAAATTATTGTCAGTCTATTGTTTATAAGTGCACACAACTGTAAAAGGATTCATTTTGTTCAATAACTGCAGTGAAAAACGTTTCTACCCACATAAATACCCATTTTGGGAATCTTCCCGGAAACTTTCCGCGTTTCTTCCCAAAATGGGTTGATTCCCGGGAAGAATCCCATCTCTACCCATGGCAGCTCTTACAGCGCGCGGCACAAGGGCGGCAATTGAACAAAAAAGGGTATCCTAGCGTGTGACTACCTACTACTAGGTAAGGTGCCCTTCGGCCGTGTATGTAAATTGTAAACCAAAGTACCAATTTGAAAAAAATCAAGGCCTTTGCGTTTACGTAATGAGATGGTTTAAGTAGGTATACAGCATCCATTGGAACCACATTGGAAGTTGGAACCTTCACATGGGTGAAGAGACCACTCGGTGCTGCAGTGCCTTGGACATTGTTTTAGATGGAGTAGGGTTGCCCGCCACCTATGTCCTATATAACAACAACCGGAGTACCAACTACAGGGTGCATTCTATGTCGATAGCGGAACTTTAAGTAGGCATTCTACTGATCACTACAAACATCTTGTACTAGGTGGCGAAAAAAATTGAGTGAAAGAAATATCAGCTGTTCCATACAAAAGGTCGACTCAGTACTGCGCCAAATGTATGAAACAGCTGATATTTTTTTCACCCCTTTTTTGTCGCCACCTAGTACAAGTTGTTTGTATTGATCAGTAGACAGCCTGCTTAAAGTTTCGCTATCGACTTAGAGTGCACCCTGTATAAGTCCCGTATTACCCATACTGAAATGTAGCCTTTCCTCAATGTATCCTTACGCCCAGTTTGTGTGAAAACTTTTATTAGATCTAATATTTTTACTAGTAGACAAGTAGACATCATGTTCTTACTCTCGTCCTCCTGAAATTGTGCCAAAATATCGGGTGCCTAAGACACCGTGCCTTGAATAATATTCCCAAAAAAAGTTTATTTTTTCGACCGCGCCGTCCCTCCAAGCCATCTCTAGAGGGTTCTCAAATTGTTTTGGTGACTGAACCCTTTTGCAAAGCAAAATATTTGACGGAGCCCCAAATAACTGTGTACCATACATACAGGGTATCCAGTAACCGATGCGATAACGTTTGGAAGGTGAAAGCTTGGGTCATTTCAACTCATTTCCAATAATATTAGCGAAATTTGTATCATCTGAAAAAATCAGATTTAAATAAAAAATTATACTTTATTTTCAGACTTTTGCCTGCCGAATGTAGTTTGAGAATGGCTGCTCTAGCGCATTGCACGTCTTGCGATTCTTCCCATTTTCTTACAATAACCTCTGAAGTATAGTTAATGGCTCACCTTGATTAAACTAGTGGTTCGCCCCGAACTTTGAACTCGCGACCCCATATCTCAGCAACCCCTCGACCGATTTGGCTCATGTTCGAACTTAAAAATTCTCTTTACCTACCTTATTTACCAGCCTACCAAATTTCGTGACGATCCGACTAAATTTACTCAAGTTATCGTCGAACGAACATTCATACATACATACATACATACAAACGCCGGATTGTTCCAGTAGACTCGGAGAACTTCGCTCGCTTCGCTCGCTCGTTCAATAAACGCGCAATATTAATTTGTATGTAATTAACATTCATTGGAATGAAATATGTAATAAGTAGTAGTTGTATGTTGACGTTAGCTTATCTATCAGAGCGGCCCGGTATTTCCCCTGACGCAGCATCAGTCCACGCTACAGGATGTTTAGACTTGACCGGGCGATTACTTAAAACGCTGACTGGGTCAAGATTCAAGACCACCTTATGAACTGAGTAAAGTAAGTTCACTGTAACGTACACACGACAGCACGTCAGACTGTCGTAAAGTCACTTTTGTTGTAAAGTCGCCCGTAACATAACCGAGTAGAGTGCTAGCGTGTAAGGGTCGACGTGCTGTCGTGTGTACTTAAATTGATTTGTAAATCATCATCATCGTTTTAAAGGTCATCGATCGATCGCGTGCGACTGCCACGCGCGGCTGATGCGACAATAGTGAGTGTATGGAAATGTATGACGTCTTTTCAGTCGTAGGCCGCACCCTTTCGTCGCAGACTTCGGAAACGGCGCCATACATTTTCATACAATCACTACTGTCGCATAGGCCACGATAGCGCGCGGCTGCGATCGGCCGCGATGCACGAAACTCTCCCTTAAATGTCTTCCTAGTTCTACATTCGTCGAAATCGTCGATTCCTAGTAAATGTGTTTTCTCATCCAAGTAACCGAAGCGATTAGTTAGGCAGTCCACTGCACTGTACTCGCTCGCTACTCGCCACTGTCTTTGGCCAATGTAAATCGGGCCTAACTTCTTGCTGACAGATGGGCCAGAGTCGCCACCCAACGTAAAAAGAAAGGTATCCGTCGATTGCAATGTTATTCACGACCGGCCATATCGAGGCCCGATACACCTGTCTTTTTCGCTCTATTTAGGTCAGACGATTGGGAAAGAGACATTTGTATAATGTGTCTTCAGTCTTTCGTCTTTCGTCTCTTCGTCTGTCAGCAAGAAATTAGGCCCGATTTACATTGGCCAAGGACAGTGGCGAGTAGAGGTACAGTGCAGTGGACACTTGGACAGCCTAAAGAAAAACATCCAAATCGTCACTGTCCGACCGATCGGTTTACACCGCTGTCCTTACTCACTGTACAGTCGGCCACACGCTAGGATACCCCTTTTTGTTCGATGGCGCCCTTATGCCGCGCGCAGTAAGGGCTGCCATGGGGTATCCGTGACTGTGGCCGACCGTACCTACTTATCTTCTTCGCTAATCACCTAGCTCGCCAAGAAAGCCTAAGCAAGCCGTCGTCCTGGGCCCTTAGCCTGTAACGCAATGGCGGGTCAATGGCGTCCCGGCAGAAGGACAAAACCGGGCTCTCCTCGTTTTTCTCCTACAACCAGAGAACTAATCCTCTAGAATTAGAATCAAAATATTCTTTGCTGTACTACAAAAACATTAAAAGGACAGACAGCGTTAGCAAATCGTAATTGAAGTCGTCACCTGACAGCCCATTTTGGCACCATTGTGTTGCAGGCTAAGGGCCCTGTCCAAGGTACCTATAGGCGCACAAAAAGGTCCCAAGATTGCCGGGGGCGCGCGCGCAAGCAGCTGCGGCGGCAGCTGGCGCGCACGCGCGGAGGTAACATAAGGACGGACAGCCTTTGTGTGGAAGTAGGTGGATTAGGTTTTTTTTTTGTCGGGGAAGAGACGGGATGGTTTTGATTCGGGGAGATTGATAAGCAAAGTGCGGTCTTCTCAATTTCTCGGTCTTTGGAAAAACGTAGGTTGCCGGCAATGCTCTAAGCGAGTGTGGGAAGAGCTCTTAAGTGGGAAAAAGTTCATTTTTGTCGTTTAACTTTGAATGTATCGCCTGCTTTTGTCTGACGATGAGGGCCCGTGGCCGGCCTTTCCTGCTCCTATTTGACACTATTTTTTTTCTTTGAAAAAAAAATGTGTTTTTACCAAAGTCGTAGGACAAAAGTTGTCGGCAAACAAGTTTAGAATTTGGGGTGTCTGAAGAATAAAGCTATCTAAAAGTTGCCCTGGGGTCTTAGCCTGTAACGCAATGGCGTGTCGATGGCGTCCCAGCAGAAGGACAAAACCGCGGTTTCCTCGTTTTTCTCCTACAACCAGAGAACTAATCGTCTAGAGTTCAGAATATTCTAATCAGAATATTTTTTGCTGTACTACAAAAACGTTAAAAGGACCTACAGCATTAATAATTCGTCTGTCAACTAGGAGCCCATTTTGGCACCATTGCGTTACAGGCTAAGGCCTCTGTATAGGCAGTATAATATGACTTTCTCTTCTGGTTTTCGTTTATTATCAAACGAATGAAGGTAATTCGTAGCTCTGGGCGGTGCCGCGACGAATGCATTGACCCCTTTCTCTCTCGAATCAAAAATCATAATCGTAAACGAGACGGTTATCTCTGAACTTTAACTAATAGCATGGACCTCAAAGTTTGGCCACAGTCACAGATACCCTATGGCAGCTCTTACCGCGCGGGGCATAAGGGCGCCAATCGAACAAAAAGGGGTATCTGAGTGTGTGGCCGACTGTTCCTAGATTTCCTAGATTAGAGGTGGGACAGGATAGAGATGTATGGAAGACAGGAGGGGAGGCTTTTGCCCAGCAACGGGACACTAACGTCCAGGCTAACTAAAACAAAAAGATTTCCTAAGTTTTTGGGACTTTGAAGTTCGAGCTTTGGTCTCCTGGTAGCTAAGCTTCCAGACTTACATACATCGAATTCGAATAGAGATCGGGAAGGCAATAATAGAGATTCCACTAATTTTAAATGTTGAGGGTGCATCTGGGCCCTTCGGCGCATGTTATAAAATTGACCTGCCGCAAGCTCTATAATAATTCGAAGTGCCTTTTTTTTTCAATCCACCCTTCCCACTTCGAACATCACAGGAAAATGAAAAATAAACCTTCAGAACTTCCCCACATTACGGGAGGCTTTAGTCATTAATAAAACAACTATACTAGAAGGAGGGTTCGCATTTTAGACGTTTCATCATGAGAATTTTACTTACACTTGCAGTACGAATTGTGAGCTTTCCTGAATAATCTATCAATTACCTACTTAGCACTGTAATCAAATTATTCACTAAGTACTTTATCTAAAATTCTAAATCAATGTCCCAGGCACTGCAGCGTCCGAGTGGTTGCTTCACCCATCTACAGGGTGCACTCTAAGTTGATAGCGGAACTTTAAGTAGGCTGTCTACTGATCAACACAAACAACTTGTACTAGGTGGCGACAAAAATGGAGCGAAAAAAATATCAGCTGTTTCATACATTTGGCGCAGTACTGAGTCGACCTTTTGTATGGAACAGCTGATATTTTTTTCGCTCCATTTTTTTCGCCGTTTAGTACAAGTTGTTTGTATTGATCAGTAGATAGTCCACTTAAAGTTCCGCTATCGACTTAGAGTGCACCCTGTAGTGTGAGTGACTGGAGATCTTGTCCTAGATGATTAAAGATCTAATGCCCAATTTCACCAACATTACTTAATTTTTAAGAACTTCTTAAATTTTTAAGAAGTCCTTAGCGTAATTTTTGAGAACAAATAATAGCGTAATTTTTGGGAACGTAATTTTTGGGAAATTAAGTATAGTTGGTGAAATCGGGCATAAGTATTTTAGGTTCGTAAGCAAAATAAGTGAAAACGTAATGAACTTATTTAGACTTCGTTTAGAAGTGCGCGTTGATGTCTTTTGTTATTTTTTTAATCTTATTTATTTTCTAAGCCATACCTTCACATAAATTTTCTTGTTTTGTGTAATGTTTTATTTGGCTAGAGCTAGAGCACAATCTACTATGGTGAATCGTGAGTTTATTTGTAGAGGCAATAAAAAATACTCTCTCAAAGTGACTGTTTTTTGCAAAAAAAAAAGATTTTTACAACTTTGAACTAAACAGTCGCCTAACCCCAGATACCCAGAGGTTATTAAGATCATGTTAAATGTACAATCGGCCACACGCTAGCATACCCCTTTTTGTTCGATGGACGCCCTTTAGCCACGCGCGGTAAGAGCTGCCATGTGTGACCATCTGTGACTGTGGCCGACCGTACCTAAAGCTGTGCTAGTAATTTAATAAGTTACAAAAGTTTTTAAGTTTGATTATAAACAAATCTCGATTCGATTATACTTTTCGCACCCACAAACACACACCTGAACGAAGCCACGGGCAAAGTCTAGGTTACTTTAACCGAGCCTGAAACAGGTCGGCTGCGCGTACGCAATCTGGCGCTAGCAGCTGCGCAGGAGTGGACAGATGCTCCGCAATGTGAGCGAGGTAGCTGCATAAGTATAGTATAGAGGACTTTCGATAGCTAGGTACACATTGTGCTGAATTGTGGATCGATTATTATCTTATTGATTGTCAAATAATAACTTAATAGTTGTCATTCATTCATGACGTGAGGAGATAAGCTTTTTAGTGCACAATTTTCGGGATGTATAGGAAACTAATAGAATGGAATATTCTTTATTGTATTAGAATTAAGATAAGAGAAAATGAGCAATCAATGCATTTTCAACATTCCCGACAACTATCCCCGGTGATTAATTTTATAAAATTTATTGCGTTTTCACAAGGTCATTGTAAAATTAGAACCGGCTGTAAATAGCCCTCCGGACCACTTGTACCACTACCCAGTACAGGCCGTTTGCTTGCATACGAAATAAGATTATTATAATGCGTACCTACAGTAGCACCTTTATTAGATGGGTGAACTCGGAACCCCACTTTTAGCAATGCTAGCGGTATCAGTGGGTGCTCAAAACAATGTCGAAACGACGTCTCAGCTAACAAAATAACTCAAGAGTGCACGTAGGGACATACAATAACGCAACAATTTTCACTAATACGAGACCATCAAAATAATTTCATACCCCACACCAAAGGCGGGACGCATTCCTATAGCGGTGGACCCTTCTTCCGTAGGGGGAGGGTTCAAAATGGCGTGGCAGGATGGTATTTGGAAGATTGTTGAGCGTGAATCCCGCGGGCTTGGCACAGGGCCTGTTGGGACCAAAGCTCTTCCCCTTCATAGCTAAAAGTTTGTATAACTAAAGTAAAAGAAGCGGTTGTAGACAATGGACTCGGATGCGAGAGACCCTGGTTCTTGGCCCAGGTTCTATTCAGCGTGCGGGCAATCGGGCATGTATGTGCAAACGACAGCACATCGACGTTTACACGCTAGCACTCTACTCGGTTACGTTAGGGGCGAGATTACAACAAAAGTGTACAGTCTGACGTGCTGTCGTGTGTACCAATGACTTAATTTATTTCAAAGTTACGAACATTTGTGAATTTGTAGCAGCAATACCACTCGCTTACCGTGAGGAATGCTGGCCGTCTGAGGTATAACTACTATTTTACCCAATTTAACCCTTTTTTATTTAGTTTTTACATTGTTGCCATCGTTTCGAGACCTTTGCAGGGCTCGTGGTGGCGGTAGACTGAAGGTGACAGGTTTCTCAAATGCCATTAGGGTAATTTTCAGCTTAATTTCCCGTAAAGTCCCAAATCCACAAGTCCAGTGGGCCCAAGCCTCTGGGCGCGTGGGCCAAGCTAACGGTGCGCCCCGGATGGGACCGGTCCAGCCTGCGCCGGCGCATCCGACGTTGCCATGGCGACTGCGCTGCCCGATACAACCATTTTACCTTTCATTCGGGATCTGGAGTTGACTGGAGTCTGAAATCTTGGAGAAAAACCTTTTTAGTCTGTCCCACGTATGGCAGCACCCGAGTGGTCGCTTCACCCATCTATCTTGTGTGAGTTAAAAGGTCACTGGTTAAATCTCTTGATCGCCATTTCACACTGGTGTCCTACTACTGCTATTAAAATATAAAGTAAAGTCATAGAGGCAAAGCCAACGCCGGGATTCAAATCGAACCTGGGTGCTCACGCTTGTGATGCGACAGTTTCACCCACTAGGCTACAAGCTATGGAAGCTTAGTGCGACTTTATAGCGACTAGGTAAAGGTGAATCTATTCTACCATCAACTGTAAATACATATCCAAAGACGTTCAATCACAACATATCCCACTGGCCTTCTTCTTCAGGAATGTTTACGTTACTTAATGTGGAATGTGGTCATGGTAGCTCTTATCACGCGCGGTATAAGTTCGTCAATCGAACAAAAGGGATATCTGAGGCCTTCCGCGCACCATGCCAGTTATAGCAGCCAACCGACACAAGGCCTACCGCGCACTAGGCAGCCTGGCTGCGGCAGCCAGAATATTTGAGCAGCCAGTTATAGCAGCCAACCGACTTATGGCCTCCGGTGCACTAGGAAGCCTGGCTTAGCACCCTGGCTGCGGCGGCCAGAATATTCGAGCGACCAGTTATAGCAGCCAACCGACTTATGGCCTAACGCGCTCTAGGCAGCCTGCCTGCGGCTGCCAGAATATTTGAGCGGCTAGTTATAGCAGCCAACCGCCTTATAGCTGTAGGTACAGCGCCGTGGTAGGCTTAGGAAACAAAATCCTTCTTGTTCTTTCATTTGAATACCTCTTCCTACACCTAAGTACTATAACTCCATACTTCTGAGACCCGCTAACATAAACAAACTCGCATTCTTCGGCTGCGCTTTGATGCCGAGGAAAAAACGGCCTCATTGATTCGAAAGGTCATAACTTGAGTTGTTTATCACCTACATAGTTGTTACCAAGTGGGTTAGTATTACGTACCTACAGCGGACCTACCTACGGTCACACACTTGCTGACACACTACAATTAATTTTATTATACAGGGTGTTAAAAGACCGCCAAACAAAGCGGGAAACCACGTATTGTCCGTATTGTCCTCATCATAACGAACATTTTATGATAATGAGGTTCAGTCGGATTTTTTTTTACAGAAATGTATTAAATTTCAAGTACCTACTTAACATTCTTCTCAAGAAGCCATATCAAAATTTTGCCTTTCGGGTCTGTCGGCGATCGACGGTCTTTTAACACCCTGCTGTATGGTATGAAAAAGATGCACATAGGTACTCCTACTTATTTTATTCATCAATACTTAGGCTATTGCATCTTGTTACACTTTATTGCATAAAAACTAAAAGTGATGATGATGTTTTCCTGTCCGGTTTCGGCCACGGCGACTGCTTCAACTCCGGCACATAACTCACAGAGATGTGAGACATTATGTGTACAGTCGGCCACAGTCTCAGATACCCCTTTTTGTTCGATTGGCGCCCTTATGCCGCGCGCGATAAGAGCTGCCATGGGGTATCTGAGATTGTGGCCGACCGTACAAGGGCGGAATTATTTACATACAAATTTCTTCCAGCCAGCCCAGGCCAGTCAGCATCTACGCTAGATGATTTTATGCTGTGTCCAGACTCAGTGGCACTTCCACAAACACAAAGTGACCATTCGGATTCAGCCTTTTAAAATCGGCTATCGATGAACACTTAATTATTTATTAAGTCCCTGTAATGCAATACCCTACCTACTGTCTATGACCCTACAAAGAACATTTTTTTCCTTTAGATTCGGAGGCAAAATTGCTATCGAATTGGTGAAAAAGTAAAGAACTTTTTAGAACTTCGTTTTGTTGTTGTTTGCGCGTTGATGTCTTTTGTTCTTTAATTTCACAGTAGACATTTTTATGCTTTGTGATGTTTTTTAAGTATTCCCATTTTTTTAGTTCAATTAGCGCACTTACGCCGCTGGCTAAAAAGCTACCATAGGGTATCATAGCCTGTCGCTCACCTCACCGTACTATCGCCAAAAGTTGTTACGGATTTTTTTATGCAGAACTCCCAGCTTTGCTTGCTTTTTTCAACCAATAAACAATAGATTTTTAGGTGAAAAAAATGGAACTCATAAAAGTAGTCAAACCATTGAGGCAAACAACACTCAAACCTTTGGACCTTTTTCGTCGGCTAGGCACGATTCTTTCGGCCAGGTCACCACGATTTTGACCACTTTTGATCCACCATGATGTCCACGATATTTCTCGATCCTACCTTCATCTGGGACCACTGCAACTTTTATCTCTTACATACCCAAGCACTATCCAGTTACATACCCAAGCACACAAATGACAAACAGTTACAACTACCCTTAGTTGGCATTATAGTCGTCAGCTCAAGCTCGAGCTCAAGTAGGTGATCTCAGAAAACAAAATCACCGACTTGAGACCTTGGTTAGTGTCAAGCTCAAGCTATACTCTATCCACCGAGACAAGTTAATATGGAAACGTCAGAGTCAGCGATGACGGTTAATGCAGTGTACAGAGTACGTGTACATTTTAGTTTGTTCTTGGTACCCATACTGTGCAGACGCGCTGTGTGCTGTGCATATTCCACCCGTATTGTTATTGTTCCGTGACCTGACGTGTTCTTTGGACTCATTGTTCATTGTTGATGAAAATTGGTTCTGGCGCGGTTGTTCAAGAAATTAGTGAATGATTCATCGCAGACGATAATTAGCTTTTACGACACTTGTTGTTTTTATTTCTGCATTTATTTATACTAGAAACAAAGGTCACAAAAAAATATCAAATTCGCTAAATACTCTCCCAAAAAGTAGCGCAGTGTGTACGAACATTCAGAAGGGTTTACGCCCACTGTCTTTTTTGTCTTTGTCATTAGTATGGTATTACGTAACAGAGTGAATGCTATATTAACTTGTCTCCGTGGATAGAGTATTAATAAGCTGACAGCTACCTCAAGCTCGAGCTTTTGTTCTCTGAGTTTTTGTTTTCTGAGATCACCTACTTGAGTTCGAATTTGAGCTGACGACTATTAATGCCACCCTAACTGCCGGTTTCTGATTTGAGAAATTCGCTAAGCAAATACTTAAATATCGTTCTGCCTCTGCGGATTTCTCACAAAAGAACGTGACAGAACGATAGTTAAGTGTTTGCTTAGTAAAATTCTCAATTCAGAAACCGGGCGTTAAAGTGTCGAAACGCATTTTATAACTGGCCAATTGAAATATACAAGCGTTCGAGCTGCATAGTCAAACCGTTAGATGTTTATTAAAACCTAGCCGTAGGCAAACAGATATCGAGTGCGGGATGCTTAGGTCGTTCGTTTAACTGTCCACGTGAACCCCGAGTAGTTGAGTACAGTCACTTAAGAAATACCGTGGGTTAGATGGCAAGGAAATCAAGGCTAGGTTGTCACGTTACAGGGGTTACCTGTTAGTAACGCCCTGTGACGGAAGCTAATTTTAAAGAAGAAATAAGTAAAAGTAAAGGAAAGAAATAAGTTAAGAGGTGGGTTATTTATTTGACAGCGTTACTTACTTATAACTTAGAATTAGGACCTAGATGACTAAATAAAAGTAAGAGAGCCTATCTGAAACTCGGTTTGGAGAATTTGGAACTCTTCAGGCGTCTTCGGTTCTTCGGAGCTTAGCGGACGCCGGTCGAGGTGAAACGATTTCCGGTTTCCGATTCCGTGAGCGAGGCCTTTCCAGGCCGGACTGCCGCTTGAAGATGAAGGTTTGAAGAGGGTGTTCGTTATGCGGGGGCTCAAAAGGCTGGCCCGCCGCTTGAAGATGAGGACGGTGTTGGTCGAGCGAGGGCTTCAAGGCTGGCCCGTCGCTATGAAGTCTTGTAGTTAAGGTTGGTAGAGCGGGGGCTTTCCAGGCTAGCCCGCCGCTTAAAGTCGAGGATGAAGCTTTGAGGATGACGAGGTCTTCAGTTTTAGATCTTCAATTCTTCAGATTTTTCGCGGTATTTTCTCAGAATTTCCCGGGCCTGCCTGGCCCGGGAATCTGGCCTATATTTCTCTTTCGGCTGTGGTGCCGAAGAGAAGACTGACCCTTGTTGTTGTTGGATCGATAAGGAAACCTCGTAGGAACGATTTTGTTCTTTTTGTAGATTTTGAATTCAAAAATCTTGCCTCTTTATCTTTTTGTTGATCGCCTTGTCGAAATAAGTGCTCCAAGTAGTTTATGATCTCCTTCGACCGGCTCCATAAAGGTTTTTATGACATAAATTAAGAAAAGTAGCCTATGGTTGACAGAATTTGAATACAATTTCAAAATAAAGAGTAATTCCAAACAATGTGTCAAAAACGTCAGTATTTTTTCGAGACCACAAAATATCAAAGAATTTTATATTTTGTGTCTCAAACATTAGTAAATCACTATAGTTTAGTGCTATGACAATAGTTTTGATGAAGTGAAGTGGCCGTAGATGTATGAGGATACATAAAAGTATATAAAAGTGCGTGTGAAGGTGAAAATGCAAAGGTGAATGTGATGCCCGTGATTTGAGGATTGCAGTGTTATCCTAAGAACTGGAGCTTCAACTGTGCAACCGTGAGTTTCGTAGCATCACATGTAGTTATTTACATCGAACACATACAAGGGTAGGGTGAACCCTACAATACCCCAAAAACCCCCAAAAAAAATTGTTTTTCCTAAGGAAAATAATTTTTTGGTTAAAATTTTGGTTTAAGAAAATATGTACAAGAAAACTCGTCTTAATTCAGTATTTAGAAGACAGTTTCTATTAAGTGACCGTCTCTACATACGTACGCTAACCTAACACTATTCTATCTTTCATTCATCACACAATCATTGGTTGGGGTAAGGTTCACATTCTATGACACAAACTCCAGAGAAGGCACCATTGAGTCACACTCTCCTGACGTAGGCTTTACAAGAGTCGTCACCCGCTCGTTTAATGAAAACCCAGACTATTTACACTAACAGGGGCTTGTTTAAAGAGTTGTCAACCGCTCCGTAAGGAAAACACTAAGGTGTTTAGAAGAAGAACCTCTAAAGTAACTTCCTAGTGGGTCAAGGTAGCACTAGGGAGTTAAAGAATATCTACTTAGTAGTTAGTGACTTCCTAGTGAGTCAAGGGAGCACTAGGGAGTTCAGTTTAAGAAGAACTAGTCACTTGCTAGTGAGTTGAGAGAACACTAGCGAGTGTAGTTGGTTGAGGGCCAACCACAAAATAAGGTTAAGTTAAAAGGGGTCTTTAGCTGGCTGAAGAGCCGACCTAAAGGATAAGGTGAAATATTTACAATTTGCAAAAGGGCAATATAACAAAGAGAACGTTATATTTTAAAGTCTTTGACATGCCAGCGACTTCTTGTGCCGCTTGGGTCTTCTAGTATATACACTAAGGGCGATAATTTTTGAATTACCTTACATTTTATATATCTAGGGGCAAGTTTAGCACTAAAGTATGTGCCAGCATTGCTAAGTACGTAATTCTTTCGCCAGACTAAGTCGCCGACGTTAAATTCTTTAAAGGAATGCCTCAAGTCGTAACGTGCTGCATTTTTTGTATGAGCTACGTGGAGAGCAACTTGAACTTTATCGAATATTGAAGAGAGTAATCCGATATTGTTCGCATAGATGTCTCTTGGCAAAAAGGTAAAGTCGTTGACATCGTAACCCTGAGAAAAGATTGTACCAGAAGTAATAGGTTCACGACCAAAAACTAGGAATGAAGGGGTAAAACCTGTTACCGCATTTACAGAATTATTCAAGGCAGCCTGTATAATCGGCAGATGGATATCCCATGTTCTATGGTCATCGCCAACGAGGGAAGCTAGGGCGGTAATAATTGTTTTATTATACCTTTCAGTAGGATTAACTTGTGGACAATAATGGGGATTGAAGTTAGCAAATGGAATCTCGTACTTCCTAATCAGGTTGTGAAATTCTCGTGATTGGAATTGAGATCCATTGTCCATTATAATAGTTTGTGGTACACCATGTACAAGAAAGACAAAGTTTTCTAAGTAGAAGATGATATTTGAAGCCGTAGCTCTTTTTATAGGAAAAATTAGAGAGTATTTCGTGAAGCAGCAATTCACCACCAGGATGTGTTGATTGCGTTTTCTAGTCATCGGTAAGGGACCGATTAGATCAAGAGATATGCATTGAAAAGGTCTCGAGCAGATCTTTGGTTTGCCCATCGGGCCATAAGGGGAATGATTGGACTGTTTATAAGCTAAACATAATTCGCAACCCGATATAATATTAGATATATCTTTAAACATGCCAGACCAATAATATAACAAGGACAATTTTTTATAAGTTTTAAAGATTCCTAGGTGAGGTTCTGATGTTGAGCCATGATGACTTCTAATAAGTGTTTCTCTTTCAGATGGTGGAGGTACTTCTTTCCAAATAAAGTCGTCTGTAAGAGATAGGGGACTATGAGTGCACCGAAGTAATTTGTTGTCTCTAAGAGTATAGTTTGGGTAACTGTCTGGATTGTCACGACAACCTTCTAGTAGTTTATTATAGTGGTCTTCAGGAGAAGAGGGAAGGTTGTTCTGAGCAATTGGAGCAACCATTTGAAGAGCAGCAGTAGCGTTATTAGGACGTGAGAGTAAATCTGGAACAACGTTATCTTTACCACGTTTATGTTTCAGATCAATGTTAAAGGCTGAGAGACGAAGTGCCCATCTAGCTAGCCTGCCAGAAGGGTTGGATAGATTGAGAAACCATTTCAAGGCGGCATGGTCAGTGAAGACGGTAAATTGTTTGCCGTTATCTAAGTAACAACGCCAATGTTCAAGAGCAGTTATTACACCAAGAGTCTCTCTTTCTCTAGTAGAATAATTTTGTTCTTGCTTGTTGAGGGATTTGCTCATGTAGGCAATGACAACTTCTTTCTCGTTCTGGATCTGTGTGAGCATGGCTCCAATTCCATGGTTCGAGGCGTCGCAGTGAACGGCAAAAGGAAGTTCGAAGTCAGGACAGGCAAGAACTGGAGTAGTCACTAACAATTCTTTAAGTTTTAGGAAGGCGGTGTTGGCTTCAGGAGTCCAAACGAATTTTGGAGCATTCTTCCCAGTTGAAGATAATTTATTGAGAGGAGCAGCTAAGGTGCTGAAGTTGGGAATGAATCGTCTGAACCAGCTACAAGTACCATGAAATCTTCGGACTTCTTTTTTGTTAGTAGGGGTTGGAAATTCGAGGATAGCGCGGATTTTATCAGGGTCAGCACGTAAACCGTGTTCGTCAACCACGTAACCAAGGTATTTAAGTTCCTTTTTGAAAAATTGGCTTTTTTTTAAATTTATAGTTAGTTTAGCTTTAGCTAGTTTCTCGAGGACTTTAAGTAAGAGAGAAATATGTTCGTCAAAAGTTGGACTCACGATGATAATATCATCGAGATAACAAAATACCTTATAGTCAAACTCAGGGGTAAATAAGGTATCCATGAGTCTTTGTTGGGTAGCAGGAGCGTTAGTCAGACCAAATGGCATAACGACGAATCTATACATTCCTCTCCCAGGTACATAAAATGCTGTTTTATCTCTATCAGGGGCATTTAAGGGGACTTCCCAGAAAGCTTTAGCAATGTCAATACTGGAAAGGTATTTGGCATTTTTAAGGTGGTCTAGGATTTCATTCATAAAAGGGAGACTATAGGCATCACGACGAGTGACAGCGTTAAGTTTTCTGCTATCGACACAGAAGCGCCATTCACCATTTTTCTTTGGAGTGATAAGGACAGGAGAGAGCCAAGGGCTTTCGCATTTTTCAATGACCTTCCATCTAATCATTTTATCGACCTCATCAATAAGTGCCTTTTGTTTTTCAGGTGAGAGCCTGTAGCAGCGCTGCTTGATAGGAAGAGTATCACCAGTGTCGATTTTATGACAAATTAAATGAGTACGACCAAGTTCGCCTTTTTCTTCAAAAGAAATAGATTTAAATCGAGTAATAATGTCATCCGCAATGACTTTTTGTTCAGAAGTTAAAAATTCGTAGGGTAGAATTTTCTTTTCAGAAGAAGTAACTACGTTACATTCAAGTTGGTTAGAGAAAGCAGAGTTTAGTAGCTCTGGCACAAGATTAAATTCTTTCCAAAAATCGACACCAAGAATAATTGAGGGGTGTATTTCAGGAAACACATGACCTCTAATGATGTGAGTTTGGTTATTAAAGGTAATAGGTAAGTCGATATAACCTAGCGATTTAACTCTATGGTTATCTGCTGTAGTTACAAAGATAGAGCACGACTTGGATAGGGTGTAGCCCAGTTTTAAGATTTCAAGGTGAGAATTATTACCAAGTATGGTAATTGAACTACCACTATCCAATAATCCGAAGAAGGGAGAACCGTTTAAGAGTATTTTTAAGAAGGGCCTGTTGAAATCTCTTTCCTTCTCGTAGAGAATTGAAGAAGTTTTATAGAGTTGAAAGAAATTTCTAAGGCTAGAGAGCCAATTCTGCCATTCTTCAGGATTAAAGTTGGATGAGATATCTAAGTCGTGCTTAGCTAGTTTTTTGAGTTTTTAAGGTCTTTTTTGCAGTTGGGACAATCTATTATTTTATGCCCACTTAGGCCACACTTGAAGCACACTAGATCACGTGGTTCCGGACATGAGTGGAACGAGTGGTCACTTGTGCGACAGCGGTAGCAATAGTTTGACTTATTTTTATATTGCGTAACACTGTTAACGCGTTTAGGATAGAAGTTCTGTTTAGTTTCAGAATTATGGGCAGATGAGTTAGGAGTTTTTGAACAGGGAGAATAGTTGAATTCTGTCGCTAGAGAGTTGAAAGCGGGTTTCGGATCCTTAAAATTCCTATCCCTGTCTAGGATGCGTTCGTAATCTTGACAAGCAGTGATTAGAGAATCAATGGACGAGATATTTTTTAAAGCAATGAATATTGAGTAGGATGGTCTAATATTTCTAAGTAGGATTTTTAGTTGTTCAGGTTCAGAAAGTTTGTTTTCAAGGCGGGCAAACATTCCGAACATGATAGACACATAGATGATAATAGTTTCTGATTCACCTTGTGTTCGCGAGTTGATCGTGGCTAGTAGCTTGTAGTCATAATCGTACTCGCCAAAATCTTTGATTAGTAATTCGCAAAGTTGATCCCACGTTAGGTTAGGGTACCTAATTTTTTGGAATCTATACCAATGAAGAGCCTTATCAGTGAAGATTTCTGAAGCTTGGTCAAGGAATTTTTCTTTTGGAATTTGCCTAGCAGTTCTAAATTCTTCTAGTTTGGTCAGATACGATTTAGGGCATGAGGTGCCATTGTAAGAGATTTTTTTAAGTTCCTTGATGGAATTTGGTGGAATCGTCGCTGAAGCAGAAGGAGCTGAACTGCAGGTAGGAGTGGGATTTGCCTGAAAAACGAGGGGTGAAGACTCTGCTGACGAGAAGGTTAGAGAATCGAAGCGTTTTTCAAGGTTCGAAAATTTTGCCTGTAGGTTAACGAGTTTTCCTTCGATGGAAGCGTCACAGTCACTAGTATCCATTCTTTCCAAGCGATAGTACATGTGGTGTAAGTAAGTGTCTACTTTTTTCGTAATCAAGGTAGATGACTTAGTTTCGAGCTGTGTTATTTTAGTTTCTATAAAATTCAAAGTTATTTCGGCCTGTTCAAGGTCTTCTTGAATGGGGATAGTAGAGTTGACAATTTCGGTAGATGGAAGCGTTTCCGAGATTGTTTCTATCTGTTTTTTTAAGTTTACAAGGGATTCGGCTGGCGTTTCAAGGCGAATGCGAACCTCATTCTATCTCAGGTTTATTGAGATAAGAGTATTTGATAGGACGAGACATTTTTAAGAGTTCTTTACCTGATAGAGGTCTAAGTAAATAGCTAAGAGAGTAGATGAGATGAGATGAGGTTAATGAGATGATTTACACTAAGCCGAAAAGTTCCGAAAGGTTCAGCCAAAAGTTCAAAGTTTACTCACACAAGAGAGGGTGTGGTTTTAGAATTATGGGAAGACTATAGTCTAATAATTTTGGGAAGACTACAATAATAACCCTGTCAAACAAAACCAGTTGGGCGCCAAAACTGTCACGTTACAGGGGTTACCTGTTAGTAACGCCCTGTGACGGAAGCTAATTTTAAAGAAGAAATAAGTAAAAGTAAAGGAAAGAAATAAGTTAAGAGGTGGGTTATTTATTTGACAGCGTTACTTACTTATAACTTAGAATTAGGACCTAGATGACTAAATAAAAGTAAGAGAGCCTATCTGAAACTCGGTTTGGAGAATTTGGAACTCTTCAGGCGTCTTCGGTTCTTCGGAGCTTAGCGGACGCCGGTCGAGGTGAAACGATTTCCGGTTTCCGATTCCGTGAGCGAGGCCTTTCCAGGCCGGACTGCCGCTTGAAGATGAAGGTTTGAAGAGGGTGTTCGTTATGCGGGGGCTCAAAAGGCTGGCCCGCCGCTTGAAGATGAGGACGGTGTTGGTCGAGCGAGGGCTTCAAGGCTGGCCCGTCGCTATGAAGTCTTGTAGTTAAGGTTGGTAGAGCGGGGGCTTTCCAGGCTAGCCCGCCGCTTAAAGTCGAGGATGAAGCTTTGAGGATGACGAGGTCTTCAGTTTTAGATCTTCAATTCTTCAGATTTTTCGCGGTATTTTCTCAGAATTTCCCGGGCCTGCCTGGCCCGGGAATCTGGCCTATATTTCTCTTTCGGCTGTGGTGCCGAAGAGAAGACTGACCCTTGTTGTTGTTGGATCGATAAGGAAACCTCGTAGGAACGATTTTGTTCTTTTTGTAGATTTTGAATTCAAAAATCTTGCCTCTTTATCTTTTTGTTGATCGCCTTGTCGAAATAAGTGCTCCAAGTAGTTTATGATCTCCTTCGACCGGCTCCATAAAGGTTTTTATGACATAAATTAAGAAAAGTAGCCTATGGTTGACAGAATTTGAATACAATTTCAAAATAAAGAGTAATTCCAAACAATGTGTCAAAAACGTCAGTATTTTTTCGAGACCACAAAATATCAAAGAATTTTATATTTTGTGTCTCAAACATTAGTAAATCACTATAGTTTAGTGCTATGACAATAGTTTTGATGAAGTGAAGTGGCCGTAGATGTATGAGGATACATAAAAGTATATAAAAGTGCGTGTGAAGGTGAAAATGCAAAGGTGAATGTGATGCCCGTGATTTGAGGATTGCAGTGTTATCCTAAGAACTGGAGCTTCAACTGTGCAACCGTGAGTTTCGTAGCATCACATGTAGTTATTTACATCGAACACATACAAGGGTAGGGTGAACCCTACAAGGTACAGTCGGGCACACGCTAGGACACGCCTTTTTGTCGATTGGCGGTAGGAGCTGCCATGGGGTATCCTAGACTGTGGCCGACCGTACTTATTGCTTGCTAAAACAATGCCCCAGGCCCCAGACATGTATGTACCTACCTACTGCAGCGCTGAGTGTGGTCAATTCACCCATCTGGTGTGAGTGAAGGTGCCACTGTATAAATCATCTCACTGCGTAGATGCAAAGGCCTAAGTATAAGAGTGTAGACATAGAATAATATTATGTCGCGAGGGGTGTCTCCTTCTCCATGATTAAGGTCTCCAAATGAGAACCGAAACTAGTCGGCTACACCGACAAAATAAAAGTAAGTAAAACCGTGATTTACTTAATAAAAAACTGTGCAGTGCTCACGAAAGTTAAAGTTTAAAAATATGTAGAGGCCTCAATAAAGTTTATAGTCTACTGTACAATACAAACAGTTAGATATAATATAAAACTTACTCGATACTCGTATGACCATCAAGAAGCATTTGACCTTTGAAAGTCTACGTAAAGAACTAGTCTAGTCTAGTTTCTATAATTATAATTATGACGCGTACCGTTATTAAATCTTAATAGTTATTTTTATCTGTGATACGACCACACATTGGCTCTGAATATGGTTAGTTAGTAGAAGTCGTGTGGCTTCAATTAATTGAAGTAATAACCTACTATTTTTCTAATGAGACACTGATAAAAAATATTATTTTGTTACAACGTGATCTTGATTCTTGACCTCTGAGACTAATGGAATGAATGATGTCTACTGGAATTCCGTTCAAGCGACGACAACTTGAAACAAACAAATCATGAACACTTCAAGTCTCTACCTACCTATCCAGGGGCCTTAGCCTGTAACGCAATGGTGCCAAAATGGGCTCTCAGTTGGCGGCTTCAATTACGATTTATTAATGCTGACGGTCCTTTTAATGTTTTTGTAGTACAGCAAAGACTATTCTAATTCTAGAGGATTAGTTCTCTGGTTGTAGGAGAAATACGAGGAAACCCTGGTTTTGTCCTTCTGCTGGGACGCCATCGACACGCCATTGCGTTACAGGCTAAGGCCCTAGTTCAAGTGGGAGGTTTTAGTTCAATTGGGGGAACTTTGAGTCGATCGAATTATACCACAAGACAAGTTTAGCACACAATATGATGGGTATAACGTTCGTATAAGTAGCTACCTACTCCATATTCTAATACAGAATGCACTCGAATTAGACTTTTCTATATATTTTTATTTAGGTTTAAGTTTTCATTTCTTCGTGCCTATTGTTTGCCCTATTATATATTTGATTCATAATGATGTTGTGTGCATAGGATGCAAATAAACGTTTTATCTATCTATCCCCAGCAAGCGTAGCATAAGGATGGGTTAGGCATAAGGGGGTTATAACTTTAATGGTTCTCTCTCACGCTTTTGTTTGACGTAGAGTGGTATAGGTAGAGTTATACTATACCCTTACTGTATTATATGCTCTTTGGCCTTACTATGCTACTCTTGCCGCAAGCGTAGCTGCATAAGTCTGGGTTAGGCAGTACAAAAGATAAATGGGTTATAACTATTCGCATCTCACTCTTTTGCTTGACATAGAGTGGGATAGATAGAGTTATAAACCCATGGATACGCTCTAATCCATCCTTATGCTAACCCAGCTGCTTAGACAACGTCAAGTCAATCTGTAACTTTTTGATGTAGAGAAGTGGCGTAGCTAGGTAATCAAGGGCCCCTAAAAAACAAACTGGGGCCCCAACTAAACTGTTTAGGTTTTATCAAGTTAAAATATATGTAGATAGTATATAAAAATACTATAGAGATTCTTTAGCTAGTTCAATACGGTTTGGTGTCAGGGCCCGAGGGGCCCCCTGAGCTTGGGGGCCCCGGGACATTGCCCCTCCTTGTCCCTATGTAGCTACGCCACTGATTATAGAGTCGCCCGTAGCTAACGTTCTTATCGCGTACGCCATAAGTGCCTCAATCGAGCATAAAATGGGTATCCTAGAGTGTCGCTGACTGTAGGTACATAAAAGTGCCGGAAACAAGCTATTACAATACGACTTACCTCCACCCATACAATGGTGAAAGAGACCCCGTATCGGTTTACCTGTAAGTTCTCGGAACTCTTCTATTTCGGTCGCTCAGGTAGAGCACCCAGAGCTTTGCAACTTTTATGATTTATCGAGATATAATGCGAGCAGCTTTGCATTTTACCTGACTTGCTTTTGCAATTACCCAAAGACATTTCGGTGCAAATAAATTACCTTTGGAATGGAAGAGACCTAAGTACACACGACAGCACGTAGACGCTTACACGCGTGCACTCTATTCAATTACGTTACGGGCGACTTTGCATCAAAAGTGTAGGTACACTCTGACGTGCTGTCGTGTGTACAATCAGCATTGGGTGGCGATAGGTTGAAGCATAAGAAATGAAGTACCTACAAACTTGAATGTGGCGTGCTGTCTACAGTTATCTACAGGAATAAGTGAAACAATTAAAAAGAACTTACAGGCACAGGCTAGGAACGCCAAGTAAGAAGTTGGATAATTTTTATAATTATTCTCACAATAACAGGTCGTATTTATTCTGTAGGTACCTACCGGACTTAGCGGACAAAAACAGTTACTGTTAACCTATCCATCAAACTGCTTTACTTCAAATACAAAACCAGTTATAACTGCAGTCCTTATGGTACCACTTTCATGGCTTTACCTAGCCATTTTTACAAAATATTAACAAGCTCTCCAAAGAAAAGTACTTATAAGTAGGTACTTACCTAAAATGATAATTATTGTATGTACCTACCTACCTATTCCATGATAGCCATAGCAGCTACGGCCATTTTTTACCGAAACGCTGCTTTTTATGATGAAAGCAAGCCGCTTTGCACAGTGATAGAAGGGGCAAAAATAAGTGATTTGACCCGCAGCAGCACAAGTTTCATCCCTTAGGAATAGAAAGGGCGCCACTTCTAAAAATACACTTTGAAAAATTCTAACAGCCTAACGGGTGAACCGATTTCAATGATTAATATCTTAATCGAAAGAAAATCACTTATTGTACAACCTAAAATATAAGATTAAAAAAAAAACTATAATGGCTGCCCTAAATCCAACGTTTTGTATTTTATTTAATTTTTTTTTCTCAGTTTTTACTCAATTATGCAAATAAATTGTATGATGAAGGTATATTTTTTATAATTCATATTGTTACTAATTTAATAGTGAATTTAATAAAAAAAACTGCATGCCAATATCTTTAATAGTTTAGGAAATATTAAGGTTTACATGTGCTGGAAAAGCGGGGCATTGCCCTCGCGTCATAGTAACTGTGTAGAGAAAAAAACTTCTATTTGTGATGAAAGCTAGCCATTTTGCACAGTGATAGTGGAGAGTAAAATAAGCAATTTTACCCGCAGCAGCAACATTTTCATCCCTTAGGGACACAGATGGCGCCACTTATTTGACCAAACTTCAAAATTTTGTATAAAGTAAACGGCTCTACCGATTTTCATGATTTAAACGCCCAATGGTTGGTTTTTATACCATAATACATATAAAATATAAATAAGTCAAAAACGTACTGGAAATAAAAATAATAAAAAATATTTTGTAAAATAAAAGTGTTTTCATTGAGGATGATGAATCAAGTATTTATTCTTTTTGGTTTTTGACAAATACTTACACATCATTTCTCGTTTGCCTTGTCACAGATGTGTACAACAACGTTAATGCCTAACGGTTCACGAGTGTCCTTATTTTATTTGGTATAAATAAAATAAGGAAACTCGTGAACTGTTAGGCATTACCTTATTGTACACATCTGTGAGAAGGCAAAAGGAGAAATGATGTGTAAGTATTTGTCAAAAACTAGAAAGAATAAATACAAGATTCATCATCCTCAATGGAAACACTTTTATTTTACAAATTATTTTTTATTATTTTTATTTCCAATACTTTTTTGACTTATTTATATTTTATATGTATTATGGTATAAAAACCAACCATTGGGCGTTTAAATAACGAAAATCGGTAGAGCCGTTTATTTTATACAAAACTTTGAAGTTTTGTTAAATAAGTGGCGCCATCTGTGTTCCTAAGGGATGAAAATGTTGCTGCTGCGGGTAAAATTGCTTATTTTAGTATCCACTATCACTGTGCAAAATGGCTAGATTCCATCACAAAAATAAGTTTATTTCTCTACTTAGTTACTATGACGCGAGGGCAATACCCCGCTTTTCCAGCACATGTAAACCTAAATATTTCCTAAACTACTAAAGATATTAGCATGCAATTTTTTTATTAAATTTATTATTAAATTAGTAACGATTTTACTTACAAAAAATATACCCTTTTCATACAAGTTTTTTGCATAGTTCAGTAAAAATACACAAATAAAAAATTAAAAATTAGAAAACGTAGGATTTACGGCAGCCAGAGCATAGTTTTTATTTTTATTAAATTTTTTTGGTTGTTCAATAAGTAATTTTCTATCGATTAAGATATTAATCATTGAAATCGGTTCACCCGTTAGGCTGTTAGAAATTTTCAAAGTTTATTTTTAGAAGTGGCGCCCTCTCTGTTCCTAAGGGATGAAACTTGTGCTGCTGGGAGTCAAATCGCTTATTTTTGTCCCTTCTATCACTGGGCAAAGCGGCTTGCTTTCATCATAAAATGCAGCTTTTTTTTCATAGCTGCTAAGACTATGATGGAATAGGCTTGCCTAGCACTTAAATATCCACAGGAAGAACAAATCTACGATCAAGTTTATTGTTGTGTTGGTATCGCGCGTCTCCTCGCGATATTTTTCTTCAGTTTGGTATTATAAAATCTTAATAGGTTCGCAGCTCACTTCACAGCCACAAAAAGATCGAATCAAACCTATCCGCTTAGACAAGTATAAGTACACACGACAGCACCGTCGACCCTCACACGCTAGCATTCTATTCGGTTACGTTACGGGCGACTTTACAACAAAAGTGTACAGTCTGACGTGTACATACCTACTTACTCACCTAGAACAATTTCATACAAACCTATCACCAGTCTCTTTTCAAAGAGACATCTCAACGGCAGCTGCCTGAGCCGGGCATATGTAAGTACCTATAAGGAAGCCTCAAAAGACGACTTTGCCCTCCAAGAACCAATCTGAATAGGCAGAACACACCTGCGTTTAAGTCCTACCCAATACTTTTGAAGACCAGTGTAAGTTGGCCTTTAAATTGCGGTATTTTAGGCCTTAAGTTGATGGCTCTAACGGCTACGGCAGTAAGGGGAGTAAGGCTTGAGGATAGAGAATACGAGTCGGTACGAACTTATGTAGTTTCAATGAGGATTGTAAGTACAATAAGGGTAGGATGAGGTAGAAATGCAGGGGCGCTCAAGCGGATTTATCCTTTGGACCTCTAAGATGGGAGTTGCAAAAAACCTATATGGTTCAACGAAAGTAGCGTAGCGGAAAAGTCATAGGTAGCTTTTTTTTTACTAAACCTATATTTTTTTGATCAGTGATTGGTCTTGAGACTTGAGACCAGACTTGAGGCCAGGGGCTTAAGTCTGTAACTCAATGGCGTGTCGATGGCGTCCCAGTAGGACAAACCCGGGGATTTCTCGTTTTTCTCGTAGGTACAACCAGCAAACGAATCAGCTGTGCTACAAAAACATTGAAAGGACCGACAGCATTAATAAATCGTACCTAATTGAAGCCGGCAACTGCTGTCTATTCTCTGATAAAACATCCACCGTAAAAATAACCGTTTTTAAATGTCAAAAAAAGAATTGTTAATTTCATTAGGGGCTATATTCGAGTGTTTCGACGCTCAAAGGTTGAGTGGATTTCTTAGAGAATAGAGGCGCAGAAAGCCCATTTTGGCACCATTGCGTTACAGACTCAGGCCCCAGGTTGGCCACCCCAGACATCACGCTCGTCTTGATGTCAGCGATATACCTGAGTACGGGCACAATGGTGCTTAACAAACGCATTCAATTTGCTTAATTTAAAATTCGCAACCCTCTGCCTACTACTATTACATGCATAACTTACGCAAATAAACAAACATGTATTAAATCATACTTACTTGTTTTTTTTACAGACGGTTGTTATAAATAGCGTTGGTAAAGGTAGTAGGTAGAGTCGTGCAAAGCTAACTTTGCAGTGGGGCATCCGAAATAGTAATTAACGTACGTAGCAGTGGTACATGTTACAAGTTCTACAAGTGGTACATGTTACGTCAGTTATTGTCTGTTACAATTTTGTTTTGTGGAATACATTGAAAATATGGTGAAAACATACAAAAGCAATGTACGGAAATTACTATTTCGGATGCTCCACTGCAAAGTTAGCTTTGCACGACTCTACCGATGGCCAGTATTTTGATTTCTTACTAGGTAGGTACCTACCTAACTATAGGTGGTACACACGACAGCACGTCGACCCTTACACGCTAGCACTCTACTCGGTTGCGTTACGTGTGACTACAACAAAAAAGTACACTCTGACCAGCTGTAGTGGTACACACGTAACGTAACCGAGTAGGTACAGTGCTAGCAGGTAAGGGTCGACGTGCTGTCGTGTGCACTAATAATACTTTAATACCAATAGCGCGTCTTTGAGCTAGACGAACCCTCCGCAAGTCTAGAACGGAGCACATCTGCTAGGGGCCCTAGCCTTTCAAAGCACCAAATCAGTTTCTCTCGTGATCTCGGGTTTTCACAATAAGTAAGCCGCCACTCCCCTTCCGGTACGCATTACAGTCAGTAGGACTAGTTTTAACGACTCCAGGCTATTGTGCGGTGTTTGTGCCTTTGTGGGACCCCCTCGGCGCAAGGTCGGCCAGTCTGCCGGTCCAAGGTTAGGCCTTGACCTTGGAGGAGCCAGGGCTATTTAATTTTGGTGGGCTTGTTCGATTTTGCTAGGGTACCTACAATAAAATGTGTAGGATAGAGAAGAGAAGGCGCGTCCGAAGAAGATTCAGTCAGTTTTTTTTATAACCCGTGTCATTAAAGAAAACATTAGGATGAACTTCAAAACACTCGCCCTCTTGCTCTAATTAATACAGTCAAAGTGAGACAACGCTAGGTTTTTAACTCCATCCTAAAGAACAATCACACAGTAGGTGCGCACTATTTTTCATTTATGCAGGGTGTTCCAGAAAGGTCCTGTGACACTGAAAAAAATGTATGGAGCAGCTGCTAGTTAGTATTAACCGGACTATTGCTTACAGAGGAGCAAAACTCATGCTTTCGTTTAATGAATCTAACGATTTTTCAACTCGAGGCTTAACTATTTTTAGGACCTAAGTTTTGGATTCCAGATCCTAGTGGCCGCTTTTGTCGAAAATCGATTGCATTTTTTCATTGGCGGCGGTAGTTGTTAGCAACTTTTACTTCGGAGCCAGGTGCGAAGTCTCAAAAAAAATTACATCTTTCATACTACTAAAATACTGCAACAAATGTCCAAAGGCTCATTCCACGGTAATTGATACCAGATAGGACCAAAATTAATTTAAGAATATGTGCATTCAAACACTTGATTATAAAAGCTATTATATACATCTTTCACATACATAAATTAAAAAAACTACTTATATTCGATTATATGCAAAATATTATCATAACATCGATCATGCCTCTAACTTGCTCTAGGAATATTTTTTTATCCATATTTGCAACACTGGTTTCCGTTGTGTATGGTCTAGAGTGCGCCAATAGGACTGTCATTCGAGAGCATCATTCATCGGCTTTTTTAACGCCAAATTTTAGATTTATAATGTAAATACTTGGCCTTTTATTGATTATTATTCTTAAGCAGGCTTTAGTGTCACGCCCGTCACAAAATACATGTAAATGTTTTACCCAGAGAGTCAAAGCAGCTTACACATCGTAAATTTGCTTACTAAAGTAAGGATATGTCGCAGGGGAATGTGTGCAAATTGATTTTAAGTGCCATAACATTCTTGTTTAGCTATAGGAAGGTAATTATTTTGGTCACACCCGTCACATGTCACACCCGTCACTGTTTTTGGTCATTAATTTTATGAAAACTTTCTTTAAACATTGGGCCACGTAACTTAGTACTAGGCCAAGACATGTTCAGTGAGGGTGAATTTATTTTATTAGGATTACTACAGTGTGTTTTCTGTGTGATGCTTGGTTATAGCATAGGTAGCTTTTCTTTTTTACTTAGAATGGATGCTGCTGCAAGGAAGAGGAAGAGTAGAGCGACCCTGAGAAATGAGTTTGTTTTTGAAAAAAGAGAAAGTCAGGGTTAAGTGTAGTATATTTAGCATCAAAATGATCTCGTCACACCCGTCACATAGGTCAGTCACACCCGTCACGACGTAATTCAGGATTTAAAAGCTGATTATAGCATACATACTTTAAATAAATTGTTGCTAACATAAAGAAAAAAGGCTCAACTATATGAATGATTCTAATTATTCAAGTTAATCTGTCATAAAGAGCAGAAATATTGTGTTTCCTTCAAGCAGAACTAAATCTTGCCTGCGTACCCGTCACACCCGTCACGGAGACTAATAATACTATATCTTCTACAAATTAAGTTAAATTGGAAATTTTTGTTTTACATTCAATAAATGGCTTTAAATCCTAATGGATTACATTCACACTTAAATCATCCCTTAACAATTATAGGAATAACAGCACAAAACATTAGTAGAAATGTCACACCCGTCACCGTGGAATGAGCCCAAAGCAGATTTTTTTTCGAGAAATTTCGCACTTGGCTCCCTAGTAAAAGTTGCTTGTATTGTAAGTTTTGTTGTTTTGGTCTTGTTTTTGTGATTTGATAGTCAGATAGTTTGCTCATTGAGCCATCGGAAAGGCTACTTTAGAAAGCCCAATATTTAAAAAAAAGTTATAATAAGGTCCTAAAAGGATTTGTTTTAGAAGATAAACAACCAATGCTGTGTTACCACCGTTTATTGGGATTTTCTAAAAAATTTGAATAAAAAATATTTTATTTCATCAACATGTTACTTTAGTTTAGAAATGAACATGATAGGGTCACACTTTTATCCGGTGAAAATATTATAACTGGCCACGTACGGGTATTCAAGTTATTGGAACACAACTAATTCCACGACTCAATTTTAAAACGTTTACTTTTCCTCGGCAAAGACCAAACCGGCCAGTTGCAATATTTCGCGCCAAACAAAAAAGCCGCGAACCAGTTTTGAGAAAACATTTTCATCCCGTGCAACGTCGCTCCACCGTGCACTCCAAGATAACAATAATTAATAATACTATTTATTATTTTCCTTTATTATTTGATAATATTCTAGTCGGTTACCGAAAGAATAAAAATCAAAACGGCCGCTTTTGCTACAAATGACAACAGATGGAATGATCATATCCCAAATCAACTGAGACTTATTTTTAATGTTTGTTGCCAGCAATGCGGGCGCCATTTTGATTTTCATTCTTTGGACCGATTCGGCAGTACACTTTCATGTCCCAAGCGAGTCGCAGCGAGGTCCTTGCTATAGGCGCCGCCGTTAGCTTACTTTACTATAGACGCGCTCTCCCTCGCCATCCCATCTGCGTGTTAACGCGTTAATTAGTGCGCTAACTCTTGGCCACATCTGCGTCAAGTCATCTTCCTCATTTCGGCTATTTTAGATTTATTTTAATGGCCTCTTTACCGACAGCTTGGTCATGAAAGAGGCACACTACATGCGACAACCAATCGAAACTAAGTCAAGCCAAAGTTAATTTTAGCGCGTAAATTAACGCGTTAGCTCGCAGATGGAGCAACACCATATCAATATGGTATAGCTAATCGATAACGCGTCCATTTTTAAGGCAGCTAATAAGTTTGATCGTTGTGTTCGTATGTATGTAGGTAGGCAATACAGGTATATGCTAAGGTATATAAATTATGCTAGTGTGTGTGTGTGTGGCGGCGCGTCGGTACGTGTGGTGTGTATGTGTGGGTCGTCAGTCTCACTCGCTGCTCTTATTATTCTAATCTTCTTCCTCGCCGCTCTCCGATTCTGTAAGAAAGAAAGATAATGTTAGATTCATAAAAAATCTGACGTATTTTCATCTTTTCAGTCACTAGTTATTGAGCAACAGTTATTTTTAATCTGTTGAATTTATCAAATTTGACGCGCGACAGATAAAAACGCTGTCAAACTTCCCTCTACTAAATCAAAAAGTAAATTAAGTAATTTCACGGTTACTCGATCTGCGATCAAACACAGATTCCGCATACATTTGACAAGCGAAATCCAGGATATCAGGTGTTAAATCGCCAATCACAAAAAGCGGTGAAATAGCCACTAACTTGTGATTGGAGTAGTTTCAAAATGGGAAAATGTGGGGCTGCCGGTTCTCTACAAGGTTATTGAATAAACGTGTAGAATTGAACAGCACACCCGCAACCTCGCTTTAGCATCACGTCGACACCGCACGGTCTTCAAACCGACCGTATGGCTCTAATTGTGTGCATAAGACTATTCACTCAGTTACACAGTTACAAGTCACACATTCAGCTACTCAGTAACTCAGCTACATAATCAGTCAGCTACTCTGTTACTTATTATTAAATTACTCACTATGTCAGTCTCTCGGTCAGCTACTCAAGTCACTCACTGACTAACTGTGTCAGTCACTGTGAGTAACTCGGTCGCTCACTGCTGACTTAGTCACTCGCTCACTTACTGCGTCAGTCACTCACTGGCTCAATCTGTCACTCACTGACTTAGTCAGTCACTCACTGACCCAGCCATTCACTCCCTAACCCAGCTAAGAGCAGGGGGGTAACGCAATGGTGCCAAAATGGGCTCCCAGTTGACGGCTTCAATTACGATGTATTAATGCTTTCGGTCCTTTTTATGTTTTTGTAGTACAGCAAAGAATATTCTGATTCAAATTCTAGAGGATCAGTTCTCTGGTTGTAGGAGAAAAACGAGGAAACCTTGGTTTTGTCCTTCTGCTGGGAAGCCATTGACACGCTATTACGTTAAAGGCTAAGGCCCCAGCTAGTAACAACAAGTAACACTTACCCTCCTCGGCGCTCTGCAGCCAGTCAACAAACTTCTTCATCTGGTCCAGGAACATGAGCTTGCCCTTAGCGGAGGCGTTGGGCTCGCGGTACCACTTGAGGATCACCTCCTCCGAGAGCACGTTGCTCTTGTACAGCATCAGCACCAGCTTGCTGAACGCCTTCATGAACGACATGTTTTCGTAGCAGTATTCTTGCACCTATGGAGGAGAGAAAGGAAACACGGTTACGATAGAACAGATAGATAGATAAGTATTTTTATCACATCTATTCGAACCTAGTTCGTTCCCCGCTAACAGGAACTAAAACAGCTTTTCAGTTCAGTTATTTATTGACTTCATGTGATTTACAAGATGTTATAGAGATTTCAAGTAAGTAGGTATAAGACATGAGCTTTTTAATCCCGGACAAACTAAAAGTGATTCACAAACCCGACACACAATGCAAAAATGACACAAAAAACAAAAAAATCACAATAAGCTTCGCCAAACATTACAAAAAAAAACAGTAAAATATTTAAAGTCAAAAATTAATTAAAGAGACCACCCCGGGACACATCCGACGCAAAGGTACCCATAATACTGGCGGCGTTGCCACGCTGCAAAACTAACGCAATCCTTTGCATATATGCCCCCGAGCGTTTGTCAAAACCTTGACTCCTCAGACGACGCCCTATCTCCCAAACAAAAACCTAAAAATGCCTCCCGCGCCCCAAACAAACAAAAAACAAGATATTTCGAGCTGTCAAGGAGTCGGGTGTATTTGCGACGCTTTTGCCGCGCCGCAAAGTGATTTGAATTTGGAATGTCGATATTGAAGGTAAAAGTTCAAATGATTAAGGGTGGACGATAGCAAGGTGGCGGGAAATTCAAAATTTTCAGTTTTTTTACATTTTGTAGCTAATCCGAGCTATTTTTGTTCAGCGATTTTTCGTTCGCGAGTATAAAACCGTATTCTTTTTCATTATTGTAAACAACAGAACAACAATAATTCAGCCGATTATGTGTTCTGGTCTACGACAAGTTTTTTGGGCAGTACCACTGCATCGTCAACACTGAAAGAGGTCAATCACAAAAACTGTATGCACAAGAAACTGCTTCGCCCCGAACTGTGAACTTGCATTGAATGTTTTGCTTACACCATTCGCATGCGCGTGTTATCGCAGTGCAGCCAAAATGTAATGGGAATTTTCCTCGCCCGGCAGAAGGCCGAACGAGGGTAATGGTAAGTGTAAATAAATAAATGAAACGTCAAAATTCCGTGCAAGAATATATTTAAAAGTTAAGGTAAAGTTTTATTTTTACAAAAGGCCTCTTCAGGCAGATATATAAGTTTGGGTGAAAGAGATTCGCTTTCCTAATATGCGCACTTATTTTACTTATTCTAAACTTTACAACCCCATATCTCGGCAAACTTGTTCGAACTTCTAATCTACGCTAAGCGAAATTTGACAGTCGTTTCACGGTTCTTGTATGGGCACGCCTAAAAGCGCTATCTATGAATTTATTTGAATTTGTGCTTTGAAAACTGGCCATTAATGCACATACCTTGGTCAACAGAGCCATCTCAGCGCGTGCAGTCTGCGCAAACGCAGCGAGCAGCGGCGTGTAGTGACGCAGATGCTTGGCCGCCTGTTCGGCAATCAGTTCTTCCTTCTTGTTCCACTCGCCGCGGGACATCACGCACTGCCAGATCTGGGGGCGGCGGGCGGGGCGGTCAGTTGTGGCGGTAGGTCGAGGTGGGTGGTAAGTGTTCGGTGTGGCGGTAAGGGTTGATGGTACGAGGCCGTGTGACCGTGTGAGAGAAATAGAACGAATGAGAATAACGAGTTCCATGAATGACACATTGCAACTCTGTCGATGATAATTTAATATTTTGGTGGACAATAAAGTTTTTTTTTTTTACTGCAACCTTTAAATCCAGTATCTTAGAGATCAGAAATATTTCCATCTTTAAGTAGCCATTCCAATTTCTAATGTTCCAATTTAGAACAATCGTTAAGCCATGTCAGAGACCCTTTGGGTGGCCTAAAAACTCTGACACCAGGGGTGGCCACTACCTCATACGATTACCTACCTATTTAGATTAATCGCCATATTCACACGAAACGTCGAATCTTTTGTTGATTATTAAGATGAAATACGTCTCACAACTAGCGCCGCCAATGAAAAAAAATCATATCTTTTTTTTGGATGCGTTTTTAGCAAAAAACGCTCCTGCGATTTTTCAACCCGAGGCTTAACTATTTTTAGGACCTAAGGTTTGGATTCCAGATCCTATTTAAGAATGCAATCGATTCTCGCCAAAAGTGGCCACTTTTGGCGAGAATGAATTGCATTCGTAGGAAATCCAAACCTGGAATCCAAACCTTAGGTTCTAAAAATAGTTAAGCCTCGCGTTGAGAAATCGCAGGAGCGTTTTTTGCTAAAAACGCATCCAAAAAAAGATATGTTTTTTTTCCATTGGCGGCGCTAGTTGTGAGACGTATTGCGTCTTAATAAAAATAGTTGAGCCATGTCAGAGGTCCTTGGGCGACCTAAAAACTCTGACACCAGGGGTGGCCACTACCTCATACAATAACCTAACCTTTACCCTAAGCACATCTCAAACGCCTCGTACCATTAAAGCCTTATAAAAGTCAGCCTGCCAAATCGTCAAGGGCGGTGAGCGGAGCGACGTCAGCTCGGGACAGGCCGAAAGACTCGTCCGTTCCTTCGCTGACGTCTAACGATCACACCTCGGACTCGTCATCAGGTATCATCATGTGAGATGGTTAAAAACTAATAGGAAGGTCCGACGACATAACCAAAGTAGCCGGAAAACATGGGGCCTTAGCCTGTAACACAATGGTGCCAAACTGGGCTCCCGGTTGACGGTTTCAATTACGATTTATTTATGCTGTCGGTCCAGTGTCGGTCCTTTTAATGTGTTTGTAGTACAGCAAAGAATATTATGAGTCTAATTCTGGAGGATTAGTTCGCTGGTTGTAGGAGAACAACGAAAAAATCCCGGTTTGTCCTTCTACCTGGGACGCCATTGTGTTACAGGATAAGGCCCCAGTGGTTGCGCCTGGCGCAGGATCGTGAGAGGTGTCGTGAGCATGAAGAGGCCTTTACTCAGCAGTGGATGTTAAGAGGGTGATGATGGTCATATCGAAAAAAATAATAATAATAATCGCAATCGACTTGTTTTGATATTTTTTTACATGTTGTTAGGACCACTACCAGTGGCGTGCAGCTTCGAAAGACCTGCCCCTGTATTCTCTAAAAATATCCACCGTAAAAAATAAACGTTTTTAAATGTAAAAAAAAAAGATTATTCCTTTCAATAAGGGCTATTTTCGAGTGTTTTGACGCTCAAAGGTCGAGTGGATTTCTTGGAGAATAGAGGCGCTGTGCTAACTTTGCAGCACTCGAAGGGATCTCAATAGATTCAAAAGTTAGACAATTCCCCCACACAGCCCAGTTTTATCGGTCGATAATATCGGATGCGTAATTGCGAACACAACTTTTTTTTTATAACCTCAAAGATGTAAAATTTTCAAAACTTTTTTGTATTTGGATTTAGCTCTAATTAAAAAAATATGGTTGTTTGCTTAGCTGTATTTTAATAGCTTCAGGCTGTTAAAACATAGTGAAAGTCTATGGAAACAGTATTTAAAAAATACTTTTATCCCGTCACAGCCCTTACATTTTAATTATTTAAAAATCAACAGAACGTCATAGAGCTAAAAAAATATTTTGGTTGTGATCCCTATCATCAGGTACCATGACCCTGTAAAAAGAGTTAGCATCTTTTGTAACACCTTGTATGGTCACGATCCTCAGAATTGAGGGACCGATCCAGGAGAAGTCGATAGTGGGACGGGAACTATCATTGATGTCCGCAAAAAAAACCGATCCTTGCATTAGGAACGACAGAAACTAGACTACAGGTGGAAGGGACCGATGATGCACTTACAATAGCGATGACCTCGTAGTCGGGTATGGCGTGTCGTTGTGCCATCTCGCGCAGCTCGGGCGCCAGTTCCTTGGCTGGCTTCTCGTCAGCGAGCTCGTCCATGAGGGCCTGAGTCAGCTCGCGGCGAGCCTCCTGCAAGTGGGAAAGATAAAGATATAAATACAGGGCAATTTTTAAATAGCTTTTAACCTCAGACACCCCAACTTCTAAATGTGATTTCCAACAACTTTTGTTCTTTTCTTTATCCATACAAAAAAAAAGTTTTAAATAAAATAAAATAAAAATTTTTTTTAGCTCAGATTAACAAACAGAAGGAAGAGATGCTAGAAAGGTGGTTGAGAGTGGAGGCGCTCGAAAGAGCGCCGCGCAAGCAGCGCCGGAATGGTAGAAATGCACACTTTTAAAGGATAAGAAACTAAAATAAAAAGTATCGAGCTTTTCGAAAAGTCGTAGAACAAAAGTTGTTGGAAATGGCATTTTGAAGCTGACGTGTCTGAGGTTAAAAGCTATTTAAAAATTGCCCTGTACATAATGATAAAAAACCGGGCAAGAGCGAGCCTGACTCGCGCACGAAGGGTTCCGTATCATAATCTATACAAACTGCAAAAAAAAACACATTTCTTGTATGGGTACCCCCTTAAATATTTATTTTATTCTGTTTTTTATTATTTATTATTTGCGACGGCGTAATAACCGAGGGGCTACTGTGCTACTTTGTGGCGTTCGCATAGCCGTGATAAATATTTAGCTGCTATAACTACGGTGGATTATGGACCTAAATCTTAAGACAATGAGACCCAGGTTAGTTTACCTGCGAGGCCTGCGCCCGGTGCAACCTGACGAGCTCGCCGAGCCCGCGCGAGCCGAACGCGCTGGTAAGGTTGCCGCTGAACCGTCGGCCGTCGCCGACGGTTCAGCGACAGGCTACGGTGGACTATAGACAGTAAGGTGTAATGTTCTGCTCGCCGACGGTTCAGCGACAGGCTACGGTGGACTATAGACAGTAAGGTGTAAGGTTCTGCTCGCCGACGGTTCAGCGACAGGCTACGGTGGACTATAGACAGTAAGGTGTAAGGTTCTGCTCGCCGACAGTTCAGCGGCAGGCTACGGTTGACTATAGAAAGTAAGGTGTAAGGTTCTGCTCGCCGACGGTTCAGCGGCAGGCTACGGTGGACTATAGACAGTAAGGTGTAAGGTTCTGCTCGCCGACGGTTCAGCGACAGGCTACGGTGGACTATAGACAGTAAGGTGTAAGGTTCTGCTCGCCGACGGTTCAGCGGCAGGCTACGGTGGACTATAGACAGTAAGGTGTAAGGTTCTGCTCGCCAACGGTTCAGCGGCAGGCTACAGTGGACTATAGACAGTAAGGTGTAAGGTTCTGCTCGCCGACCGTTCAGCGGCAGGCTACGGTGGACTATAGACAGTAAGGTGCAAGGTTCTGCTCGCCGACGGTTCAGCGGCAGGCTACGGTGGACTATAGACAGTAAGGTGTAAGGTTCTGCTCGCCGACCGTCCAGCGGCAGGCTACGGTGGACTATAGACAGTAAGGTGTAAAGTTCTGCTCGCCGACCGTTCAGCGCAATGACATTCTAATACAAATAGACAACTCATAGGCGCTCGAAAAGGGTAACTGCAATATTGTGCTTAAATTCAGTGTAAGCACAATATTTTCATTAGACGTTTGATGACTACGCAGCTGTCAACATGCCAAAATGTGGTACAAAAAAGTGCCGAAATAACACCTTGACGATGCGAAATAAAGATGGTGTGACCTACCATCGGTTAATTAATATTATTTACATATGATAACAGAAGAAAAAGTACAAATATTAAGAGGAAACTATTAAATTTTCAATAAAAACCATTGATTGTAAACAAATGTTCCTGTTTCTTTCTCTCCCGCGGGTCAGAAAGAGATAGACAAAATGATGCTTCAAGAACAAAGTCAGAAAAGAAAACAATGGAGACTCCTTTTGTAAAGTAAAAATTCTAAGACCTAAAATTTTTCGCACAGTTCTTGCTCTATCCTTAGTCACTTTTTGTTTTTTCTAAAGCACTAACCCGTGCTAGGGAATAATTTAAACATTTATAAGTCCTGTCCCGAGTGAATTTTTTCAACCTATCCTTGGTCAGTTGAAAAGGGGCAGGCATTTTCACTAACATGACAGTTCGACCTGCCAGTTTACTGAGTTAGATGATGGGATAGGCTTTAGTTAAAATAATATAAAAAACTACCAGGGGCTTAAGTCTGTAACACAATGGCGTGTCGATGGCGTCCCAGTATAAGTAGAAAGAAAAAACAGGGGTTTCCTCGTTTTTTTCCTACAACCAGCGAACTAATCCTCTAGAATTAGAATCAGAATAATATTTCCTGTACTTGCAACAAAAAAAAAAGGACCGACACAGCATGAATAAATCGTAATTGTTGCTGTCAACTGGGAGCCCTTTTTGCCACCGTTGCGTTACAGACTCAGGCCCCAGGCCCCGCCACACTGATACACAAATACTTCATCCTCTTCATTCGGCAGAAGACCAAAGTCGAAGATATCTGGCTAGGCGGGAGTACCAACGGTGGACTAGGGCGTCACGGAATGGTGGCCTAGAATGGGTCGAGGGTCGGTGTGTAGACCGAAAGCTCGATGACATTGTCAAAACAGCGGGAGGACAATGGACGAGATTGGCATTAGACTGAGGGGGTTGGCGTGAAAAGGAAGAGGCCTATGCCCAGCAGTGGGCTTTATTTATGGGCTGGATAAATAAGTAGATTGGTAAAACCTGGTTTTTTAAACTTCGCTGTTATTATTTTCCTAGAAGCTATCGAGCTATTCGAAAAGTCGTAGAACAACATTTGTTGGAAATCACATTTAGGGGTTGATATGTTTCAGGAAAAAAGCTATTTACAAATTATACTTACCTGCCTATTTTTCATAAACTGTTTAAAATAATATCCGCAACATGGCACAGATTTTTTTCCCCATAACAAAAAACTAAAATAGGCTATTGCTACTCCACTGCTATCTTTATTCCAATAAACTTCAAAAATCAACTTACGTAGCTTCAAACTATGCGATTGATTTACATTTCCGCTTAGTTACACAATACATTTTGAGGGCTTGAAGTGTCAGCAGCAATGTAGAAACAAAAAGTCAGTCGAAGCATAATAGGGTGAAATTAGCGTGTGCCATGTTTCGACTTGGTTATTGTACGGAACAGTTTGTCCATTTGTATTGGAATGTCATTGGTTCAGCGGCAGGCTACGGTGGACTATAGACAGTAAGGTGTAAGGTTCGTGTACCTGCGAGGCCTGCGCCCGGTGCAACTTGACGAGCTCGCCGAGCCCGCGCGAGCCGAACGCGCTGGTAAGGTTCTCCTCGCTGCGACGGTTCAGCGGCAGGAAGTCCAGCAGCCTGAGGAAGAAACGGCAGTCTTTAGCAAAAGATGGAAAAGATTAAAGTTGCATCTTACTTCCTGATCGTGTGCGCAACGTCAACATACGGAAAAGATGCGAATCTTAGGGCCGGGATCAGGTTAGGCGGCGGACTAGTGCCACAGAGTGGTGCAGTGGCGTAGGGCTGTCATTTCACTATTATTATGGCGGGTGCCTGCCTTCGTTCCCGTACAAAAATAAGCTCGAATACTTTCTGGCTTACATTAGTTATTTGTTATGAAAAAACTATTGTTTCCAGAGAGTGCTTGTATTGAATACCGAGCTAGCGAAGTTCAAAAAAATAAATCTGAGCGTAGCGAGGTATTCAGAAGCACAAGACGCAAATAATATTGCATCTGTGCGAAACACACAACTTATGAAAAACAATAGACAACTAACTAGGTACATAAAGATTAGTGAATTGAGTTTCCTTCTTCTTTGCTCTGACAGTTGACTCAAAGGACTTCCTTTATCATAGGGCGTCGCGTTCAAATTTCGAAGCGCGCAAAAATGCAGTTACTTTAAAATTGGCATTTTCCTCATCGTTAGCTACTAGTAGCAGCATACTTTTAGTGTGGTCTAGGTTTAAACTTGTAGCGTCATTTATGACCCCGTTGCCAAGAAGCGAGGGGCCAGTACATGAGGCGTCTCTCTCCCCGCAGCTTTGAATGCCAACTTCAATCGACTGAACATGGCACGGAATGGCTACGGAGAACACATGCATTAAACTAGTAAATAGAAACTGGTTGTCTGCCATTAATTTTGTTCCAAAAACAAGGTTTAGGCTATCTCCATTACAGCTTTCAAAAGCGAGGATCTCCTCACGGCGCTTATCTGCCCTCGACCTGCGCCGTTCTGCTGAAGACTGCTGAAGCAAATTGCCAGAGAAACATTTTGGACATATTTCAGGCGGCCATAAAGGATAAGCCATTTTGAAATTAGATTTGGAACATTAAAAAAATCAGGGGTGGTTCCTTTTGTCACTAGATCGGATCTATCTAATAATATAAGGGTCCTTACGCTACTAATGCGGAAGAGACGAGGTTTTGTACTTTCCGCGCCATATTGGAGCGGCCATCTTGATTTTCGACCAAGTAATAACTTGTTCCATTGAACCGATCAGAAAATTATCGAATCAAAAGTTGGTTATTTTTATCTCTAGTCCGATCAGAATTATTTAATATTGCAGGTCTCCCCACGACGCTCCGACGCTCACCACAGTAGCCAGAGGAGACGAGGTTTTGGCGATTGTCTGTCTAACTATCATTGATTTCTGACTAATTTCTGTTGGCCATATTGGCTCCGCCATTTTGAAGTTATTTCCAGCGGCCATATTGGTTCGGCCATTTTGAATTTCGGAATACTAAAGCCAGATTTGCAATTTCCTACTGCATTTGCCTTTAAGGCTCGGTATAAGGCTAACAAGCGCCACCAATGTTAAAAAAAACATATCTTCCTTTAGAAGAAGTTTCTGAAAAAATCCTAAGATGAGCCTATGCGCCATGATTTTCTAGATTTTTAAGTGTAAATGATACCCTATTCGAAATTTACTTTTAAGCTAAACATTTTCGATAACCGCCAAAAGCGGCCGTTTTAGGCGGTTATCGAATTTTTTTTAGCTTAAGACTAGAAATTGATTTGGGTACCTACACTTAAAAATCTAGAAAAGCATGGCTCATCTTAGGATTTTTCCAGAAACTTCTTCTAAAGGAAGATATGATTTTTTAACATTGGTGGCGCTAGTTAGCCTTATACCGAGCCTTAAGAAGCAATTCATTCCCACTTCAGTCCAATGGCCCGTTTTCAACTAACAGTTAAAAGCTAAATTCAAAGCCCTTGGTAGATGGCGCTCATAGACTTGGCCATACAAGACCTGGCGGGGATGTGGCTGTCAAATTTTGCTTACACAGATTAATAATATCTTCAGAAAAAGCGAAATTTGACAGCCGTGAAAACGGCTCATCGAACAGTCCTATCTAATAGCATGCGGGTCTCCCCACGACGCTCACCTGCCCTCGATCTGTCCTCGCTTGAGCGCAGTGACCAGGGAAGCATTCCCGCGCTCCTGCTTGATCGTGCTGAACACCTCGAGCACGAAGTCCAGCGCCAGGTTGTCCTTGAGCAGGTGCTCGTTGATCAGAACCAGCAGCACCGACGGCGGGACGCAGCCGTTGCCTGGTGACAGACGAGACAGAATCAAGTATTATTAGTGGAACTTACCTTTGTACCCATCTACGGCGATATAGCAGTTTCATTTGCGCCAGATATTCGGTTTGGCAGATACCTTTATGCAAAGCTAAAAGCTTTTAGATATCTTTATGTGGAATAGGCCGACTAAGCTGTCAGGATGGTATAGGTGCTGGGCAAGCCTACTCCATCTAAAACAATGTCCCAGGCACTGCAGCGCCGAGTGGTCTCTTCACCCATCTAGTGTGAGTTAAGGTGTCACTGGACGCTGTATAAATCATCTCATTACGAAGATGCAAAGGCTTAAGGCCTAAGTTTTTATAATGCCAAGAATGGCCGGCCATATCCATATTTGAAGCTCATTTAAGGGAGAATGGTTTTGTTTAGCAAGTTATGGCGGTGATACTAAAGGCTCCCGTTGCGTTATTGCGATATCTGTTATCAGTACATTTTGTATTAGGAACGTTGCGGCGTAGCGCAGCAGTGTGTAATTCCATGGCCATCCTTATACAAAATATAATTAAAACAGATATCGCAATAACGCAAACGCAATAACGCGCCTGTGTGGGAGCCTTTAATCAAGCCCTTAAGGGTGGACGATAGCAACGTGGCGGGAAACTTGTCGTAGACCAGAACACATAATCGGCTGAATATTGTTGTACTGTTGTTTACAATAATGAAAAGAATACTATGTTATTGCCGCGAACGAAAAATCGCTTAACAAAAATAGCTCAGTTTAGCTACAAAATGTAAAAAACTGTGAAAATTTTAAATTTCCCGCCACGCTGCTATCTTCCAGCCTTAACGTCACTACGATGAAATAAAGCAAGATGGCGCTAGTCGATAGTAGGCGTCATATTAGCCCCAGCCGGAAAGAGCAAGTAGCTAAACAAATGTGGGGCGGCCAGTGAGTCCACGCACCCATGGGACGAGTGTGCAGGAATGACCCGCCCGCTTCGCTTTAGCATCACGCCGACACCGCGCGGCCTACAGACCGACCGCGTGGCTCTAATTGTGTGCATAACAACTAAATTTAGCATACCCCCGACATTTTAGCTTCAGAGGCATATCTCATAAAGTGCTGAACCGATTTTGTTAAAACATATCTAAGAACACTGGCTAGAAAACCTGCTTTAAAAAACGTTTTAAGCTAAGGACACACGACGACACTGAGCTACGATGCCACAGACAGACAAACAGGCAGGCAGACAGACAGGCAGACAGACAGACATACCGACACACACACATAGCAATTAAACCTTATACAGGGCGTCCCACGGCTATGCCACATGGAGGGAAAGTACCTTGAATATTGTAGATGGAACATTTTACTGAAAGAAGACATTATTTTAATTTAAAAAACAATTTAAACTGCATTCATAGATATTGAAATAATTACATGGTTGAACCGGGAATCGAACCCGTTACATGAGAAAAATAATTACCCTGTAGTTTTATTATACCGATCGAAAGGCTTCATCATGAGGATTATTTTTTGCTAAATAACATAGTATCAGAAATAAAAGGAAGACCATGAATTTTAACATTTTTAATACAACATTAATCAATTTATCAATGAAAATCACAGTAACAAAAGATTAAAAGTGTGAAAATGAAACACATTTTTGAATTATTTCTTTATAATCAGCCAGCCGCATTGCGATGGACAAAATTTTACGCGTCTTTCGGCTCAGGATACGGCTCGATTTGTTACATACTACCAGGTAAATGTTAAAATTCATGGTCTTCCTTTTATTTCTGACACTATGTTATTTAGCAAAAAAATCTGGGGGCACGGCAGTGCCCCCGCCAGGTCGAGCGCGAAGCAAACACTGCCGTACCATCCTTTACTGGAACCATTTCGCCGCATTTTCAGGCCCCTATTTGAGAACCTCTGGATGAGACCAGAACGCAGAAATTTTCGTCATCTAGTAAGCTATAATCACATACTTAAAATCCAAAATTTCAAGTCTGTAGGTCATTTAGTTCCGAAGTTAAGCAAAAGCAAAGTTTCGCATTTATGACACACACTCACTCACTCACTCACTCATGATCATCATAATAGAACTAGTACTTCCCATAAACTCAGAGAGCTGAAATTTGGTACAGAGTTAGGGTTGAATGGCCACATAAAGGGAAAACTATAAAAACTAGGATAATCGAAGATCTGGAGTACCTGGTGACCCTGATTAGAAAACACAAGAGCCCTAATAGAACTAGTACTTCCCATAAACTCAGAGAGCTGAAATTTGGTACAGAGTTAGGGTTTAATGGCCACATAAAGGGAAAACAATAAAAACTAGGATAATCGAAGATCTGGAGTATCTGGTGACCCTGATTAGAAAACACAAGAGCCCAACCAAACTATTATAGATCGACATATACCGCCCTTACAAAAAATATTCAACTTGGTGGGCCGCTTCATTTGATGTCAAAAATCTAAGGTCTGAAGTATCTGATGAAGAACCCTCAGCTGGTATCAGCTTTATTAGAGATATTATGGTAATGCCCCTTCTACTATTGGTACATAAAAAAATCGACTGTCATTGCAAAAATCCAGCGTAGTGGGACACATCTTCATTTAATCTAGCCTATAGCGTCCCACTAGTGGTTCGCTCCGAACTATGAACTCGCGACCTCAGTTACAGATGTATAACTTTGCTTACGCCATTCGCGTAGGCGCGCGCGCGCTTTGCATTTAAACTATACAACCCCATATCTTGGCAACCAATCGACCGATTTGGCTCATGTTCGAATTTAAAAATTCTTTTAATTTAGTTTACCCGCCTATCAAATTTCATAACGATCCGACCAAATTTACTCAAGTTATCGTCGAACCAACATTCATACATACAAACGTCGGATTGTTCCAGCAGACTCGGAGGACTTCGCTCGCTTCGCTCGCTCGTTCAACAAGATATAGTCGGACGATTAACTTTATTCTACTCGAACATTACACAAATTTAAAAACTGTGTCAAATAAGAAAATCTAATAAAATTAATCAATATGCCCTCATTTCTACAAAAAGAAGTGAAATCCCACCAAAAACATTCTGTAAAAACTAGCCAGGTCTCGATGGATCTGCTTGTTTATCTCTAAAAAAGTAATGAAATCTAGACAAAGTCGTGCCAAGTCTAAGGTTCCTTACTGCGATTTCTTTATTATTATAGTTAATGTTGTGAGACTTGGCTGTTGAAGGGTACACAAGGGTACAAAACCAGGTGCTCCATGACACCATTGCACCAATCTTCCGCCAGAACCGCTTGTGTACCATTCAACGGCCAAGTCTCACAACATTAACTATAATAATAAAGAAATCGCAGTAAGGAACCTTAGACTTGGCACGACTTTGTCTAGATTTCATTACTTTTTTAGAGATAAACAAGCAGATCCATCGAGACCTGGCTAGTTTTTACAGAATGTTTTTGGTGGGATATCCTTATTATGAAGCCTTTCGATCGGTATGATAAAACTACAGGGTAACAATTTTTTCTCATGTAACGGATTCGATTCCCGGTTCAACCATGTAATTATTTCAATATCTATGAATGCAGTTTAATTTGTTTTTTAAATTAAAATAATGTCTTCTTTCAGTAAAATGTTCCATCTACAATATTTAAGGTACTTTTCCTCCATGTGGCATAGCCGTGGGACGCCCTGTATATAACACGATGGTGATGTTCACACACTACTTGGTTTGACTTGAGCAGTAGACGATTTATAGGCCTCTTTAGCGGTATGAGGTCTGAGCGCGGGAAGGGGCAGGGCGTCATCGGTGCGGCGGAAGAGTGCGGGAGGCGCGGTCAAGTCTCATCTTTCGTGGCGCGTATTGTAAGCATCATCATTTTCAGCCCACATTTGCTCACAGCTGGGGGTATAGGCCTTTTCCCCCTCACGCTATCCTCCTCGTTCTCTACCGGCACGCATCCACGGACCCTCTGTCGCCTTAGAGATTGTCATCTGTCCACCGGGCTGCTGGTCTGCCTACTGACCGTCGTCCCGTTCTTGGCCGCCACTCCGTAACTGCCCTGGTCCACCTGCCATCCTCTCGCCTCGCCAGGTGCCCCGCCCATCTCCACCTAAGCCTCGAAACTCTGTTACTAACATCATCAACCTTCGTCTGACGTCGGATGACTACGTTCGGTACTCTATATAACATGGTACGCTACATTGCTCTTTATGCTACTTTAATTTGAGCGGCACTCACCAATCCACAGCGCGGTCATCCGTGCCAGCTTGACCCTCTGCTGAGGGTCAAACCCTTTCAGGTACACGAGGACTTTCTTCATCTCCTCCTCGAACATCTTTTCCAGGTACTTGTATCGGCGCATCAGCTTCACAAATACCTTTGGAACAGAGAGGGACGGAGTTAGAGAGAGAGTTGAGAGTGTGCGGGCGGGTAAGGGATGGGAGGATTGTCAGAGGAAATTGAACGAGAAAGGGTTTCTCGACATGGTTTGTTCGGTACTCTAGCCGTGTTTTTCATCATTTGAGTGGGTGGTTAGGTTCGTTTTCTGCAATGGCTTGGCTACTGGAATTTTGGGCTTGCATACTGTTCAGTCTTATTTTGACACGAAAATCGAAGTTCTAGCTCGAATTCACGCAACTTTATAAGGTCTTTTAAAGTTTTTTTAATTTCTTACCTGTTTAAAGTTGCATTCAAAGCCTAACCTCTCCAAAATTGCGCATTTGCGGCGTTCAAAGTCTCACCTGTTCAAAGCTGCGCATTTGCGTTCATATTATCACCTGTTCAAAGTTGCGCATTTGCGTTCAAAGTCTCACCTGTTCAAAGCTGCGCATTTGCGTTCAAAGCCTCACCTGTTCAAAGTTGCGCATGGCCTCCATTTCTTCGCTGGAATTGAAGATGCACGTGCTAGTCTTGGGCGACTCGCCGTCCATGGACACCGACCCGCCCGGGACTGTACAAACCGAAGGAAATGTAGGCATTAGTGACGCGTTGCGGGGGCCAACGTTGGCTGGATTGTGCGAGTTTGTGGTTCAGAAGTAAAACGAACGAGAAGGGAGTTCTCTACATGGTTGGTTCGGTACTCTAGCCGTTTTTTTCATCATTCGAAACTTTTGGTCAAAGCATCTGGCTGACCAAGAGGGGGTCGAAAATTCGCCAAAATTGCCTCACGTTATTAAGAGGAAACGCGGGTAGCCGCTGCTCCATTTTATTAAAATAATAAAAAAAGGAAAACATAGGGACTAGAGCATGGAATACCGGAGCCTTTTCCCAATACCGGTATTCATTCGGTATCAAGATTTTAAATACCGGGATACCCGTTTTTCGGTATTTTTCGGTATTACATTTTTGTTATATTAAAAAATATTTCAGATTATTACAATAAATTATACAACAGTAAATTATAGAGTTAAAAAAAAGGATAATAGGATAATTTCAAAATGTCGTGTGGCGCCACCTGGCGGACTCTGTATCTTGACTCTGATCTATGCCTAGTAAGACCAACTTTAACGAGCTTGATTTAAAGTTTTCTACCTTTCTAAGTTGACGTTTTTGGCGGGTTTTAGCCCTTGGTTCTATTTTTTCTCTCGTGTCCCGAAAGCGTCACACTTCAGGGTCCCAAAGCGATTGGTTTGTATTTATTTGTGTGTTGGTGTTTAAATAAATTATTATTCTATTCTAATTTGAAAATATTAATGAAATGGTGTGTGTTTGTGTCAGTTTGGTCTATCGTAAATACGCATTAGAAAAGAAGATATTTTAGTCAGACTATTCATTATTGAACCGTAGGGATAGTCTGTTTATGTTGTTCAACGCAAAAGTCGTCAGCAATCGTAGGTATATGTAAATGAGTAATGTATCAATGTCATGACTCGTATTTGGTAACTGGGAGTAGGCGCGACGGCGAGGCCGATCGACTCTTGAATATGGCGAGAGAAATCAGCTTGACTTCATAAGGCTGGTGTGGGACAGATGATGTCGTTTCTTATTAAGGAAAGTTGATATTATTAATGCCAACAGATGTCCAGTTTCGCTCAAGTTATGTAAGTCATCTCTCCCCATAATGATGACTCATTTTTTTTACTTTCGGAGCTACAATGTAAAGAGATTTTATACACTCGAACCCGAACCGAGTCAACGCTGCGTCCAAATGTGCTGTCAAACGTTAGGGTCCTAAGTCTCTTTAGTTTTATTCAAGCGAAGTCGACGCTCTAATATGGGAACTACAGGACTCCCGGGCGGCCATATTGGCGCCGCCATTTTGAATTTCGATTAGCAATGACGTGTAGCGCCATCTACTGTTGCCCATAGCTTTAGCAAACTAACTTTAGCTAACTTTAGCTTTAGCATAGTGTGCCGTAGAAAAGGCCTTATCGAGGTTTACAGCTCAGTACACCTGTCTATACCACCATAGATTAAACAGTGGGAGAGATATATTTATTTATGTGTAGATTAGACAGTTTTACTTGGCATGCTGTAGTGTCTAAAATTTGGATAGTCTATGGCTGCCATCTTTGCCACCAGACTGGTGAAGCTATAGTATGTTGCCGAGAGCCTACCTTAGTTGCAGCCCCCCAGCTAAGGTAATGCTATATTAGATACAGGGTGTTAAAAGACACTTACGCAACAGCCCGCCCGCGATGAGAACGTCGAAGATGACCTCCCCATAGCGACGGTAGTCGAGCTTGGACCCAGCCGCGTCTAGGTACTTGTAGGCAGCGTCCAGGTCCCCCCCCGCGCGCTCCAGTCCCGAGACCAGAGCGTCGCGGAACCCGTTAGGGTCATACTTCTCTTTCTCATCTGGTGGGAGTAAAAGAGAATGTTAGTGGCACGTATTGTTTTAAATTGTTGTATGTATGTGGGAGGAATTTGTTCAGAAGTAAGTTGAACGAGAAGGGTTTTCTCGACATTGTTTGTTCGGTACTCTAGCCGTGTTTTTCATCATGTGAAATCCTTATTCTAACTAAGTAATTTTTTTTTCAAGATTACGCAGGTGGCCACATTGGTAGTAAGTTCGTGTCTCTTACATAATAAAAAAAGACACTTCAATTAATGATTTTAATTATTGATAAAATTGATTTTAATTATTAATTTGATAGTTAGTTTAGAATAGTTAGTTGGGTGTCCGCTGAAAATCAGCATCTTGATTGGTTTCTACTGACCATGACATAATGCTGAGCAGAAGCCATTTTGGTGCCTACCAAAGTAACTATGTAATTTTAATTTTAGATTGGATGAATGATTTGGTACCAAATAAACATTTTACTCACTTACAGTGACCCATTGACGGGGCCTATCTGTAACACCCTATACATCTATCTGTAATCAACAAGGATGCATCAACTATAGCATTTGTGAGCATTTGCTGCCAAATTTACTAACAGATAAAAAAAAATTTAAATTGCAAATGGATGGATAAGTAAGGTGGATAAGTACTTGGATAAGTACTGTTATTTGTTTCCCTTCCTTTACATTCACACAAAGAGCAAACAGGAAGAGTATACTATAACTTTATTTATCTTTTGAGCTTATCTACCTGCGTGGTTGATAAGAGACTTGAAATACATGTACATGGATAGTTACACAATATGGTATTATGAGAAGTTTGTCCTACTATGAAGCAACATTTATGGAGATGGCCCTCAAATCTTAAACAAGAAACATCTGCTCCTGTATACATTGATGGATTAGTATCGAATTTTACTATTGTCCCTGACCATAGTGAAATATTTTGGCATGTTACAAAGGAAACCTGCAGAAACCAGGGGCCTTAGCCTGTAACGCAATGGCGTGTCGACGGCGTCCCAGCAGAAGGACAAAACCGGGGTTTCCTCGTTTTTCTCCTACAACCAAAGAACTAATCCTCTAGAATTTGAATCAGAATATTCTTTGCTGTACTACAAACACATGAAAAGGACGACAGCATTAATAAATCTTAATTGAAGCTGTCAACTGGGAGCCCATTTTGGCACCATTGCGTTACAGGCTAAGGCCCCAGGACCTCGCAGTAAAAGGCTGTATTTCTTTATTATGGGGTCAACTGGGGAGTGTGGAAACAGCTGAGTTGTTATAATATAAGGGCACTAGAAATTAATAAAATGGACATAAACATGAAAATAAAAAAGACAATAAAAAATAAAAAGTATTTACTTTATTCATGTGTTCTTTACACATAAAAAAAGTAAATCCTAATGTAAGTTCAAACAAAGAAAGATGAGCAAATTCTTTAAATCTTTCTCTTTGTCTTTGATGAAATCTTTAATATAATAATAATAATAATATAGCCTTTATATCCCGAGACTCCGTTTTGTATGTAACTTTCTTTGTTTCTTCGTTATGTTTCTTTTGTGTTTTGTTATAGTATGTCCCGGAGTTCGGTGTGCCTCTTGGCAAAGGCCTCCTCTAACGATTTCCACTGTTTTCTATCTCTAGCAATTCTTCTCCAGTTACAGCCTACTGTTAATTTAAGTTCGTCCTCCCATCTTTTGCGTTGTCGACCTCTGTTTCGTTTTCCGTCTCTAGGGTACCACTCCGTTACGATTTTGCTCCATTTATCGTGTGGACTTCGTAGCATATGACCGGTCCATCTCCACTTCATTTGGTCTATCTTTGTGAGAATATCGGTCACTCCTGTTCTTTTTCTTATGTATGTGTTTCTTATCTTATCTATTCTCTTTATTCCCAGCATGCTCCTTTCCATGGCTCTTTGGCAGTGTTCTAGCATGTCCCTGTGTTGCTTAGTTGCTTATCAACCTTCTATTGTTGGTTAAAATACAAAGAAATTGTCCTGACAAAGGATGAAATCTGGCAGACACTGCTCTTAGTAAGAAAGCCATCAATTATGAGTATATTTTATTTGCTCTGTTGTCCTTTGTATGTTATGAAGCAAGGTTCAACAAAGGAATCATCATCATCATCATCAATAAAATTTATTACAAATTACAGAACAAACTCGTGACAATCACATTCAAGTCCAAAATAAAATAAGTAGAAACAAAGACAAGAAATCAGTCTGTGAAAGTTTGAGAGCAAAGTCCTCAAACTCCTCATTATTGTTTACAAATTCGTCACGGCAGTTAATATAACTGTTTATTTCGGCCTTTCTAAAAGCTGTTGAATATTTTAATCATCAAATGCAGTCAAAGATCACAAGTTTGGCAAATAAATATGGCTGAAGGTTTGTCTCTTGACCTCAATAATGTGATGTACTGTTAATATTTTTTCCACCACTTCTTGGGAAAATACAAATAGGTGTTGTGTTATGGTTGACCGAATAGTACCTAACATACAAATTAATGTTAAATGTACCGAACCGAAGGAGGAAACAAGTAGCCAAGTGTGAAATGAGGATAATACATAACCTTATTAGTATTTCATTGCCATGCATGACATACTATGGAAATTCAATTAGGACATCTAAGTATGTTTGGCCGAGCTGGTTGAAAGTTTTGAGGTTAAAAGGGAACCACTCACCTCTTTTTCTGGTCTTGATCCGTTGACCCGATAATACTGGTTTTTCTACCTTCTGACTCATACAATATATTGCTGAAACACAATACACGTGGCAATTAGGATAGAGGCTAGCGATGTGGCGGTCGGAGCGCTGCTGGCGGGGGTCATTGGTCGGGCCTCCGCCCCGAGGCGACTTTGTACCTCATGGCGGACGCCTCCCGTCACAACTTCAACGAGCCAATAACAAGGCTGACGGACCGATCAGACCCTCACCAACACCAACCCACGACCCTCGCCTGATGACTCAGCGAATACGCAATCAATTTACCGAACGGAACACCCGAATTCAAGATAATCCGAGAAGATGCGCGAACCGCTCCCGCTTCCCACTATGTACTTACGTTGTGACAGGTTATGTAGGAGCCTTTTACTCCTTTTGCTAGTTCGCTCGGACTGCGCCTGTTCAGAAAAGAGTGAAACGCTGCGACGAACTCTATTCCCAAGAGCGCTAGAGACGACGTGTATGGAGTCGCCGGATATCCGGCCGCGAGCACACGGCGAAAAATTCAAATCCACTTGAAGAAAATATAAATTTTCGCAGTGAATTGGATGGTTTCAGCTCGAGTTTCTTGTAGATGCGACTATAGAGACAAATAAACGTAAACAATGCAAATAAAGCTGATCGAAATAAGCCAGCAACTATTTGAGGGATAACGCAACAAATTTTCAATAAACAGCTACGAATACAATCGCAACTTTAAAATAAACAAAAATGTTTTTAAATGTGTCACGATGAATTTTCAATCAATTTTGTTTCACTTTTATGAAAATCACAATTTGCAAGGGAACGTATTTGACTAAAAATGACGAAAGATTTTTTTTTGTTCATAGACAAAGATTATTTTTGTACCGAAACCGGCAAAAGAAAGTTGACGATACAGCCAAAAAATATTCGATTAGATAGCGAATAATCGAGACTAATCAACTCGAATCGAATGTTAGCTATTCTGTGATCGAATGGCAGCTGTTCGGCTGTATGTGTGTGTCAGTCAATGGCGCTGCGTTTTGAGGTTATAATTTTGTTTGTGGGCTGAACTTACAAATTCCTAATTTTTAGAGCAGCTTTGCAATAGCATGAAACTATTTATATAAGGATACAGTTATCAACCTAAAACATGGCCTGCTCAATATTGGCAAAAGTAAGTAATTTCGTACTAACTTCAAAATTGCTCAGATCCAAACTTTAACCACTTATTTCTTATTTACGTAATTATTTCAGCAAATGGGCTCTCTGCGGCTCGCCCCAGCCTTAACATGGACGCTCCCAGCGCGCACAACGACCAGCAAGCACTGGAACCCCAAATTCAAGAAACTACGCGCCCAAAAATTCATGAAATTCCCGCTTCCCGATTTCAACGAAGATACAACCACTATGCCGCCCGGAAAAGTGCGCCAGAAGATGAAAGAGAGAGGTCTTTTGCCTCCAAGACCGTGGATGGAGCGTCCATTCTACATCTCAGCCACAGGAGGGACTTTCGAAGGCTATATTCCACCGGAAGGTGACGGTAAAGCCTCATTGGCCTCCCCGACGCGAGCCAAACAAGCTGTAGAGTTACTAGAGAAGAAATCCAAGTCCATGATGGCTGTGCGTAAAATTAAATCGTTCGAAGAAGACTTTGACTCCAAGGAATTTGCCCAAAAAGCGCAACAGATCTACATAAAGGCGCACGATGCATTAGCAAACGGTGACAAGTATGCTCTAAGGGAGTCTGTCACAGAGAAGGCATACCCAGAGTTCCGTTATAATTCCTTCAATAAGACTATTCATTGGAGGTTTCTGGACTCACTGGAGCCCCCGAGAGTTGTCCACGCCCGTTGCACTGATGTTGTAAGCAAGGAGAATATTTTTGGACAGGTTGGTAACTCTCACTGCTTTTTTAATAATTTAATCATTTTGGTCTTAGTTTGTGCCAACAACGTTTTGATCCTCCTTGATAATAGCAAATGGACCTCTACAATACTTTATAGATGTTGGATAATTCTCTCTACTTGCTGGGACCTAGAAGTCCTGTGATTCTTCTACCTACAGCATTTGTCTGTCTGTCCACTTCTGAAGACCTCTTAGTTTTTTTTTTAAATCTGTGCCTATTGTAGTCTTACTTAACCACCATGTTGCTGGTCTGCCCACACATTCCATTTGATTTTTGGGCACCATCTTAAGATGGCCTGTTGACACCCACTGCTGAGTAAAGGCCTCTTCATGCTCACGTCACCGCTCACAATCGTCTGCCAGACTCGACCATGGCTATGTCATCGGACCATTTGGCTGGTGGTCTCCCAACCGATCTCTTTCCCTCTCAAGTTCGCCATTCCACAATGAACTTCGTCCATCTACCATCAGTGCGTCTCGCCAAGTGTCCTGCCCACTTCCACTATAAAGATGTTATGTGTTTTCCGATGTCTGCCACTTTTGTGCGGTTTCTTATTACAAAGTTCGGTACACGGCCCAAGAGCTTAATACCGAGCATTCTAAATTATACTTACTTTTAACTTCAGGTGACGGTTCGCTTCCACACCCGCCAACAGCTGGCTGTGTATGACCGCTTTGGTCGCCTGCTGCACGGCAGCGAGATCCTGGCCAAGGACGTCCTAGAGTACATTGTCTTTGAGAAGCACTTGTCTAATCTTTACGGTGAGTTAAACAGGGTGGGGACAACTTGGCCTCAGCCCCCGTAGCATGACTTTTATTGAGGCGGATTTATCCAACAAAATGGCGGTTTATCAGCATTTTTGACGTCTATAGTGGGTTATATATAGCTTTCGACGATGTATAACCCACTATAGACGTCAAAAATGCTGATAAACCGCCATTTTGTTGGATAAATCCGCCTCGATAAAAGTCATGCTCCCCCCGCTGGTCAAGATAACCATTATTGGCCAAAAAGAAGAAAAATCTTAAAGTGCTAGTTGAACTCAATTAAAACGTTTTTATACTTTCGCATTCAGACTAAACTGACTGACCATCATTGAATTTTGATTTAAATAAAAATAAAAAGCCGGCCAAGTGCGAGTGAGACTTGCGCACCGAGGGTTCCTTACCACCACTCAACGCATTTATTTGGAAGAAAAAAAAACGAGATAGGCTACATACAGCGCCATCTAGAGTGAGTTTTGGAACTAATATGTATAGAGGGCGCTAGTTTCTAAGTCATGTTTTTTTGTCGTCATGTTTCTTTTGATTCCGTTAACTTTACAGCCGTTTTGAAAATAGGCACAATGATAAATAAATGATGTACGAAAAAAGGCCCCCTGCACTATGGGAGTGTGAAAACCTGTTATCTAATAAATTGAATCATTGTTTTGAATCAAATGAGGCGCTTTTTACAAGAACAGCCAATGTTAAATTTTAACGAATTTCTGTTTTCAACACTGTTCAACAAGCTGCATTAGCCCCACTCATCAGTTTTTACAAAAACTTCCTATGTCCACAGTTATTCCATCGGAAAGTTTTGGCAATTTTACAAAAATCACCAAGGTTTGCTTGTAGGACAATCGTTTTGGCCAAAAAGCGCCAAATTTACTCTGGGGACAAAGGTTGTTCTTGTAAAAAGCGCCTCAATTGTGTGTGAATCTATGAATAAATAAATAATTGATTAAAGTAAGAAGAAATAAATTATCTAACAGCCCCTTACTCATATCGCAGGCACCTGGCGAATCCACGACAAGATCATCCCCGACTGGACGCCCCCGCGCGAGCCCAGTCGCCTCACCAAGTTACAGGTATTATAACCCGTGCCAATAAAGAAAACATTTAGGATGAACTGCAAAACAGGCGCCCTCTCGCTCTAATCATATACTGGACTATTCATTCTTAATTTTATATTTATTTTTTAAATCCATCCAAAATCTGCGCGAATGGTTCGGGCAGAGCACCGGCTCATTGTTTCGTTTGGCGGCTTAGAAGGTCGAGGTAGCCAAACTGATCGCCAACCTCCGAAAGAAGAAGAAGATTTTTTCCCTTTTATTTTGCCCTTTGGGCGGCCTAAAAAATCTTACGCCAGGGATGGCCACCACCTCATCGATTACCTACCTACGAGTGCCAACAAAGCGAGACTCTGGGTGTGGTTAGTTAGCACTTGTAACAGTAGCTGATTTAGGGGGGGGGGAGGGGCTAAGGGGCTCAAGTCCCCCCCAAAAGCATCTGAGACCCTCTATCAAAATAAATCTTGAAAACCTACGCTCATCGGGTTTAAGCCCCCCCCCCCCAAACCAAAATCCTGGATCCGCCACTGACTTGTAATGTCCTGTTTGTCTACAGGAGGCCGTCGAGGATCTGGAGATCACGGAGACGGCTGAAGAGACGAAGGAAGAGACTAAACAGTTGGAGTAGTATTTGTATCGATTGTTTGTAGAATAGTGTAGAATAAATTGCGTATATTAGTCATGTTTTGACTTTTTTAAAATCCTCTAGCTAGATCCATAGGCCTTATATATCTTTAATATTTTCTAATTAGAAAAGGCTCAGAATCACCAGTGCAACAAAATACCTTCGGCTTTAAAACCATTAACATTGCACGTAGTATATTCCCTAATTAGAAAATAGATGAGTAAAGTGGAATGAAACACTGATTAACTTTCTAAAATATTGTTTTTATTGTTGTAATATTAATAGTTTTTCTCTTCAATTTACTTACAAAGTAAGATCTACTTTAAAATAAATTATTACATTCTCTTCTCTCTATAAGAGATAGTTTCTTTATTTTAAAGAATATAAACTAATCGTTAGTTCTTAAAGTCAAACAAATAGGATTTGTGTGAAGTGAATGATCACGATTTGGGTAGCTAAAGTTTTCAACACCAAATTCTGAAAAACTCCGTAAAATAATTTGTTTCTATGATTGTAATGTGGAGGAGGAGAAATGGACATAATGGCGTGAAGTGCAAAATAAGAGAACTATGAAACGTTAAAACTTTTTCTAGCTATAAGGTGTTAGTTTAGTACCCAATGTGCCCGCCCAATAACACGTGGTTTCCACTCAGTTCACCTCTTGAGCTGAGTGTAGTCACAGGGTTACTTTATACCCACTTATAAAACTATGGAAGGCACCAAATAACACTACAAACTAGAAACACATTTTTGTGATTATATCAAAGTACTATGTACAAAGTTAATACAATAGATTTGAACTCTCTTAACGTAGCCTTAGGTTTCAAAATGTAATTCGTGATACTAAAATCAGCGAACTTATAATGGCATCGATATTCATAAAAGCAAGAGATTTGCATGTAATTCATTCGAGAAACTTTTTATATCACTCTTATTTTGTACAGTTACAAGTTTCAGTTACATTATAGAAACAATCAATGGACACAACGGGGTGGGAAACTAAGGTAAAAAATATGATCTTGGATCTTAGTTTAAAGCCTATGCCAAAGCCTTTTATTTACATTACGTCTCTCCATAAAAATTAAGCTGTAAGTATGTACGTACAGTTCGATTCAATTATTATTAATACAGTTGTGAAGTGAACAGCCACTAAGTTTAATTCGTAAAAAATACACTTCGGATTCACATCTTTGTAACGTTTATTCAAATCTTAGGCTATTTTGTACAATGAAGACATACAATGCATCTAAATTCCTGAATTAATAAATATTTCAAACTAGTGTGCGTTTCACGAAAGAATTCCCTTGGGTAAAACAAAAATAGTTCCAATTAGATTGTAATAAGAGTTTCGTCAAGGGAGCTCTTTCGTGAAACGCAATCTAGCATCAAGAGTAGAGGGGACGGTAAACTCAAGTGTCACGCCTTTAGCGCCCGTTAAAATATGTTATTAATTACAACTATTGAATCAAACTATAACACCTAACACCCTACCACTCTTGTGAACGGGTCACATCATGTTGTTAGTGCCTTTTTGAGATTCATTAACACATATTTACAAATTATCATCTGACACTAGTTAGATATTATAGTCTAAAGTAATACTTTTCAATTCCAATCTATGTATTCCTTTACGCACAACAAAACTGGTTCTACATCACAACCTCATCTCACCATACCTAGAAACTATATTTCTTCCGCATTTTGTGTGTGAAAAACGCGATGTTCACTCATCATCTTTAAAAACAGAAAGCGGAAACTGTGATATTTATTTCATAAAAAAACGTGAGATGCACTCATCACGGGGGCTAATTCTCGGCAATCTCGAATGTGACTTGTCACTAAGGTTTTCTTCGTAGAATCTCGCATGTGACATACTAAACCGAGAATTTGCCCCCTGGCATTTCTCTGTTAGAATGACGTCTGAAGATCTGAAGTGAGGGTAGACAATCATCAACTGACACGGCAATTATGACATCCCTCGCCGCTTCTGCCCGTGACCGGGATAAATAAGGCAATTTAGCATCTAACGTAGATGTAAAAAGGTCCATAGCATGTCCGATAGTTATCGAGCAGTGTGTTCAGACGATGGAGGCGGCTTGTGGTGCGGTGCGGGGCTTAGGCGGCAGCGGCGGCGGGGGCGATCGCGGCTCGAACCCGCCCCCGCCATCGCTTCTGTTCTGTAGTCGGACCCGCTGCGTGGCGCGAAGGTTCTCGAGGAAATCTGTTGGCAAAGAGAATGATTATGAGAAAATCGATAAATATTCATTCAGAGACAACAAGGGGTGTCGACGGGACGAATGAACGGACAACCAAGACTTTCGTGCCGTAATATCAAACACAGTTTAAACCAAAAAGACTAGTTTAAACCCTATCTGTCGATTAGTTTTCATACAAAATGCGAGGTCTAATCTATGGTCTGAGTTTAAACTGCGTTTGATATTACTGCAGAAAGTTAGAAATCATAAAAAAAAAAAACATATTTTTAGTCGTATTCCTGGTAGCTTTATAAACAGCTATATTAGTAGATTTTCTAAAACCTCAGCTGAACCAGGTGTTCTTGGTCTAAAAACAGGTTGCAGGTGTTAAACCAAATGCAGGTTCCAGGTGTTAGACCAACTGTAGTTAGTTACCAGGCGGGTGATGGTGCAAGGAAGCGCCGGGTATGAGTGCGGCGCGCACGCGGCTGCCGGTCGCTCCCGATAGAGACCCGCACTCGCTGCGGCTCGTGCTGCTGATGCCGCTCTGGAAAATAATACGAAAGCATCGTCAGTAAATCACACCGAGCTCGAGATGAAGGCGCAAAATCGGCCACATTGGAAAACTGTTTTGAGAGCCCTATGTCCCTGATTAGGGATAACACGAACTGATGATGATGAGATAATCTGTGGCCTGGTGCAAAAAGGGTCAAAGTTGGATTTTGCCCAAAATCTTTTGATGCAAAAGTATTGAAAAATATATTTATTTGTGCTAAAAGAATCATAAAAGGGCGTGAGTGCGTAAGTAAGGACGACAATATTTTAAAAATATTGTCGTTGCACGTACGCCCTTTTAGCACTAATAAATTTTTACTAAGCCTTACCGAATTACATTTGGCCTTGTTACACTTCACCTATGTTTACATTTTTCAATACTTTGGCATCAAAAGCTGATTTTGGACAAAATCTGACTTTGGCACTTTTAACACCAGGCCACAGATATAACGTGTTCAAGATGTGGTGCTCTACAGACGGATCCAAAAAAATTTCGACCAAAAAATTACGAATGATGGGTTGCCGAGACGAACTACTGGTCAAGTGTAATAAGTGTAAGAATGTTTCTCGCTGACCTGTGATTCGCAGTCGTCGTTTAGTCTCAACGCGAGTTCGGCCTCGTCCTCGGCGATGGGTGCCGCGTTCGGCGGGAACTCCTCGTCCGGCGCGATAATCTGGAGCCGAGCGAACTACTAGTCAAGTGTATAGCGACCCCTGTCGGGCGCACAGGAAACTGCTACATACTCTAGCTGTCAAATCGCTACTCGCTACAATCCTGCATCGCGCCAGCAAAATATCTTTCGTAGCTGAGTATATATAGAACGTCCAACTATATTCAGTAGGACCCGGCCGGTCCCCAAGCACAACAGCTGCTTGGCGCTCCTCCTAAAAGTGTAACAAGTGTAAGAATGTTTCTCGCTGACCTGTGATTCGCAGTCGTCGTTCAGTCTCAACGCGAGTTCGCTGAGCGAGTCGGCCTCGTCCTCGGCGATGGGCGTCGCGTTCGGCGGGAACTCCTCGTCCGGCGCGATGATCTGGAGCCGAGCCCCGTCTAGCTCCTGTGGAAAATGTGGTAGACTTATTAGTAATTTTTGTTTTTAACCGACGCACTGCCGATTTCGGAATTTAGAAATTCGCTAAGCTAGCACTTAAGTATCGTTCTGTCTCTGCAGATTTCTCACAAAATAACCTGACAGAACGATACTGAAGTATTTACTTAGTAAAATTCTCAATTCAGAAACCGGGCCTTAAAAAAAGAGGAGGTACTCAATTCCACCCGTATGTTTTTTAAATTTTTGTTACCTCCTGGGGCTAATTCGACATGACTCGAGAGGTCGAGATTAGTCGAGATCGAAATGACATTCGATTTTTCCTTCCAGATGTGTCGAATGCAAAATCCCTGACAATTCGGAAGGCAAAGTTTTTTGTTCGAAAGTCCGTTATTGGCTTAATCTTATCTTTAGACAATATTGAGAAACTAATTTAAATATTTTTTATTTTGGTCCAGTAGTTTTGTTTTTATGCGCTAAAATGTTTCGTTCCTATGACCGCCAACAGTATGCAGATCGTCGCGTGACGTCATAAAACCGTATCTTTGAAACGTTGTAAAATCCAAACTACTCAACCAAAATAAAAATACTGAAATTAGTTTCTCAATATTGTCTAAAGATAAGATTAAGTCAAAGTTTCGAACAAAAAACTTTGCCTTCCGAATTAGCCCCCAGAACATTTTTCTAGGTGGACCGATTTTGATGATTATCTTTTTGTTTGCAAGGGTATACATACATCCCGTGTGGTACCATACAATTGTGAAGATCGGATGAAGAACTTTGGAGTTGGAGAACGGAAATGCTCAACGGACAGCAGCAGATCGCTCGGAATCAGTAACAGTGTACACACGACATCACGTCGAGGCTTACACGCCAGGACTCTACTCGGTTACGTTACGGGCGAATTACAACAAAAGTGTACAGGCTGACGTGCTGTCGTGTGTACCTTTATACTTCATACTTTATTGCACACAAAAACATAACGTCTTAGAAAATACAAAGAAAAGTAATAGTGTACATGGCGAACTTATTTCTGAAGAAATCTCTTCCAGTCGACCCTTGGTGTGGAGAAATGGCAAATTATAGTGGGAGGGGACTTTTTACCGGGAGAGCTAAACCTACCTGCATTAGTGTGTCCATGTGCACCGTAGTGCTGTCCCTTAGAACGGTCGCCTCAGCTGGCACCTTGTATCTGTAAACAAAGAGAAGTTTTCTTAAGGCGCTGTACATAGTGAATAGCCCGCGCGCCAAGAAAAATGCACAAAATCAAGTCCTGTATCAAATACACTAAAAAAATCGAAAATTTTCACATATCAAACCCTAGAATTAGTTGAGACCTATCTAAAATTGCCAGTTTCGTGTTGACATTCATATACGTTTTGAAGATATTTTTGATGAAAAAAAATAGGCGGCGCACTTTTTTTCAAACAAAATATCTTGCAATCTGTTATGGATATCAACACAAAACTGGCTTTTTTAGATAGCTCTCAACTAATTCTAGGGTTTGATATGTGAACATTTTCGATTTTTTTAGTGTATTTGATACAGGAATCGTTTTTGTGTATTTTTTTTGCGCGCGGGCTAATTCACTATGCCCAGCGCCTTAAGCAACTATCGATAAAACACCCGTCAATATGCCCTCACAATTGCACACAGGATAACTAGTGGTTCGCCCCGAACCGTGAACTCGCGAGTGTAACTTTTTGCTAACACTATTCCAGTAGGCGCGCGCGCATTGCATATAAACTTTACAACCCCATATCTCGGCAACCCATCGGCCGATTTACTTAAATTTTTGACTTAAAAATTATTTTAATTTAGTTTACCCGCCTACCAAATTTCATGACGATCCGACCAAATTTACTCAAGTTAACGTCGAACGAACATTCATACATACAAACGCCGGATTGTTCCAGTAGACTCAGAAAACTTCTCTCGCTTCTCCCTCTCGTTCAATAAAACAGTCTCTCCATCCTCACCTCTGCAGCACGGGCCTCAGAGCGTGCCGCAGCCGCCGTGCCGGCCGGCAGCGCACCGCCACGCAGCGTCCCTTCAGCTCGATCCTGACCACATCCTCACCTCTGCAGCACAGGCCTCAGAGCGTGCCGCAGCCGCCGCGCTGGTCGACAGCGCACCGCCACGCAGCGTCCCTTCAGCTCGATCCTGACCACACAGCGACGCTCCACCAAGGCCTCGCGACCGCCCAACACTGTTGAGGGCGCAAGGGTGTCCACGTGGCTCGGCTCGCCCTGTGGACAAGTAAGTTAAAGTTTTAATGTGCCTACAGAGTGGAGTGAGTGAAATCGTAAATAAGCCTGCGGCTTAAGAATCCCCGCTTCTGCAGCCCTCTCGCTCACACTTTTCAACATTTTAATTTATTGTAAGAGAATGATTCAACTTTGGACGATGAAATATAGTTGCAGACACAGATAATTAAGCTATCGACATGTGGACAAACTTTTAATTTCATATTCCTAGTAATAAAAAAAATATCACGGAACTACTACTTTTAAAAGAAGTTCCGCGATAGTTTTTTTATTACTAGGAATATAAAATCAAAAGTTAGTCCACATGTCGATAGCTTAATTATCTGTGTCTGCAACTATATTTCATCGTCCAAAGTTGAATCATTCTCTTACAATAAATTAAAATGTTGAAAAGTGTGAGCGAGAGGGATGCAGAGCTGAAGGGGATTCTTAATAAGCCGTGTTCAGCACAAATTCAAAAAGCATTTCATAGATGGCGTGCGGAGCCAATGAGCCGTTTTCAGCACTAATTCACAAAGAATTTTCTAGATGGAGCCTACAGGCGTGGCCATGGAAGAACCGGAATAAAAATGTTAAATTTCGCTTAGCACAGATTAATCTGAGTACTACCTTTTCTCGAAGCGCTTCGTCGTTTTTTTTTAACCCTCATAACTTGGGTTTGGATTATACTAGATCAACAAAATTCTCAGGAAATTATGTCTATAGCGAACTTTAGATTTTATTGATGTCTAAAGACCCAATTTTTTTATTTAATTGTTACAATATACACGGTTTTACCTATCCGTCTCCTATGTACCTATGACTTCGTTTATTTTCAAAGTTACGTGCATTTGTGAATTTCTAGTAGCAATACCACTCGCTAACGGTGAAGGAAAAACATCGTGAGGAAACCGGCGGCTTAGTTGGCTCCGGTATAGTTGTTGGGCAAGCCTACTCCATCTAAAACTATGTCCCAGGCACTGCAGGGCCGAGTGGTCTCTTCATCTATCTAGTGTGAGTGAAGGTAACACTGGACACTGTATAAATCATCTCATCACGTAGATGCAAAGGCCTTAGTTTTAGTCCGCTAATGCCTGAAATCGAAGATGACGTCATTTCAGTTTGTCAAAATATCAATTTGTCTTATCCCAAAATGCCTGAAATTCAAAATGGCTTCACACTGCAATGATTGAATTGTAAATAACCTCATATACAAACACCTGTGTATTAATGATCAAATATGCTAAAAACTAAAAACTAAGGCCTTTGCATCTACGTAATGAGATGATTTATACAGCGTCCAGTGGCACCTTCACTCACACTAGATGGGTGAAGAGACCACTCGGCGCTGCAGTGCCTGGGACATTGTTTTAGATGGAGTAGGCTTGCCCAGCACCTATACCATCCTGACAGCTTAGTCGACCTAGACCACAGGAAAGACAGGTCAAATATGCTAATTTGAAGCTAAAATGTCGGAGTTATTTTGTTACAGTATACATGTTTTTACCTGTCCGTCTCTCAGTAGGACGTCGTAGGAGGTACAGAGCAGGTTCCGCCGCTGCAGCAGTCGGTCCACCAGTCGTCGGACAGGCGTGTGCTCGTCCACCCCCACCACGGAGGTGGCTCCGTCCGGTAGCACCACGCGGCACAGCGAGCAGCCTGGCGCGCCGGTTGTGGTGGACTTTACTACCTGTGGGCAAGCGGGGAGTCTAATCGTTTTGTTTCAATCATGTTTTTTATTTATCCCATATTTATTATATGACTTTTGAGACGGTACATACTTCATGGCGAGCCTTGACGCATGTTTTTCAATATGGCAGAATTTACAAAAATCTATATTTCACGAATTAAGACTCTACAGGGTGCACTCTAAGTCGATAGTGGAACTTTAGGTAGGCTGTCTACTGATCACTACAAACAACTTGTACTAGGTGGCGAAAAAAATGGAGCGAAAAAAATATCAGCTGTTTCATACATTTGGCGCAGTACTGAGTCAACCTTTTGTATGGAACGGCAGAATTTTTTTTCGCTCAATTTTTTTAGCCACCTAGTACAAGTTGTTTGTATTGATCAGTAGACAGTCTACTTAAAGTTTCGCTATCGACTTAGAGTGCACCCTGTATTTATATTGGTATTGTACAAAATTACCTTTGAATAAACATTACGAAGTATATAAAATCAAAGGATGACTATGCGATGTAAAAGAGCAATAAATTTTAATGTTAATATGAACGCAATGGCGTCAAGGGTAGCCCCCCTGCTGCCCTGCCCTGCCCTGTCACTTTGTTTCTTTTTAAAATTACGTATTTTACATATGTGCATTTGAAGTAAAGTAAATTAAAGTAAAAAGGTCTTTATTGCACAAAGATACAGAAAAGATAGGACATATTATAAAATCTATGCATAAACTAGCTTAAATCTACGAAATTGCCACTGGACGCTGTATAAATCATCACATTACGTAGATGAAAAGGCCTTAGTTTATAAACAAACCCCAATAGTTGCAAGTCAGTGTATCAACATCCAACTCACTCTATCAACAGTAGTATGGAAATTAACGGCGCGAATGCAAATGTTAGGTCGTGACGCGATCTGTTTGCATAATTGGCAATGTGTGCAATTGTGCATATTGCTGGGTATTGCATAATCATAATTGCCGGGCGTGTTTATAATCAGCGGATGGAGAAGCGAAGACATGCAAAGGTTGTATGGAAAAGATCGCTTTTAGCGAACACCGCAAAGTAAATTTTGTAATTAACAAAAATAAAAAAACAGAAATGATTGCCTTTTACAAAAGGTAGATGTCTATCTTTATATAGACTTTGGCCACTACTAAAACAAACTGTTTATTTTGACCAAAGTAATAAACTCGAAATCCTTTTTGATATTGACTCGGGGTTCATTGATCACTAGCGCTCCACACACTCGAAACAACACACGTACAATCGTTTGTTTATTTTGAGATAAATTCTATTGTTAGTCTTAGGGTTTCCTTCCATTATTTTACTGCCAAACAGAGCTAAACTGTGCTACCTAACAATCTATCTATCTATCCAGCCCATAAATAAAGCCCACTGCTGGGCATAGGCCTCTTCCTTTTCACGCCAACCCCCTCGGTCTAATGCCAATCTCGTCCATTGTCCTCCCGCTGTTTTGACAATGTCATAGACCCATCGAGCTCTACCCACCGACCGTCGACTCATTCTAGGCCACCATTCCGTGACTGCCCTAGTCCACCGTACGCCCTCCCGCCTAGCCAGATGCCCTGCCCATCTCCACTTTATTAATCCAAATAGTAATAATGTAAAGTATTAATGTGATGGTGACGATGATTATGACTACATACGTAATTGATGGGAAAACTGGCGTCTTTTGGTTGCGGAGTCCAAGTTCTACTGTGAGTCGCGAGCCAGCCAAAATTAATACGTTATTCATCCAGTGAATTGATGTTTATACATGGGTCTAGTGGCAAGTGAAATCCACCCTAAAGTTAGCTCGAGACGGTACTTGGGGGCTAATTCTCGGCAATCTCGAATGTGACTTGTTACTAAGGTTTTCTTCGTAGAATCTCGAATGTGTGTGACATACCCGAGAATTTGCCCCTTGAACCCGCAACCTTTCCGGCGCGGCGCTCTAAACAATTAAGCTGCCGAGCCAAGTAACTGTCGATGCGAATTTCGCAAGGAAATCTGAGCGTCTGAGTGTACACCTTTGTTGTAAAGTCCCCCGTAACGTAACCGAGTAGAGTGCTATCGTGTAAGCGTGAACGTGCTGTCGTGTGTACATTTCTACAGAGTACACACGACAGCACGTCGACCTTTACACGCTAGCACTCTACTCAGTTAGGTTACGGGCGACTTTACAACAAAAGTGTACAGTCTGACGTGCTGTCGTGTGTACATATCTAGATCCAGATGGGTAGGTTCACTTTAAAATACGCTTTTACATCAACTTCACGATAAGAGCTCAAAATAAATAATATACGAATTTGTGTCAATTTGATAAGTCCCTCGATTGTTAGGCATGTTTGTATTGTGTGAGCGTTGATTCACAAATATGTTAATGTCAGATAGATACCAGCCTATTGTTATGCTGATGTTTCTTGCATCATCTCTGGTTGTGAATGAGATTGGGGTGTATTTTTAGAACAAGACTTGATGGTAATTCTCTTTAAGCACGACATGCATGGCTGTCTTTATGTGTGTGTTGTGGTGTTTTAATAAATGTATTTCTATTATATTCTATTTAATTGTCAAGGATAGCTGCGTGGCGTACGTAATACAAATTATTATAGGTAAGTTTTTTTACAGTTTTATCTATGGCTTTATATGTACACAAGACAGCACGTCGACCTTTACACGCTAGCACTCTACTCAGTTACGTTACGGGCGACTTTTCAACAGAAGTGTACAATCTGACGTGCTGTCGTGTGTACTACCGCCACGTTCTATTCTTAAGTTTTTGTGTACCATCTTCATTTTCTTCACTCTATAGCCACCCAATGCTGAGTTAAGGTCTCTTCCATTGCACTCTCCATTTGGTTGGCTTGAGGAGCTGATGATGAAGAGGAGGATATACTCACGTCAGCCACAGGCTCGCTCTCTTGCACTGGTGGTTGTTCAGAACAAGCGCTGCCGACGCGGTCTTCGCACACGGCTCTGATCTTCCACGGTAGAAGGGACCTTGAGGGTCTGATGAAGAGGAGGATATACTCACGTCAGCCACAGGCTCGCTCTCTTGCGCTGGTGGTTGTTCCAAACAAGCGCTGCTGAAACGGTCTTTGGACTGTTCTTCTCCGCGGTAGAAGGGACCTTGAGGATCTGATGAAGAAGAGGAGGATACTCACGTCAGCCACAGGCTCGCTCTCTTGCGCTGTTGGTTGTTCCGAGGAAGCACTCCCGGCGCGGTCTTTGGACACAGCTCTGATCTTCCACGGTAGAATCCCTGAGGATCTGATGAAGAAGAGGAGGATGTACTCACGTCAGCCACAGGCTCGCTCTCTTGCGCTGGTGGTTGTTCCGAGCATGCGCTCCCGGCGCGGTCATTGGACACGGCTCTGATCTTCCACGGTAGAAGGGACCTTGAGGATCTGATGAAGGAGAGGAGGATACTCACGTCAGCCACAGGCTCGCTCTCTTGCGCTGGTGGTTGTTCCGAGCAAGCGCTCCCGGCGCGGTCTTTGGACACAGCTCTGATCTTCCACGGTAAAATCCCTGAGGATCTGATGAAGAAGAGGAGGATGTACTCACGTCAGCCACAGGCTTGCTCTCTTGCGCTGGTGGTTGTTCCAAACAAGCGCTGCTGAAACGGTCTTTGGACTGTTCTTCTCCGCGGTAGAAGGGACCTTGAGTATCTGATGAAGAAGAGGAGGATACTCACGTCAGCCACAGGCTCGCTCTCTTGCGCTGGTGGTTGTTCCGTGGAAGCACTCCCGGCGCGGTCTTTGGACACAGCTCTGATCTTCCACGGTAAAATCCCTGAGGATCTGATGAAGAAGAGGAGGATGTACTCACGTCAGCCAAAGGCTCGCTCTCTTGCACTGGTGCTTGTTCAGAACAAGCGCTTCCGGCGCCGTCTTAGGACACGGCTCTGATCTTCAACGATAGAAGAGACCTTGAGGATATGATGAAGAAGAGGAGGATGTACTCACGTCAGCCACAGGCTCGCTCTCTTGCACTGGTGGTCGTTCAGAACAAGCGCTTCCAGCGCCGTCTTTGGACACGGCTCTGATCTTCCACGGTAGAAGGGACCTTGAGGATCTGATGAAGGAGAGGAGGATACTCACGTCAGCCACAGGCTCGCTCTCTTGCGCTGGTGGTTGTTCCGAGCAAGCGCTTCCTGCACGGTCTTTGGAAACAGCCCTGATCTTCCACGGTAGAAGGGAGGCCCCGCCGCTTCGACGGCGCTCGGAGACGTTGCTTGTGGACTTCTTTAGCTGAGGAAGAGATTTTGATTGGTGTTAGGTGGGTAGAAGAATGTGACCAGTGATATAGGTCAATGGAAATAATGTTTCGATCGTCAAATGATAATCCCTAGGCTTTACTATTTTTAGATTCCAGATTCCAGTGGCCACTTTTGGCGGCGGCGGGTTTTATTTGTAGGTAATTATCATTTGACGTTTCGTATTTTGCAAAAAACTCATCCAAAAAGAAGATACGTTTTTTTTCCATTGGCGGCGTTAGTTGTGCCTAGGTTTGGGTCCTTATTAGTCAAGTACCTTGGTGGGTGTAGCGTCAGGCGAAGCCCTAGGCAGGTAGGGCTGCGGCTGTCCCCTCAGGTCTGCGCGCGCGCACTCTGCGTGTACCGCCGAGCGCAGGAACCGCGGGTAGCTGTCAAACTTCATCACGTTGAAGATCTGCTTCTGGCACTGCGGGGAACGAAAGGAGTCGGTTGAGTCGGCGGTACAAAATATTTTAGTACAATACTCTTCGAAGCGTGGTTGCCTAGTGGTAGAACAATGGATTAGGAAGCGAGAGACCCAGGTTCGATTCCCGGTGCGGGCATGTACCTATGACTTATTTCAAAAGTTACGTACATTTTTGAAGCAATACCACTCGCTAACTGTGAAGGAAAACATCGTGAGGAAACCTGCGCCTATGAGACATTTTTGAACGCGAAAATCGCCAATACGCACTGAGCACGCGTAGTGATTAAGCTCAAACTCTCTCTCTGAGAGAAGGCCTTTGCCCAGCTAGTGGGACATGTACAATTGTAATTGGCTACGTCTTACTCTTACTCTTCACTGTAAAGGCTGCGACACGCTAGGTCCAATTGACGCACTTAGGACGCGCGCGATAAGAGCTAACATGGTGTAAATAAGTGTTTACCGATTAATAGGAAAAACTTTTAAGAATAGATGACGATGTTGGTGAGCGAATCTCGAGTCTTTTTGAAGGGCAGTGGAAATTGGCAGGATACCTGGAGAGGTGGCCGGTAGATAAAGGCAGTAAGAGAGTGGCGGCCGAGAGTGGCAGCCTAAACTTGACGGCGATCAGAGGTGGCGCGAGAGGAAAAAGGCCTATACAAAAACAGTGGACAAAGACAGTCTAATGATATGAATATACACCGTGGAATTTTAGTGGTTTTAAAGCCGAAGGTATTTAGTGGCAAAATTTTACTTCAAAACGAGCGAAAAAAAAAAACACTTCCCAATACAAACGGCTATCGCCAATCGACACCATTTGTATGGAGAAGTGAATTTTTTTTTCGCGCTTTTTGGAATGAAGTTTTGTAATTTGGCTCAGAATCACCAGTGCAACAAAATACCTTCGGCTTTAAAACCACTAAAATTGCACGGAGTATTTACCGGGTGGAACAAGTCTCTCGGCGGGGGCTGTCCCTGCGGCACGGCGGCCGCCTTCCGCGCCGAGGAGTCCACGTTAACCGGCTCGGGGGCTCCATCGGCGAGGTGACGCGACCAGATCTGCTGCGCCAGCGCCGCGCGCTCCGCCTCGTCAGCGCTCGCGTTGTACTGCTCGCACGACCACCAGAATCTGATGTAGAAAAACATGCATATTCATAACTGAAAAAAATAACTTAAGTCAAAGGTACAGGTTGCGTCTTGTAAAAAGAACGCTAGAAGAAAGTGCAAGGGGTATGTTTGAGCATGGGTACACTCGCGCATGAAAGCACTAGGCCTATTGTTTTATTTTTTAACTAGCCATATAGCTACTAGCTAGTATACCAGCTATAGTTACTAGCTATACAGGATGTTAAAAGACCGCCAACAAAGCGGAAAACCACGGATTGTCCTCATCATAACGAACATTTTTGCCCGAGGAACTATGCCTGGGAAATCAACGGTTTCCGAGATAATAAGGTTCAAAGTCGCACTTTTTTTTTTGAGATATGTGTTCAGTGTCAGACTTAACATTTCTTCTCAAGAAGCTATACCAAAATTTTCAATATTTCTTACAAAAACTTCTCTACATGACGTGACTTCTATGCGTGTAACGTGTAACGTTCATTGCGTGATAAAGGCCAAAAGCTGCTCCAGGCCCAAGGACCACCGCGCAACGCTGTGAGGGACCACCTCGCCACGCTGCCACCCGCAGCGAGGGACCACCGGCACAAGGGGCTAGCCCGAGAGGACACTAAGAATATGTCTTGTATAGAAGGAACAGTAGCCCTCACCGTATCTTCTCGGCAGCGAACTCATTGTGAAGGAAGTGCGCGAAGGAGGCAGGCAGGATCCACCAACTGCTGCTTCAGGCCTAGGGACCACTGCGCAACGCTGCCGCCTCGCAGTGAGGGACCACCGCGCCGCAGGGAGGGACCACGGCGCAGCAGGGAGGAACCACCGCGCTGCAGGGAGGGACCAACGCACCGCCACCACCGGTACAAGGGTCTCTCTGTCTCACTCTCTCCCTTGACCATGCCTCCATACCGTATATTCTCGGCAGCGAACTCGTTGTGAAGGAAGTGCGCGAAGGCGGCAGCGCCGGCAGGGTCCGCCAACAGCTGCTCCAGGCCTAAAGACCACCGCGCAACGCCGCAGGGAGGGACCACCGCGCCACAGGGAGGGACCACCACCCCACAGCGAGGGAACACCGCGCCGCAGGGAGGGACCACCGCGCCGCAGGGAGGGACCACCGTACCACAACGGGTCTCTCTGTCTCTCTTGACTATGCTCCAGACCTAAAGACCACCACGCAACGCTGCCGCCCCACATGGAGGGACCACCACTCCGCAGGGAGGGACCACTGCTCTTGACCATGTGTAGCAGCCCTCACCGTATGTTCTCGGCAGCGAACTCGTTGTGAAGGAAGTGCGCGAAGGCGGCAGCGCCAGCCGGGTCCGCCAACAGCTGCTCCAGGCCCAGCGACCACCGCGCAACGCCGCCGCCGCCGCACGCCGGCGCCGCGGCCTCGCTCATTTGCTGTCGACAAGAACAAACTAAGTTAAAACTGAATGAGGAAGAAACCAGTGCAACTGAAAACCACCTAAAGCAGGAAGCTAAAGATTTCTAAAAACGGGCCGTCAAATGAGAATCCCTAAGCTTAAAAATAGTTTTAGGACTTAGGTCCTAAGGCCTACATTTCAGATCCAGATCTACTTTAGACTTTTGCTGGATTTATTCGTAGGTTCTTGATCTGGAATTTAGGTAGGCCTTAGGTCCTAAAAATATTTAATCCCAGGCCAGGGATTCTCATGACGTCTCGTTTTAAGCAAAAAAACGCATCCAAAAAGAAGATATTATGTTTTTTTTTTTCATTGGCGGCAGTTTGCCTTGACCATCACCTCACAGCGGCGCTCATAGCCCAGTGGAACTAGCCATTCTTAAGACGCAATAGGTCTCACAACTAGCGCCGCCAATGAAAAAAAAATCATATCTTCTTTTTGAATGCGTTTTTAGCAAAAAACGCTCCTGCTATTTCCAGGATTGCATTCTTTAGTTCTAGGATCTGGAATCCAAAAATAGTTAAGCCTCGCGTTGAGAAATCGCAGGAGAGTTTTTTGCTAAAACCGCATCCAAAAAGAAGATATGATTTTTTTTTTCATTGGCGGCGCTAGTTGTGCGTCGTATTTCGTCTTAATCGATTGGCGAAGATAAGCAACATCGGGCGCGGCCAGTTCATGGATGGGTGACCGCTAGTATAGTGGCAATACTATCTGAGCGCTTCCGTGCTTCGGAAGGCACGTTAAACCGTTGGTCCCGGTTGTTGTTGATTAATAACAATCGTTAAGCCATGTCAGAGGCCCTTTGAGCTGCCTAAAAACTCTGACACCAGGGGTGGCCACTACCTCATCCGATGAGCCTCACCTTGTTATAAATGTTCCTATGGTCGTGGTGTCGGTAGGAGCCGGCGCCGCTGCCCGTCGTCCAGCGTCGGAACGGCGACGATTGCTCGCTCTGTTGACAAGGAAATGTTGTTGTTAGATACGGAAGCGGCAGTGGATTATGTACATCATTTCTTGCTGATACCACAATCGGTACAAAATTTACGTTAAAAATATCGATTCTTTAAAATCGTAGAATCGGTAGAGCCCAGATTGGGAATCGAACCTAATATTATACTCTTTCACGATGAAACGGCTGGACGGATTTGGATGAAATGGAGCCTTATTAAACACCAGAATAACGCTTTTTTTTAACAAAGACTGCGCGTACGTAGTAACGAGCAAAGGCTAGTTGTAGATAAACGAAAGAAAAAGTAAAGAATCACCAGCGAAAGTGTCTGGATTTTTTGTTTTTTGCAAAAGTGTAAGTTCAAAGATCTTGTATCAACATTGTTTCGTCAAGTCAAGATAGTGTTTTCGATGTTATCGGACCCAAAACAAAGAGGCCTGGGAAAAGTGTCTGTCTATAATTTAGACCTACAAGACTTTGTAACGTTAAGGCCCAGTAGTCAGCACAAATAGCGCCGTCAATGAAAAAAAAAAACATATCTTCTTTTTGGCTGCGTTTTTTGCTAAAAACTCTTCAGTAAGTTCTCAACGCGAGGCTCAACCATTTTTAGGACCTCAGGTTTAGATTCCAGATCCTAGAACCTACGAATGAAATCCTTTATCGCCAAAAGTGGCTAGTTAAAAGCCTCGCGTTTAGAAGTTACTGAAGAGTTTTAGCAAAAAACGCATCCAAAAAGAAGATATGATTTTTTTTTCATTGGCAGCGCTAGTGGTGCCTACTTCTGGGTCTTAAAAAAGATGTATAGAGGCTTAGCTTAAAAGGCGCTCGGAACACTACTTGATTTGCAAGCTCTCTGTCGTTGCAAATTTTGTAACCTTATTCAGTTTTTTATCGTCTTTGGGCCCCATCTGCCAGAAGTTTGCATTTAGTTGTAGATGTTAATGAAGGCGATGATGCAATGCTGAACGGTAGAGACCAATTTCGTGGGAGTTGTATCCACCGATCCCGGGATCAGATGGATGTCTCCACGGATCCCGCCGAGTTGTACCTAAATTATAATAAATTAAACACATCGGTTTATACACAAAGCTAATCTTTACAGAAGAATCATAAACATCTTGACTACTATATTTACTTGAGGGAAACCCTGAAAGCTGTCTATTTACTCGGTTAGGTAAATTCGTGGGTGTGTGTTGTCTTAAGATAGTTGCCTAGCTGGCGCCATATTTCGTTGATAAGGGAATGCAGTTTACCTAGTTAAATTATACAGAATGCAGCTAATTAACAGGAAAATAGCAAATTCAGATTAGCAAATTATTCACTATGAATGCACTTCTACAGGATGCGCTTGCTCAATAAATGCAAATACGCAATTACACGTCCCGGAAAGGGTAAGCAAAGACACAGATTTCGCTGGTGGCTTTCCTCCAACCTCAAGTAGGTACACACGACAGCAAGTCAGAGTGTACACTTTTGTTGTAAAATCGCCCGTAACATAACAGAGTGCTAGCGTGTAAGCGTCTACGTGCTGTCGTGTGCACCTTTGACTTAGGTTATTTTTTTCAGTTATGAATACCTAAGTAGTAGCAAAACCATTGAGGTAAGGAACCCCGCATAGTTGGCTTCGCACGAATTGACCTTGTCTATCTGATGGTATGTAAAGTAGGTACGATCTTGAAGGTGACAAGGGTTTTTATGAGAATGTATGAAAAATCGTATTTCGTGGGCGTATAAAGTCGTGGGCAAACAATAGGTAGGAATACATCACAACGCTTGTCGATTTAGTTACGAAAACTTAGATAAAGATAAGGATAGTGTCATACTTTATTTCTGTTGACGTGTATAAGTATTAGAATTATCTCAAACCTTAATATACCAACGTACCTCAACAAGAGATTTTAATTGTCTTTACAACCTATGTATTTCACGTGATACCACTACATTATCCAAAGTAGCACTAAAGCCCGTAATATCAATCACAATTTAAACTCAGACCATAGATTTAACCTCGCATTTTGTATGAAAATTAATCGACAGATAGGGTTTAAACTAGATTTTTTGGTTTAAACTGTGATTGATATTACGGGCCTAAAAGTATCACTCCAATATGGATAGGCAGGGAGAGGAGCCAGGCGGTGAAGGTGAGCATTGATACGTATCGTAAAGGGGCCCCGTAAACCTACACCTGGGTCACATGCCCCAGGCACTGCTCCGGACTCCCCTCCTCCGAAACGCGATGGACCCTATGAATCCACGGAATGTTAAGAAAAATGACTCCCTGTTGTGATATTTCAGGGGTTTTATTTGTTTTTTCAGATTTTATATTTTAGGCCAGTATCAAACTTCAAGGTGGCACCCATCACGGAAAAGCTTACGGAAAATCGGCTACGGTGGTACGGCCATGTCATGAGGAGAGACGACAATTATGTTGTCAAACGCGCCTTACAAATCCCAGACATCCGGAGAGGCAGAGGACGTCCACTAGCCACCTGGTGGTCCACGGTCACAACGGACTTGGAGCGAGCCCAACTGGGCGAAACGACAACCCAGGACAGAAAAACCAGAGAACGAGGAGAGCCGACCCCAAATAATGGGATAAGGCAAAGACAAAGAAGATCAAACTAATTATTACCTTGTCACCAACTGAGTCCAAATCCTCACTGAAAAATATGTACCACACTACCATGACAACAGTCAACCGCTGTTATCAGCACAAAACTCTCACTACACTGCACAGAGTCCTCTCAGAGAGAAAGAGAGTTTAAATGTCTAACTTAGGCACCACACAACTCCTGCACTTCAATTTTATGAACTAAACAAATGAGGAAAATTTAAGTACTCAATTTGCACTGGGTGAGCTGAGCACTATGTTTACACGTTCACACCGCAACGATCGATAATTTGTTTTACAATGCTTTATATATAACACTTTATTTGTTGATGACCCGCTTATCCCAGTGTTTTTGTGGTCCCAGGGACCACAAAAACAATTGGGAATTTCGACGAAAATCGACTAAGATTTTTGATCGAAGTGTAAAATGCAAGAGTGCGCGCGGACGATTAGTATGACTACCAACCACGGTATGACTGAGTGACTGACTACATCATAATAGATTGAACAAACAACGCAGAAAGATCACTCGATACAGTAGCATGCCAAAGTTCCCGAAGGATTTAACACGCACCAACGTTTTTAAAAAGCCCGTTGTAATCAAAGTAATCGGTTGCATTTGATATGAAAAGTAAGTGTTGAGGAGAGAGATCAGAAGCGGCCGCCTAACTGACATAAACATATTTTTTTATAGATAACAACCACACTGTTGTTAACTGCATTATACAGGGTGTTAGTAGCCTGTCGTACTTTTGATATTAACTTTTCACAGCTGCTATATAAATTTAAAATGTTACATACCTAACTGTCAAAATTTCCTTCCAAACAAGTGATTGGAGTATAGTTGTCTCTACCGTTAACTCTACCCGAGAACCCTATGCTTGATCGTATGGATTGTTTATACTCCGTGCAATTTTAGTGGTTTTAAAGCCGAAGGTATTTTGTTGCACTGGTGATTCTGAGCCAAATTACAAAATTTCATTCCAAAACGCGCGAAAAAAAATTCACTTCTCCATACAAATGGTGTCGATTGGCGATAGCCGTTTGTATTGGGAAGTGTTTTTTTTTTCGCCCGTTTTGAAGTAAAATTTTGGCAATTGGCTAAGAATCACGAGTGCAACTAAATACCTTCGGCTTTAAAACCACTAAAATTCCACAGTGTATAGGCACTGGGCAGGCCTACTCCATCCAAATACAATGTCCCAGGCACTGCAAGCGTCCGTGTGGTCACTTCACTCATCTAGTGTGAGTGAAGGTGCCACTGGGCGCTGTATAAATCATCTCATTACGTAGAACGTAGATGCAAAGACCTAGGTTTCTGTTGTACTAGGCTTATAGTTAGGCACTGGGCTAGCCTTCTATGTCTATCTACCGAGCTCCTCCCCCCAGTTCGTGACATGTGACATAACTAATTCAGTGAGCAACAATAAGCATTGTACAGACTATAATGAAAGGATATACGATAAACAAACAATGCCTTCCGGACGAGAGAGGCATGCGGCCTGCGAGCTAATTCGATGGGTTCTTTGGTTTATGGCTGTGGCTTTGACGTCGGAACTCATGGCGACATGATTGCGATGAGGAGATACATGACATGCCCTGCTATGACAGAACAAAACACTGGCCCTAAGGTAATGGGTGACTGTAAATAATTTGAAAACGTAGTAAAGGAACCAGTAGTCGGCCGGTTAGTGAAATGTGCAACTTCAAAGTCCATAATTTTTGTAGTTGGAGGTTCTAGAAGGACGTCAGCAATATTAATTGAAGCTCCGGTTACTTAAATAACACATATAAGTAAAAACATAACAAAAATTCGCGTATCGTTAATTAATCAAGGAACTATAGAAAAATACGGATTTATAAAGGAAATGTTGAGACTTTAGGTGCCTCTACCTTATAAATAGGTGTCTTTCCACTTATCAATGAGCGTCATCAATGAAACACAAACCTAAAGCGCAAAAAAGGGGGGAAAATTAATTCACTATTCCATTCATTTGGTGCCTACGTCATAGAACAACATTAGTTGGAAATCACATTTTACAGTTGACGTGTTTCAGGAATAAAGCTTTTAAAAATTGCCCTGTACATTTCTTTTTATTATTTATTTAACCTTTTTTTTTTCTTTTCTAGTAACAAGTAACGAGTTCGCAGTTATTGTAAGCCGATAACGTGCGTTTAGTCAAGCAGGAACAAACAACTAAAAACATTTGTTAACCTTTCTAACAGTTAATTCGACGAAGTTAATCAAAGAAACGTAGCAGGAAAATGTGTTCAAAATGAAGACAAAAAGTGTATTGTAAATTAACTTCGAAAAAACTGTTGAAGCCATCAAAGCGGTTTACCAAGGTGCCACGCTACAAGTAAAACTTCACGAGCTCACAAGGCCAGTGCAGGTGAAGAGAGGAGTTAGGCAGGGAGATACCATATCCCCTAAACTATTTACGTCATGTTTGGAGGACATATTCAGGCTTCTCGATTGGTCAGATAGAGGCATCAACATAGACGGGGAACGCCTAACTCATCTCCGCTTTGCGGACGACATCATCATTTTCGCCGAAAACGTGGAAGACCTGACAGCCATGATAGGAGAACTGTACGATGTATCGATACTCGTTGGCCTAAAAATGAATACATCAAAGACCCAAATAATGTGCGCCAGTACCGATATAGACCACATTTCAGTACACGGGCAAAATATACAGAGAGTGGATGAGTATATCTACCTAGGCCAGACCTTGAACCTCCACAAATTCGGTCAAGATAAAGAGATCGAGCGCCGTATCCGACTAGGATGGGGTGCCTTCGGTAAATTGACCGAAGTCTTCAAGGGGCCCCATATACCAATAAACCTCAAACGCCAGACATTCGAACAGTGTGTCCTACCCGTCATGGTTTATGGAGCCGAGTCATGGACACTCACAAAACAAACCATTAATAGGCTGCAGGTCACCCAAAGAGCTATGGAACGGGCCATGTTAGGTATTTCGCTCCGAGATCGAATTAGAAATACAGAAATCCGGAGAAGAACTAAACTAACTGACATAGGCAAGGTTATAGCCCGAAGAAAGTGGAAGTGGGCGGGCCATATATGTCGTAGACAAGACCACAGATGGGGTAAAAGGGTACTGGAGTGGAGACCCAGAACAGGTCGTAGAAATGTGGGCAGGCAACCGATGAGATGGACCGACGACCTGGTCAAAGTGGCAGGAAAAGACTGGATGAAAAAAGCCCAAGACCGTAAAGAATGGAGTGCAATGGAAGAGACCTACACTCAGCATTGGGTGGCTATAGGTTGAAGAAGAAGAAGAGAAGAAATTAACTTCTGCAAAATTACATGGGAGATATGGTTACAACAAACAACTATGGACAAAATGAGGCATACACACAAACACCAACTACACTAGACAGTAAATTCTATAAGATATCAACGCAAATCATAATAAGTTCAAAAAACTATCGTTTAATTAGCGACTTATTACCACCACAGCCATAAGACAGAAAATCACTTGGGAACAAAGATGAACTTATCAAGTTATCACAGTAGTGCAGTGCTCTTATCTCCGACACTGTTATGTAATGCACTCAGGACGATAAAAATCTAGCAACAACAATTTGGAAGAAGGAAAATTTCCAATGTAGAGAAACCTCTATACTTTTTCCTCAAGCCACATTACAAACGCGCATGGATCGGCGATTTTTTTATTTGTTGTTTGTTAGGACCCCTAAGAGTTGTATGCAGGTCGAAATTCTCGAAATTCTGGTACTCGTTTCAGTTTATTAAAAAAATCTGCCATATGGAAGTGTTTTATGGGTATCGTTACTTCTACTTATGTCAAGAAAATAAATTTGCTTTAATTTGAGCCCAGCTTAAGCTCTCTTGGTCTTTTGGTTGAGGAGATACAGCCTGTCAAAGGTGCATTTTTTTTTCCCAAAAACTGTCAATTTATAATAAAAAATCGTGTTCCATCCAAGACACGTACCGGCTGACCTAATTGTCATAGAGAAAAGTCATGGAAGAAAAACTTGTAGATAATAAAATGAGATTAAATTTGATACAAAAATGGTGCCTCTAGGCCTCACCGTTTTCTCATGATTACATAAACTACATAACATAATATTTATATGGTAAAGAAATGTGCAACAAAGAAGTTATACTAATAATCTCTCTTAATGTTTATTTATTTGATTGTCTTGTGAATGGAGCCAATCAGTCAGTCGAAGAGAATGATTGATTTCGACAAATACACTGCTTCCGAACAATTTATCAGTGTTTAATTGTTTTACTTTGACACACAAACCTAGCAAGTAATTATGGCATCTATAACCATCACGTTAGGGACTGCTGTAAATGCAGATAGTACTTTAGTTGGTACTGAAATCGCTTTGACATACAGTATTTATCTTCTGCCGACTTCTCCATGCAAATAGAGCTCATATTTAAATGAAAATAAGGTCCTAAGTCACAGTAAAACGTTGATTGGTTAAGAGAAATACCAGCATATCAATCACCTATTGTCAAATTGCGCGTCTGATTGATTTTTGTCGCGTAATTAAGTACGTAAGTAGATATGTATAGATATCAGCCTGGGTATTATGAATTATAATTTAATCGATTTCAATCGAACCACAGTAGATAGTAGTTATGTTATACACACTAACACCGTCTTAAAAATATTAGTTATGTATGATCCTGTATTCGGTAAAGATATGATTAATATGATTGTTGCTTTCAATAAGGACTATATTGCAGAGAAAAAAAACATGCGTTGACAGTTGACAACAGGAAAAACTCGTATGTTTCGTCGCGTTTGCGCTTAATTTGACGAATTTGAAAAATAGATTTGAACTAAGCATGATAAATTCAATGTATGCTAAAGACATAATAATATACGTATAGTTAACGGATCTAATTTTACATAAGTAATTTAATTCTGTTCGACACCTTTTTACAAATAAATATTAATGAGCAAGTGTAATGTAACCTATAACTGTCAAAAAGACAAAAGTAATAAAATAATTATGATGACACAAAATAAACTACTCGTAGCAAAGAGCGTTTCATCTTTGTAATATCAAATCGTCAAATAGACTTCTATTTTGTATGACGTGTTGGTATGTACGGTCGGCCAGTCTAGTATACCCCATGGTAGCTTTTACAGCGCGCGGTATAAGCCAATCAATCGAACAATAAGGGGTATCCTAGCGTGTGGCCGACTGAACCTCATATCATATCTTCCGCTGAAACGATACATATTAAAATAATATCAAGCAGGATCTTGTATATTTGATAAGCCATGTCAATGCTCTCCCATCCATACTGCCAAAAATCCAACCTTTTGTACAAACGCAGTTTGGTTCTCATATAACTGTTTGATGGTTATAAAAGTAATAATGGAAAATATTAGATGGTATTCTTATAAAATCGCACCTCATTATTTTACAAGATTTCGCTTTAAAATCTTGTACCAGTCTTTGTAACGCACCACCTCATGCCATGCTACGCCATGGCATGCCGCTTGAATCAAACTATCTTTACATGGGTTCTCTATCAGATTAGAATATAACATCAAACTTACAACTCTCCTCAGCTTGGCCAAGAATCTCTCGAACTTAACGGACGGCATTGTCCAATGTTGATACTTCATCAAACGAAATAGATACCATCAATACACTTCTTTACACACCACACAAGAAAAAAAATCCAAAAATTAACATCGATTATTATCAGAAACAGACAGTTTCTTTTTAATCCCAATTGCTGGCTATCCAGAAAAACTTCACGGAGTTCCACAAAAAAAGAAAAACAACACTTCCGGAAAAACTAATAAAATTAAATTTATATCTTTTTTTTTTGTTTCAAGGCAACGTTGCGCGTGCGTCAACCGAGAGCGCTAAAGCACTTGTGTCTGATTGAAGTTCTAAAGAGTGCGCTGTACCGATAAGGCCTGTCTTAGGCTAAAGTCATACGGAGGCCGATTATAGCGTTACAGAAAGGTAATCTGACAGCTCTGGTACTTAAACTTAAGTAGCGTAAGATAAAGCGGCAGATTTTGCAATAAGTTTTACTCGGAATACTCTTTAGCCTGAACGGGCAAGGACGACGATTGTTGTGGGTCCAGCCAGGGCAATGACCGTCAATGTCAATAAGGTCGGACCGAAAAAAGCTAATTTTCATGATATTCAACAACATCATTATACAGACAAAAAATACGCACAGTTGCTAGTTCTCAATGCAGCAGAAACTCTTACTAGGAATATGTGTCTTAGGTCGCGTTTTTGAAAAGTTTGTTTAGTTTTTTCCAGGAAGTTTATTATGTTCCATTTTTGTGGAATTTTGTGAAGTTATTCTGAGCAGTTTTTGTTTCAAAATTCTGATTGCAAGCAGTTGGAAAACAAAAAAGAAAAAAATATATATTTTTGGATTTTTGTTACTACGGTCAATTTTGGCTTTGTTTGTCCTTGTATTTTTATGGTGCACATAAAATGAAGAATATTCTATTGTCTCCCACTGTGCCTACAGCCTTAGTGGCTGTGTGTTAATGAGCCAGTTTATCAGTGAATATCTGAGGAATTTGTGTGTGTCCGCCGAACACGCGCCACGGACATGATGGCTGTTTACGAAGTATATAACTTGCTATACTTCTATAACTTGCTTTTCTGGAGAAACAGATAATTTTGGGTCAGATGGAGGGCAGACGGGCGAGGGGCAGAACACCAATGCGCTGGTCCGATACCCTAAAGATGGCAGCAGGTGGATCCATCCAACACGCATCCCATCGCGCCCATGACCGTGATGAGTGGAGAACCATTGTATATGGTCACGATCCTCAGAATTGAGGGACCGATGTAGAAGATAACTTGCTAGACCTAAAACTAAAAGACAAGACATCATTAAAATTGACCCAAATCCCTTTGACAGCAAAGTGCACTAACATTTAATAATGGTTCCGTTTTACACTTTTGAGGTAAGGAACCCTAAATACACTTGTCTACGATCTGCCAAGAAAAGACCCTCGGCTTCTTTGGACACACAATGCGATTTCCCAGGCATAGTCTAGTGAAGCCAGGAAGCTGGAGCCAGGAATGTTCTGATGCGATAAAGGCAGCGGCTGGAGGAAGCATCCACCAGGCAGTTCATATCATAGAAGACCCAATGAGAGCGAGTACGACATGGTTTCGATCCTCAGCCATGAGGATCAATGCAAACAAACCACTTGCTAACAAATTCAAAGTTTGTTGTCTCTCCCGACTCTCGACCGGCCCACTCCGCTTATCTGTCGCGGACTGTACCAATAAAGATTAATAAAGATATATGTAGAAATACCTTCTTTGTATATTTACATCGATAACGGGGGGAGTGGAGTAGGTAATTGTGTTATTCAATAACTGCACATTGACGTCATAGAAGTTGTCTGCATGGAATATGAAAGGAACTATTTCGGTTGCCTCTTCGAATTGTCCCTATTGGCGTCCAAATTTGTTTTCCATAATCTAGGTCCTGTACATTTTACAGGGCATATTTAATTTTGGAAATCTTTGTAGGAATGTAGGTAGACAGTCCTACACAAACAAACAACGTGAATCTAGACCAAATAAAAACCGAGCCGGGCCATATTTGACCGAAGTCCAAACTTTTTATGATCTTCCAAGTTAGACGAATAGACGATGAACTATCTTATCTTATTAACACGGGGCCAGGCTTAGAGCCCGGGACACTTCGACCTAGTGGGATCTTTTGTGTCACCCCCATCTTTATTCCTGCTCAGGACGTACAAAGACCGAGGTCATAAGCTTTAGAACGTCACCGAGGTTGAGGAACTTATATTATTTAGGTATGCTATCCGGAGAAGACTTATGCGTTTGCTAGCAAGAGCATCGCAATCACGCAGAACGTGTTCCGTGGACTCTGGCGCAAGTGTAATAAATTGAATAACGTAGTCACTTATTCGCACCTAATTTTGCGGAGAAAAAAGTGTATCTTTTCATTAAAAGAAATGTCTGTGAAAACCCACAGTTTCCATTGTCTTTTTTCACCCGACTACGCGAAGCAAAAAGGAGGGTTATGATTTTAGCAGCGTATGTATGTATGTGTGTATGTTTGTGTGTTCATATGTTCCCTCGCAGAGCCTAAACTACTCGGCCGATTTCAACAAATGAGGTGTCGTTGGATTTGTCTTAATCACCCAGGTAACAAAGGATAGTTTAATTTTGAACAAAACCAAGATGGCGGCTGTGCTGCGCCCTAAAGTGGTGGACCTAAAAATAAAAATTATCGGATACCATCGTCATGGGTATCAAATGAAATGGCTTTAAAATATCTTTTCAAAAATGTATAACACATGTAGCGTCAACATAACAAATAGAACAAAAAAATCCAAAATGTCTTTTTTTTGCCCTTCTAGGTTCTATTCTAGGTGATCATCCGAAATGACTTACTCAAAAGCTCAAAAAAAAAAATTGAAATTAAAAACTAAAACCGACTACTAAAAGGCTTAAAACAAGACCTGCTTATCCTTAAAATAGACTCATAGATAATTTATCGTAGTCGGAGGACACCACATTCGCATTTGATAAACCGATGGCCTCCGACTACGATTAATTATCTATGAGTCTATTTTAAGGATAAGCAATTTTTTTGTTTCTTCTAAAAATTTTTTTTTCATATATATTTTTTTGTTTCTTCTTTTGTGCCGTCGTGTGTGTCAACTTGATTACTTCTTTGCTAGTTGATGACCTCTCCAAAACATTTGTCCTCCTAACATGAATGGCTGGCTGTCCATTATGCTCTAATCACCATCCTGAATCGTCAAGTTTGTTATTATTTTTACCCCCTCCCCCCTCCCACCCAAAAAGAGGGGTGTTATAAGTTTGACCGCTAATGTGTGTCTGTCTGTCTATCTGTGTGTGTGTGTCTCTGTCTGTGGCACCCTAGCTCTTGAACGGGTGAACCGATTTGGATGCGGTTTTTTTCATTTGAAAGCAGGTATTCTAGCGAGTGTTCTTAGATGATTTATCAAAATCGGTTCAGCCGTTTATGAGATATTTTCATATGCTAATTTGAAGCTAAAATGTCGGGGTTCTTTTAAAAAAATAATTTAGTGTTTAAAAAATGGTGGCTTAGTTGGCCCCCCACGTATTGACCTAGCTAGTTTTTTTTCTGTGGGCTAGGCTGACTAAGCTGCCATTATGGTATAGGTGCTGGGCAAGCCTACTTCATCTGACTAAACAATGTCCCAGGCATTCCATGATGCATGCATAATGTGAAATAAATATTTTGAATTTAATTTAATTGCAGCGTCAAAGTGGGCACTTCACCCATCTACAGGGTGCACTCTAAGTCGATAGCGAAACTTTAAGCAGGCTGTCTACTCATTAATACAAACAACTTGTACTAGGTGGCGACAAAAATGGAGCGAAAAAAATATCTTCTGTTTCATACATTTGGCGCAGTACTGAGTCGACCTTTTGTATGGAACAGCTGATATTTTTTTCACTCCATTTTTTTCGCCACCTGGTTCAAGTTGTTTGTATTGATCAGTAGATATCCTACTTAAAGTTCCGCTATCGACTTAGAGTGCACCCTGTAGTGTGAGTCAAGGTGCCACTGAACGCTGTATAAATCAACTCATTTCGTAGATGTAAAGGTCTATTCAAAGAAGGGCATACGAAGGGTATTTAATTTTTTTGAGAATTTACAAGATCCTTCAGTTGTCATTGGACGTTGTACTTGTACCGCAACAAAAGTCGAAGGTTCATCGTACAAAACTAATTAAAACAAACTGTATTATTTGATTGTCATTAACATATTGTAAGCGCGTATTGTCCAACGTCTGTCGTCTGCTTACGTCTGTTGTGACGTAGTTTATGTTTACTTTACGCATTGTGGATACCTATGGACCTTTTCTTTGTCGTAGGACATTAATGCCTCTTATGTTTTTGTGAACATTATTAAAACTAATTCTGGCTACATCACAATGACTGTCATCACAGCCGTTTTCACGGCTGTCGAATTTAGCTTTTACTGAAGATATTATTAATCTGCGAAATTTGACAGCCACTTCCCGGTTCTTGTATGGCCAAGCTTATGAGCGCCATCTACCAAGGGCTTTGAATTCAGCTTTTAACTGTCAGTTGAAAACGGGCCATTGTAAAGAAACGGCCGTCCGGTTCTGCAAATCACAAAGACACATGGGCAGGTCACTTGGAAATTATGGATGATACCAACTGTTAAAAACATCCTTAAGTGGGCTCTACAACAAGAAAGACCCAGATAAAGACCCAGGAAGCGGTGGAAGGATGGTATCGGAGAAGAAATTCGGTGTATAGGCTAGAATACATCTTGATGAACGGAAGCCAGAGTCAGAGCGAAATTGAAGAAGAAAGTTGAGGAAGCCAACCAAGACTCACAAAGGGTTTTAGCTCCGAAAGAAGGAACGAAGAAGAGCCATTTGTATCTAGGTACCTACGTTGCAAGGAAATTGCTCGGAAACAAGAAAACTTCTAGAACACTCTTTGTTATAATTACCCCATAATATCACAGCAAGGACACCAGAAAAAGCAAACCAGCTTGAAAATTGCCGATCAATCATATTCATTTGAATCAAAACAATGAGAGTGGATAAAAAGTCAACAATGAATGATAATACTGCGGCAGATAAAAATAGTCATCAAGTAGTCAAACAGCTATAAATAGAAGCGCTTTAAACTAAATTAATAAGCGTGCATACAAAGACTAATCTTATAAGTATCTGTTGATGGAAGAGTTCTTCTCGTATTTGCAGTAGCAAATTCTTTATGGCCTATGAAGGAAGACATAAACACCTCCTGAAGATTTTTAAATCCCTCAAAGTTCGAAGATAACGATAGACTAAGATAGATACAGAACTGTTTATTGAACACCAAAAGTGATAAACATGCATTTTCTTCAAACTGATTAGCCGTTCTTAAGGCTGTAGACAACCTTTGATTTGATGCAAAGGATAATGGGAATAGAATAAAATACAACCCAGAGACGTACAAAACCGTGAAAGTTGCACTATCTAGGCCTTTACTTCTTATCGCTCACTTCTCTGAAATGTTTACCTTTCGTAAGGCTCAGAGCGAAAATAGCATTCTGAGAAATTCTCGATTTCATGTTTATTCAGCTAAAAATATCTTCGTGCTGATTGGTCGTTGGTTATGCACCAAGTGGCTTTCTCTTTAGCTCGAATAAATAATTTAAAGTTTAAAAATTTGGGCATCTGCCTGCATCTGTCTAAGTTAGATAGATAAAACAGTACGGCTGTCAACATTAATCTGTGCTAAGCGAAATTTGGACAGCCGTATTCCGGTTCTTCTATGGCCACGCCTGTTGGGCGCCATCTATAAAATGATTTGCTAATTTGTTCTGAAAACGGCTCATTAATTGGTCTCGAGTTACAGCTTACTTCCACCCACCAAATTCTATGTTTTCATCAAGATGTTATCCTTATCACCTTAGTAAAACAGTGCGAATGCTCCGGTTTCCTACCGTTTGGCCCTGACATTATTTATTGTAGCCACGCTGCCGGGGGATGCCTCTAAACATGTGACTGTTTGTACTGCAATGACTCGCGGTTTGTTTGTTTCGTTTTGTATTACAATCAGAGTTCGAAAATACTATACAATACTATCATATGAATGTATATTGCATAACACACCCATTTCATTGAAGAGCAATCATATTATACTGGGTGGCGCAAAAGTACTGGCACTAAAGAAAATACTTTTATTTTTTTTATATGAAATTTTCTGTCATTCTATTGTTGAAAATTGTGTAGTGAACAAATGTAAAATACACTGAAAATAAACATGGACCGTTTTACTCCCCAAGAACGTGGAATAATTGTGTCAATGTTCTTACGGAATAATGTTCTTACGGAGTTATCTCTCGTTTTGGCGATTTGCCTTGGCCTGCAAGATCACCCGATCTGACCAGTCCAGACTTCTTTCTTTGGGGTTTTTTGAAATCTCGGGTGTATGTGAACAAGCCACAGACTCTCGCAGCTCTAAAAGAAAACATTCGTCAAGAAATAACGAACATATCGCAGGAAGTGTTACGGCAAGTTATGCAAAATGTCATAAATAGGGCTCAAATGTGTATCAACTCTGGAGGTCACCATTTAAAAGACATCATCTTTAAATCCTAATGGTACGAAATTTAATGGCACAAATATACATTTAAAAAAAACCTAAATCTAGTTTTCTAATTTAGAAAAAATGTTATAGCTGAACCAAATAGGGTCTTTACTTTTGCGCCACCCAGTACATTCAGTGTGTTTACTGGAACTACAGTATCAGTTTTACATACTTCACTCTTAGTGAAAATTCTATTTTTTCCCAGATATGAAGTTACTAATTCTATAGCATATTTATTTATTACCATCATAGAAGGATGTTTTAAATCATAGCTCGCACTTGACAATAGCCCTCCGGTTCATAACGACTGAATGTCGAAACGCCGTGATGTCATTGTGCCTTAATTTCAAATTGCCTTTGTCCCGTAATGCCTGAAATCCGTAAGTAATGACTTCATTTCAGATATCGAGATGGTTTAAAGTTCCTACAAATTGCACCATATCGAAAAACAACACACAGATATTCAGGATGTATTCAGTCGATAAGGTTCGCTTGCCATCTACCGCAGATGTAACCTTAACTTCGACTCTACAACGTCACACATTGCCCCGCAGCGGTTAAGAGGAAACGCGGGTAGCCGCTGCTCCATACAAAAAGGGAGACCTGTTTCCTCCCTGGATAATTATTTTAGAAAAACATATTTTGTGCCATTCAATCTATATACCATGTCCCTATGTTTTCCTTTTTTCTTATTTTAATTATTTTAAGTTAAAAAAAAAAATTGAAAAAGAGGAATTAAGTTAATTAAAATTAGAAAAAAGGAAAACATAGGGACATGGCAGAGGTACATATAAATTGAATGGCATAAACATATTTTTTCTAAAATAATTATCCAGGGAGGAAACAGGTCTCCCTTTTTATACTTTTTGTATGGAGCAATGCTACCCGCGTTTCCACTTAACTCTGATAGACAATCTGATAACCGCATGAGGATTTGAGGTTGGCGTCAATCGATGTAACATAGCCTGAACATTCCTCACTATAATCCATATAAAAATTCCAAAGGAATATAGAATGGGTGTTCTGAAGGAATACCGAAACCGAATGGGGAAGTAGGGGCAGCGAATCGTAGCTTGATTACACCCAAGTTCTGATGGCATTAGAGTTGGTAAACTGAGACGGCAAATCAGTGACTGAATTGGTCGAGTTATAAGTATAAGTTACGAAATACAAAAAGTATAAGTTAAGTAACAATAGGAAGCAAATAAAAATAATAGCTAGGATATGATTAAGATTAGGATAATGCGAACTTCAACAGCGTTTCCTAAATATCGGACCGACATAATTATCAGGAACTCCACAAATAAAATTAATTGTGGTAAGAAGTTCGTTTTCTTACAGTAATTAAGCATTTCCAAAGGTACAATTTGGTATGAATTACGGTCTGTTTTCTTTCATAAAAGTAATACTTATCAATAAGCTAGTGCCACAAATACCATTCGAAAAGTCGCACACACAGAGATTACCGTGTTAAGAAAGTTACCACCAGGGGCCTTAGCTTGTAACGCAATGGTGCCAAAATGGGCTCCCAGTTGACAGCTTCAATTACGATTTATTAATGCTGTCGGTCCTTTGAATGTTTTTGTAGTACAGCAAAGAATATTCTGATTTAAATTCTAGAGGATTCGTTCTCTAGTTGTAGGAGAAAGACGAGGAAACACCGGTTTTGTCCTTCTGCTGGGACGCCATCGAGACGCCATTGCGTTACAGGCTAAGGCCCCAGTATGCCGTCAGAATCGTTTACTACTGCGCCAAAATGATCTTTTATTGCAGGGATCAAGTGAAATAAATATTATGTTTATGGCACCCACTCGTTTGTTGATAAAGACGAACTATTTCAGCAAACATTGTAAAGTCATTTGAAAGAAGAGTGCTCATAATCATATAAAAAAATTAAAAGTTTATTTAAGTATAAGTTCAAGTTCCTAAATGTGATAAAATATTAAAAGTACAAAAGAGGTCTCACAACGCTTGAGATTTCGCATGAAATGAGTTCCATCACTGTTGGAGAAATATGGGACCAGAATACATAATGTTCAATCAAAAGCGAAATTAAGTAATAAATATTTCTATTTCTATCTATACAAGAGCTTTCATATGAGATAAAATATTGGGAAAAATCGACGGCAAGGAAGAAATCTTGCCTAAGAAACCTGGCTCACGAACTTTCCCCTTTACAATAGGAGGAGAATGGTACATACTTTTAGTACCAACACAACAAAATAAATCGTGTTCTTATCACAGTAGCACATAAAACCGGTTTCTGTTACGAACTATTGACCTCAATGATAGATAACTGGAAACGCCGAGAGTAAACGAAAGTACAATTTTAAACTATACGATTTGAGATATAATGAAGAGTACATTTACATGCAAATTACTCGTACCTGTATATTTATTTAATCACTTATGTATCTCTTGACGCGTCAGATAATAAATTACTTTTTGTTTTTGCATAATAAAGAAGAAACAGAGGGTCTGATTCAGTTACCTTCGCCACGGTCTGTTAAGATTTTTATTTGGTTGAGCTTTTCTGTTCACAAAAAAAAAAACATTTTATGATGTGGTAGATCCATTCAAACTCAGATCGAATAAACAAATTCGAATGTCTGACCCTCATTACCACCGCAGGGAAATTCGTAGGGTTTTTTTTTTTTCATGCCAAAGACTTTTACGGAGGTCCCATTATTACATTGGTGTTTTAGTGTAAATAAGGTTGAAATCAATAAGTTTGTTCCGTTCTGTATCAGTTTCTGTTGAGCGGAACTTCTGTGTTTTATTTCTTTATTGTGTAGTTTAAAAAATGCTGCTTTGCTCCAAATCCAGCTTCTTGCTCGATGATAACCGCGTATAAAGTAGATGATGATGATTGCTAATGATAAGGCACGTATTAGAAAGTTTTTTAAAGCGTCGTATAGTGTGAATGGCGCTTAAATTGGTTCACCCGGCAGATAAGGAGAACTTTGAAACGCAATAGACGCAACAATCTTGGATCTTGGATGAAGGACAAACTTGGATCAAGATGACAACATTGATAACCCTTGATAAACCTTTTAGAATTGTTTATGTAGTGCCTAGTAGCAGAGATTTTTTTTTTGTAAAACTCATTTTTGTTTTGAAATCCATATTATATTCTATATTCTTATTCTATATCCACCAGGTAAAAATACCACGGCTTTACTTCTTCTTTTGTCTGAAGATTTTTTATGTTAATTTGCTTTTGTCAGGATCCCAAGATTTGAAAGCGTTAGATTTTGAAAATGGACCAAGATCTCTATCGATTTATCAGAGTTAGAATAGGTCAACAAAAAAAAACACTTATAATGCGTGCGGGATGAGAATGGGATGGAACCTTGTCAAAGTCAATCGAAAACATACTGTATTTTACTTTGACAAGGTTGCATCGACGTGAGTTTGCTTACTGCGCGCGTCTCAGTTCCAAAAGGTCGCATCCCATTCTCATTCCGCGCGGAGTATACCTATTTGAAGAAATAACTGATAGCAATGTGGCCAGCACAGCTCTCATTTTGGTCGGCGATTAAAAAGTAAAAACTTTCACTAGCACCTAACTTCACACTGATATTGATGTCACGCGCACGTTTTTAGCGGGAGATCTCTTGGCTTAGTCAAGGATTTGTAGAGTTTTTCGATTAGGTTTTTTTTTCGTAAAGTAAGTGGCCAGGTAACTACCTATCATGCTTTTTTAACTTCTGGCTAAAACTAACCGAAAAAAGAACAATATCGTGATAAGAATCGCATTATCTTACAAAGTATTTTGTACATAATATAGATTTGACTTACATCGTGATTTCAGGGACGGAACCTTCGCAGCAAGACCCACTTTAAAGAGCTTTCCAACCTTTCTTTCAAATTTCTAAGCCCTCGACGGTCAAAAACGTCTGATTTTGTACATTTGACTGGTAAAAAATCACTCGAAGCCACGGTTTAAACTGAAAACAAGACTACTGTCACCGTCTTGATAATTTAAATATTTTTATTGACTTTTAGGCGGCAATAAAAGAAGCTCCGCGGCAGCCATCTTGGTACGCTGACACGGCCGGCGGCTGCCGACACCGACGCCGGTCTAGCAGCACCATTCCCACAGCATTAACTCTATATCGAGCTCAAACAATACGGCGAGATGAAGACTATCAATTAATCGCACGTTTCCTGCAACCGGCCGTTTAATTGGCACAGAATTATAGGGAGAAAAGTGCGGGTTTAGACTTAATTATCGATATAAATTGGTCGACAGAACAATGAGGGAATTGGCCTGATTATTTTAATGGTGGTGGGCAGGGTGGGCTTCGAATCACTTCAATGAGGATGCGTGCAGCCTCTTTGTGCAGATAACTATTAATCTGAACGTCCTTTATATGGAGTACTAGCTTTTGCCCGCGACTTCGTCCACGCAGACTTTTTTTTCTCGTGTGTTTTCCGTTGTATTAATGGTTATTCTGCTATTCGGGGCGGAAAGAAATCCAACAAATCAAAAATCATAAAAATCGGTCCACTCGTTCTCGAGTTATAAATGGTGTAACTAACACGACTTTGTTTTATATGTATATGTTACCGGCCAAACCCGATTTAAGGATAAACTAGTTTCGCCTAGCCAAACTAGTTTATCCGAACGTTCGTATGGATAAACCGGTATGTCCTAGGCCAAACTAGTCTAGCCGAAGGTCTTAAGGAGAAACCAGTTTAGCCTAGGCCAATCTAGTCTGGCCTAGCAAGAATATGTAAGCTTCAGGTTAAACTAGTATGGCCTAACCCGAGCTGATATTGACGAATGATTAGGTATGAATGTTACCATATCTCGTAAACTAAGAGGTTTAGCGCAAAAATAACGAAATTTTCGAACCCCTTAATAACCCCGGAATCAAGCCTTTTACTTCTATACGTGTTCTAAAAACCGACATACAGGGTGCTAAACATACAGGGTATTCCTGAAACTGTGACAGATAGTCGAAAAAGATTTAAAACAAAGGTTAGGTCAGTAGGTTTGGTTGGCGACACACTGACATACCTCTTTTTGTTTACGAATGGTCCTTTAAACCGGACAAAACCGGACATACCGTAGACTTTTTGAATATAGGCTTTTTCAAATTCGGCCTCTGAATGCGTCCCCTACTGTTCAGATAATTACGGCGGGTTTGTTAATTTTAAGAAAAAGTACTAGGATAGCATAAATAAGTAGAATCTGTATTACCCCTACTTATACGGGTAATACAGATTTTACTTATTTATGCTAGCCTAGTACTTTTTCTTAAGCATAAATAAGTAGAATCTGTAATACCCCTACTTATACGTTATATTTTTCTTAAAATTAACAAACCCGCCGTAATTATCTGAACAGTAGAGGTCGCATTTAGAAAAAGTCTACATTCAAAAAGTCTACGGTATGTCCGGTTTTGTCCGGTTTAAAGGACCATTCGTAAACAAAAAGAGGTATTTTTTATATCGCTTTAACGGTTTCACTTACTAAGTTACTTACTTAAGTTTAAGTTTTAAAAAGAGGTATGACTGTCAGTGTGTCGCCAACCAAACCTACTGACCTAACCTTTGTTTTAAATCATTTTCGACTGTCTGTCACACTTTCAGGAATACCCTGTATGTTTAACAGCCTGTATGTCGGTTTTTAGAACAGGTATAAAAGTAAAAGGCTTGGTTCCGGGGTTCTTAAGGGGTTCAAAAATTTCGTTATTTTTGCGCTAAACCTCTTAGTTTACGAGATATGGTAACATTCATACCTAGTCAGTCGTCAATATCAGCTCGGACTAGGCCATACTAGTTTATCCTGAAGCTTACATATTCGTGCTAGGCCAGACTAGATTGGCCTAGGCTAATCTGGTTTCTCCTTACGAGCTTCGGCTAGACTAGTTTGGCCTAGGACATACCGGTTTATCCATACGACGTTCGGATAAACTAGTTTGGCCTAGGCGAAACTAGTTTATCCTTAAATCGGGTTTGGCCGGTAACATATATAAAGATTCTGCAAAGATATAAATTCGCAAAAAAAAAAACACTTCCCGTTACAAATAAATTACAGTTCACCAGTTTTTCAGGAGCCAGTCTCGTTTGCGAATTTCCTAAAGCTTGAAAACTATGACCAGTAAAATGCCCAGTACACTTCAATTTATCGCTTATTAGCGACTAAAAACTCGTCCTGTTGGGTCAAGATACTTATCCCACCAAAAACATTCTGTAAAAACTAGCCAGGTCTCGATGGATCTGCTTGTTTATCTCTAAAAAAGTAATGAAATCTAGACAAAGTCGTGCCAAGTCTAAGGTTCCTTACTGCGATTTCTTTATTATTATAGTTAATGTTGTGAGACTTGGCCGTTGAAGGGTACACAAGCGGTTCTGGCGACAGATTGGTGCAATGGTGTCATGGAGCACCTGGTTTTGTACCCTTGTGTACCCTTCAACAGCCAAGTCTCACAACATTAACTATAATAATAAAGAAATCGCAGTAAGGAACCTTAGACTTGGCACGACTTTGTCTAGATTTCATTACTTTTTTAGAGATAAACAAGCAGATCCATCGAGACCTGGCTAGTTTTTACAGAATGTTTTTGGTGGGATTTCACTTCTTTTTGTAGAAACGAGGGCATATTGATTAATTTTATTAGATTTTCTTATTTGACACACTTTTTAAATTTGCGTAATGTTCGAGTAGAATAAAGTTAATCGTCCGACTATTTCTTGTTGAACGAGCGAGCGAAGTCCTCCGAGTCTGCCTGAACAATCCGGCGTTTGTATGTATGTATGTTTGTATGTATGAATGTTTGTTCGACGATAACTTGAGTAAATTTGGTCGGATCGTTATGAAATTTGATAGGCGGGTAAACTAAATTAAAAGAATTTTTAAATTCGAACATGAGCCAAATCGGTCGATGGGTTGCCGAGATATGGTGTTGTATAGTTTAAATGCAAAGCGCGCGCGCGCCTGCGCGAATGGCGTAAGCAAAGTTATACATCTGTAACTGAGGTCGCGAGTTCATAGTTCGGAGCGAACCACTAGTGGGACGCTATAGGCTAGATTAAATGAAGATGTGTCCCACTACGCTGGATTTTTGCAATGACAGTAGATTTTTTTATGTACCAATAGTAGAAGGGGCATTACCATAATATCTCTAATAAAGCTGATACCAGCTGAGGGTTCTTCATCAGATACTTCAGACCTTAGATTTTTGACATCAAATAAAGCGGCCCACCAAGTTGAATATTTTTTGTAAGGGCGGTATATGTCGATCTATAATAGTTTGGTTGGGCTCTTGTGTTTTCTAATCAAGGTCACCAGGTACTCCAGATCTTCGATTATCCTAGTTTTTATAGTTGTCCCTTTATGTGCCCATTAAACCCTAACTCTGTACCAAATTTCAGCTCTCTGAGTTTATGGGAAGTACTAGTTCTATTAGGGCTCTTGTGTTTTCTAATCAGGGTCACCAGGTACTCCAGATCTTCGATTATCCTAGTTTTTATAGTTGTCCCTTTATGTGCCCATTAAACCCTAACTCTGTACCAAATTTCAGCTCTCTGAGTTTATGGGAAGTACTAGTTCTATTAGGGCTCTTGTGTTTTCTAATCAGGGTCACCAGGTACTCCAGATCTTCGATTATCCTAGTTTTTATAGTTTTCCCTTTATGTGCCCATTAAACCCTAACTCTGTACCAAATTTCAGCTCTCTGAGTTTATGGGAAGTACTAGTTCTATTAGGGCTCTTGTGTTTTCTAATCAGGGTCACCAGGTACTCCAGATCTTCGATTATCCTAGTTTTTATAGTTTTCCCTTTATGTGGCCATTCAACCCTAACTCTGTACCAAATTTCAGCTCTCTGAGTTTATGGGAAGTACTTGTTCTATTAGGGCTCTTGTGTTTTCTAATCAGGGTCACCAGGTACTCCAGATCTTCGATTATCCTAGTTTTTATAGTTGTCCCTTTATGTGCCCATTAAACCCTAACTCTGTACCAAATTTCAGCTCTCTGAGTTTATGGGAAGTACTAGTTCTATTAGGGCTCTTGTGTTTTCTAATCAGGGTCACCAGGTACGCCAGATCTTCGATTATCCTAGTTTTTATAGTTTTCCCTTTATGTGCCCATTAAACCCTAACTCTGTACCAAATTTCAGCTCTCTGAGTTTATGGGAAGTACTAGTTCTATTAGGGCTCTTGTGTTTTCTAATCAGGGTCACCAGGTACTCCAGATCTTCGATTATCCTAGTTTTTATAGTTTTCCCTTTATGTGGCCAATCAACCCTAACTCTGTACCAAATTTCAGCTCTCTGAGTTTATGGGAAGTACTAGTTCTATTATGATGATCATGAGTGAGTGAGTGAGTGAGTGAGTGAGTGAGTGAGTGAGTGTGTGTCATAAATGCGAAACTTTGCTTTCACTTAACTTCGGAACTAAATGACCTACAGACTTGAAATTTTGGATTTTAAGTATGTGATTATAGCTTACTAGATGACGAAAATTTCTGCGTTCTGGTCTTATCCAGAGGTTCTCAAATAGGGGCCTGAAAATGCGGCGAAATGGTTCCAGTAAAGGATGGTACGGCAGTGTTTGCTTCGCGCTCGACCTGGCGGGGGCACTGCCGTGCCCCCAGATTATAGGTGTAGTTAAATCTCCGTTACACATTGTAGACGCAGTGAGGAAGCTAAATAAGGACTTCCGATAGTGGACCGGCGTAACTGTCAAGTTTACTTGCGAGTTTACTTGAATAGAAGGCTATTCGGAATTCTATTTGACTATAGCATTGGTTTTGTATGGCCTGGAAACTAGTAATTTAACACACTGTGAATAAACGACCATCTACAATTATAGATGCAAGGGCCTAGATTGTTATTCCATACGTTCAGGTTCAGTGCAAAATTCCAGGAGTTTAAATGGTAGAGCTGCTTATACTTCTGGGAATATTGGCGTGAGGGTATGACGTCATGTACCTAGATCACCTAGATCTAGATACTATTTCAAAAAATCCACAAAGCTTTAGCAACTTTGAGATATAATTCTAACTTGGCTCTACAAATCAATAGGCCAAAAATACACGTAGGTAAGTAAGAAACTTAGACCGGTCAAATAAAAAAATATGTTGCTTAGTGGAAAACTAGATTTTGCTTCACCTCGTTCGTGAAATCGTGATTCTTTAATAAATAATATAAAAAAGCTCTAATAATAACAACTGGAAGACGATCACAATAGCCCTTTTGCGTACGATGCTTACATAGTACTGTAGGTGTCGATAAACTACGTAAATAGATTACGTACAGGATGCTATCTTATTGTGGACGAAATCGAGCAAAGCCAATAGGTATAAGGAAGGCACGGGAGCCTCGGCAAACAGCTTGGTCAGTCTGTACTTACCAAATGTATCTGCATTGGTAAATGATCCTTTTATATCACGATAAACTACGAAAAGAAGGGTTTCTACCAGAGATGGGCGGTGGGTATATACCCAATCTACCCATTTGGGTATTTACCGGGTACATTGGGTATATACCCGGTAAATACCCGTATGCACCCATTTGCTGGGTATATACAATTTGTGACTTAAAATTAACAACAAAGTATGCTTATCAGTTCTAAACCATGTTCCCTACGCAAAGTACGTCTTAGTAATTTTTCGTTGAACGCATATTTACAAAGTTATGCATGTTTTAGTGATGTCTTTGTATGAAATCGAATATTCATAAGGACATTTGTCTTATATTTTTATAGAATTAACAACCGGTATGTTTAAAAAGTACTTTGTCATACTTTGTATGACTAATATAATAGTTTTTAATATAAATTTAACAATAATTATTATTGATTAGGAACCAATTGTCAAAAAATTATATTTACATTGAAACGGTAGACAATACACTGATGAAGTCAGGTCATTTCGATCTAATTAAAATGCGAAGACGGGTTAAGTGTTGCAAATAACAAAAATTTATAATCATAAAGTATGGTTTTATGTTTGTTCTCCCCGAACAAAGAATAACTAAAACTTATTAAATTCGTTTATTTTATTTTGCAAATGGCATTGTGCCCAAAATGCTATACGGTGAAATGTAAACCGTCAAGCCACCTCATTACGTCCGAGTCGGCCTCATCGACACCGCCGCCTTGGATGGCGAACAGCGGGTAGTCGTAGTTGATGTGGGACATCGTCTGAACCCGTCCGCACACGCAACTCGGGTCCGACCCACAGTTGCATTTTGTGTATTTAGCTCCGCACACCTTCCCCGTAAGACCCGGAATCTATTTATTTGAGTCCAGTGCTTTCTGGGAAGATGGAAACCTGGCACACGGATATCTGGCTCGGACTCGAGATGCTTGTTAGGCAGGTCCACAGATGTCCACTGATTCCGCCATTTCTTCATCAGCTTTCTGTCGTCCTGCAAGATTTCATGGGCCTGTATGGCATGGCAAGATGGTTGCAATTCTCTGATGCAACCCCGGTTCGGTCAAAATCCCACCAAAATTGAGGGTTGCTTTGACCAAGTGCTTGTAGTAACTTCTAACATCGAAGCAGGATTCCAAAAGAAACTCAAAACAGTGGCGGTATTCGTGGATCTCAGCTCAGCATTTGAAACTCTCTGGAACATGTCTGGAAAAAGGGACTGTCAGGGACTACCCTACGAGCTCGTAAATTTTTTAAAATGCAACGCACGTATTGTCTTTATGACGCCCTCCTTTCAAATGCCAAACTCTGAACAATAGTGTTACGCAGGGCTTAGTCCTGGCGCCTACGCTTATCAACGTCTACGTCAGTTACATATCAAAAGTCTCCGGGCGATCATTTATGTAGGCGACGACATTGCCATCGCAGCACAAGCTTCGACACTGGACAAAGTGACAACACTGGTTCAGGAAGCCGTTGCAAAGTTTGAGCGCTATTTCATCGACTGGGGACTTAAATCTAACCCATGTAAAACTGTGAGCTGCACCTTTTACCTCAACAATAGGCAAGCTAGTAAGTGAAGGTGTTAAACGTAGTCCGTCAACCCGTCATTTCCTACATATTCCCGTCACGTCTATGGAGATAATTTATTATCAGAATGGAGTATGATAAGATCAGAATGGAGTATGATAAGATCAACAATATGCCGCACCTGTCAAAAGTACCTTATCTTCAGGCAACCCGTAGTGATCTTCGCCTATTATCAGATAGATCTTTTGCCACGCCATGCAGGCCCACGAACTCTTGCAGGTCGACAGAACGCTGATGAAGAAATGGCGGGATCAGTGGACATCTGTGGACCTGCCTAACAAATCTCGAGTCCGAGCCAGATATCCGTGTGCCAGGTTTCCATCTTCCCAGAAAGCACTGGACTCAAATAAATAGATTCCGGGTCTTAAGGGGAAGGTGTGCGAAGCTAAATACACAAAATGTAACTGTGGGTCGGACCCGAGTTGCGTGTGCGGGTGGGTTCAGACGATGTCCCACGTCAACTACGACTACCCGCTGTTCGCCATCCAAGGCGGCGGTGTCGATGAGACCGACTCGGACGTAATGAGGTGGCTGGACGACTTACATTTCACCGTATAGCATTTTGAGCACAATGCCATTTGCAAAATAAAATAAATAAAACAAACGAATTTCATAAGTTTTAGTTATTCTTTGTTGGGGAAGAACAAACATAAAAACATACTTTATGATTATATTTTTTTGTTATTTGCAAAACTTAACCCGTCTTCGCATTTTAATTAGACTGAAATGACCTGACTTCAGCAGTGTATTGTCTACCATTTCAATGTAAATATAAATTTTTGACACTTGGTTCCTAATCAATAATAATTATTGATAAATTCATATTAAAAACTATTATATTAGTCATACAAAGTATGACAAAGTACTTTTTAAACATACTGGTTGTTAATTCTATAAAAATATAAGACAAATGTCCTTATGAATATTCGTTTTCATACAAAGAAATCACAAAAACATGCATAACTTTGTAAATATGCGTTCAACGAAAAATTACTAAGACGTACTTTGCGTAGGGAACATGGTTTAGAACTGATTGGCATACTTTGTTTTTCATTTTAATAATTTTCATTATACTTGAAATCACAAATTGAATGTACCCAGCAAATGGGTGCATACGGGTATTTACCGGGTACATATCGGGTAAATACCCACAGGTGGGTATATACCCGGGTACGTGCCCATCTCTGGTTTCTACCGCTATCATTCACCAGTTTCACCACTAGTACGTTAGACAGAGTTAATCAGACTTTAGCGACGCAGCTACCTAAGCTACCAGTTACGACCCCAGCTCACCTCGCACATCCTGTAGTAGCGAAAAACATATTGACTGCTGTTGACACAGTGGGCAGACTATTTGCCGTTTATTATGCTAAATAAACTGTCAACCGCTTCAGTTTGCGCACGCGCTGCCGAGACTCAACAAGCTGAGACAGAGGGACAAGTGGCAAGAAAGCGGCTTGCCACAAGCTTCACTTTGTGGCACTGGCAAGTAAGCCTCACACAGCCTGCCTCACTCTTATGGTGAGGTGAGGTCAGTAGCCAGTCTTACTTTGTGGCAAACAAGCCTCACAAGCTAGTTTGAAACTGCTTACTGCAAGCTCTTTGTGACAAGCCTCTCTTTGTGAAAACTACGTAGTGACAAGCCTTACAAGTTAAAAGCTTCGCTTTGTGGCAAATAAGTCTTACAGTGTAGCAAGTAAGCTTATTATATTTCAAGCCCAAAAATAAGCAAGCAAACCGCTTACAGCAAGCCTCACTTAGTGACAAGTAGTAAAAACCTTAAGTGGCAAGAAACTTCTTGCTCCGAGCCTCACTAGTGGCAAATAAGACTCACAATTGGAAAGCAATCTGCTTACTGAAAGCCTCACTTTGTGACAAGTAAGGTTTACAAGTGGCAAGCAATCTGCTTACCGCAAGCCTCACTTTGTGGTAAGTAATACTAACAAGTGGCAAGCAATCTGCTTACTGAAAGCCTCACTTTGTGACAAGTTAGACTCACAAGTGGTAAGCAATCTGCTTACTGCAAGCCCCACTTTGTGACAAGTTAGACTCACAAGTGGCAAACAATCTTCTTACAGCAAGCTTTACAAGTGACAAGCAAGCTGTTTACTGCAAGTTTCACTTTGTGGCAAGCAAGCCTCATTACAGGCCAGCTACTTGAACAAGACTCCCCATACGAAACACGGTGCTTCTGTCGCAGTGGCAACAACTACCTACTCTTGCTGGTTACTGCCCGATTGTCGAGCACATCTGCGCAAACATGCGCCGGGAGCCGTGGCCGGGGCCAACAATGGGCCGGCGCAATTGGTATCAAGGTTGTGCGTGATGGAGACGTTAGCTCTTGCGGTCGGCCCCGATTGAGATGATGTCTCCATCAACAGTGAATGTTGACAAATGCGCCATCAAATATAACGTCGCAGATCACATTTGAAAATGTTATAGGTAAAACATTAAAAAGAACCTTGGTTGAAATAATACATAATTTACAGCAGACAATGTGTAAATTGGTTATATTATGTAAATGGCCAGAAAACCACACATAGTGTGGTGGTGGCCTAGTAGTGCAATGAACAATGGACTCTAAAGCGAAAGACCCAGGTTCGATACCTACCTATAACTTTGTTTATGTTCAAAGTTACGTACATTTGAGAATTTTTAGTTGTTGGAAATCACATTTAGAAGTTGGGTCTTTGAGGAAAAAAGCTGTTAAAAATTGCCCTGTATATTCTTAATGTTAGGGCGGCGCCGTCAGACCTCCCTCTCCCTCACCCCATACTAAACTTAGCTCTATTATAAATTCCGTGACCTAGACTAGACCATAGAATACGTAAATAGGGCTCGGTCTCAAGGTCTCGCCCTTTGGAAGCCATGAAGGTGAAATGTTCATGTCAAAAATAAACTAAGAGCTTGGCGTAGCATAGATTACCGAATAAAAAGAAATACAATGTCCAAGTCAAACCTCAGTTTTTTTTTTATTACGGCCTATTTTGTGTGCCTATTTTAAGTCGATAAATGCGCGTTTTTGCGATGGACGGAATTGGAGCGGAAAAAAAATGCTTATTTTAAATAATTGTCAAAAAGCTGCTTCTTAGTTAAGGCGTTCTTACGTTCTGCGTGGTAAAACTAGAGAGTTTTAACACGCATGCCTGCCTACTGGAGATTTTCGCGTTGAGTTATGCCCGGTTTACATTATTCCAGCACTGGAATGCTGAAATGCTACTGGAATAATGTAAACCGGTACTGGAATGCACTGGAATGAGTAAAGTGCATTCCAGTAGCGGATTACATTATTCCAGTAGCATTCCAGCATTCCAGCGCTGGAATAATGTAAACCGGGTATTATGCCTCAGACGCTCTGGATTTCTTACGATGTTTTCCATATACAGGGTGTTAAAAGATCGCCAACAAAGCGGGAAACATTGTCCGCATCAAAACAAACATGTTTACCCAAGGAACTAAGCCTGGGTAACGAGGTTCAAACTCAGACTTTTCAAAAATGTTTAATAATAAATTGTGTTCAGTTAAGATTTATTCACAAGAACCGATATCAAAATTTTGAGTAACAAAGGTGAGAAATTACGTATGTACAAGGGCGGATATTTCAACAGAAACTTCAAATCCTCCTCCGTTAGCAACAACAAAAAAAAACACAATTTAAAAAGTTAGTCATCGTGTCGTGGTCGTGACTCTCCGTGACGTCGCAGACACTCGCATCAAAAAACAAAAGGATTGCGATATTGACATCATCTTATCTGAGGGGGAGTGACAATTTGATCCCCATTTGGAGGTATTGAACGGACAGTTGTACTATAAATACACCTACATGCACGGGTAGTGCTCCACATCTTGAGATAATAATAGTATGTGACGTATCACGTTTGCATGGAAACAACAAAAATATTGTTCTGTTAACATCCACGGGTTCAATTTCCTTTTTATGTATGAAAAGATTCCAACATAACAAACACCCAACCATCCATACATAGCATCTAAATGTCACTTATTACCCGACTACGCGAAGCAAAAAGGAGGGTTATGATTTTAGCAGCGTATGTATGTATGTATGTATGTATGTATGTATGTATGTATGTATGTATGTATGTATGTATGTATGTATGTATGTATGTATGTATGTTTGTGTGTTCATCTGTTCCCTCGCAGAGCCTAAACTACTCGGCCGATTTCAACAAATGAGGTGTCGTTGGATTCGTCTTAATCACCCAGGTAACATAGGATAGTTTAATTTTGAAAAAAACCAAGATGGCGGCTGTGCTGCGCCCTAAAGTGGTGGACCTAAAAATAAAAATTATCGGATACCATCGTCATGGGTATCAAATGAAAGGGCTTTAAAAGACCTTTTCAAAAATGTATAACACATGTAGCGTCAACATAACAAATAGAACAAAATATTCCAAAATGTGTTTTTTTTTTGCCCTTCTTGGTTCTATTTTAGGTGATCATCCAAAATAACTAACTAAAAAGCTCAAAAAAAAAATAGAAGTTAAAAACTAAAACCCGACTACTAAAAGGCTTAAAACAAGACCTGCTTATCCTTAAAATAGACTCATAGATAATTAATCGTAGTCGGAGGACACCACATTCGCATTTGATAAACCGATGGCCTCCGACTACGATTAATTATCTATGAGTCTATTTTAAGGATAAGCAGGTCTTGTTTTAAGCCTTTTAGTAGTCGGGTTTTAGTTTTTAACTTCTATTTTTTTTTCTTAAATTTAAGTATTTTCTTATTTTCTTAAATTTTAACGCAACTTTTTTTTTTTTCAATAATGTTGTTATGACTGATTGATTTTAAGGGTGGACGATAGCAACGTGGCGGGAAATTCAAAATTTTCACAGTTTTTTACATTTTGGAGCTAAACTGAGCTATTTTTATTCAGCGATTTTTCGTTCGCGGCAATAAAAGAGAATTCTTTTCAGTATTGTAAACAACAGAACTACAATAATTCAGCTGATTATGTGTTCTGGTCTACGAAGCAGTGGCACTGCCCAAAAAAATTGTCGTAGACCAGAACTCATAATCCGCTGAATTATTGTTGTTCTGTTGTTTACAATAATGAAAAGAATACCTACTATGTTATTGCCGCGAACGAAAAATCGCTGAACAAAAATAGCTCAGTTTAGCTACAAAATCTAAAAACTGTGAAAATTTTGAATTTCTCGCCACGCTGCTATCTTTCAGCCTTAAGGCTGGTTTCTACTGCTTTCGCCCGGTTTCTGAGTTGAGAATTTTGCTAAGCAAATGGGTAAGTATATATATTCGCTTTTATATTCGCTCTGAAACGGCAATGTATTTTTCTTGTTGTTTGTCAGATAAAAAAGCCGAAAAAAATCACCTACTTCAATTTTAAAGAATCCTACACTCACGGTAGTAAGAGTGCTACTTGGCGTAATACCCTGGCATACAAGCTCTTTTACCCCTACGCACGGTGGATCGAGTCCATAGAAGCGCGCGGACTTAGGACGCGTGGTTTAAAAAAACTTCTGAATTACAATCAAAAGTATGCTAATGAGTTCTAATTAACATTATATTTTAAAAGTACGTCTTGGTAATTTTGCGTAAAACTTATATTTACTAAGTTATTTGAGCTTATGTGATTTTTTTGTATGGGAGCGAAGATATTTTATAACATTACTCTTTTGCTTCAACTAGCTTCACTCTCTGGGTTTCAAAAATGGAGTAAGTATATTATTTACTACATTTCACCCAAATAAACTACACACCGCAAGGGACCGCATTCGGGAGTATTTCAATATTTTGTGTTTTTTTGTTATTTTTTTAACATTTAACATAGATTTATAAACTTTTAACTGACTAATTTCCCACCATAAATTGTTTGATTATGAAATCCTGCTTTTGTGCTACGATTTTCATCAGATACAAAAGCTGGTTGAAAGTTAAGTACGAATTATGTCAGGCTATAAAAAAACTTCTGAATTCCAAACAAAAGTATGCCAATGAGTTCTAGTCAACATTTTATTTTAAAAGTACGTCTTGGTAATTTTGCGTCCAACTTATATTTGCGAAGTTATTTGAGATTACGTGATTTTTTGTATGGGTGCGAAAACATTTCATGACACTAATCTTATTCTTCACTTAGCTTCACTTTCTGGTTTTGAAAAATGGAGTAGGTATATTATTTGCCACATTTCATCTTAACACACAACATGCCGCAAATTACCGCATTCGATAATTATTAAATATTTTATGTTTTATTGTTGTTTTTTCGGGCGTGGAACCCCTTAAAACTGTAGTTTAATAAGTATAGTGCTCGTGAAAACCTAAAAAAACATCAGATCTACATTATCGAACAACTTTTGGTGAGAAATTAGTCACGTAAAGTAAAAAAATAACAGTTTTAAAGGTTAAAAAACAACAATAAAACATAAAATATTGAATTACTCCCGAATGCGGTCCCTTGCGGTGTCTAGTTTATTTGAGCGAAATGTAGTAAATAATATACACACTCCATTTTTGAAACCCAGAAAGTGAAGCTAGTTGAAGCAAAAGAGTAATGTTATAAAATGTCTTCGCTCCCATACAAAAAATAACTTAAGCCCAAATAACTTTCTAAATATAAGTTTGACGCAAAATTACCAAGACGTACTTTTAAAATAAAATGTTGACTAGAACTCATTGGCATACTTTTGTTTGGAATTCAGAAGTTTTTTTATAGCCTGACATAATTCGTATTTAACTTTCAACCAGCTTTTCTATCTGATGAAAATCGTAGCACAAAAGCGGGATTTCATAAATCAAACAATTTATGGTGGGAAATTAGTCACTTAAAAGTTAAAAAAACTGTATTAAATGTTAAAAAAATAACAAAAAAACACAAAATATTAAATTATTCCCGAATGCGGTCCCTTGCGGTGTGTAGTTTATTTGGGTGAAATGTAGTAAATAATATACTTACTCCATTTTTGAAACCCAGAGAGTGAAGCTAGTTGAAGCAAAAGAGTAATGTTATAAAATGTCTTCGCTCCCATACAAAAAAATCACATAAGCTCAAATAACTTAGTAAATATAAGTTTTACGCAAAATTACCAAGACGTACTTTTAAAATAGAATGTTGATTAGAACTTATTGGCATACTTTTGATTGTAATTCAGAAGTTTTTTTAAACCACGCGTCCTAAGTCCGCGCGCTTCTATGGGCTCGCTCCACTGTGCTACGGGGGCGTAATTACCCCCCAGGTTTGGAACCACTGCCATAGAAGAACCGGAACTCGACTGTCAAAATTAATCTGTGCTAAGCGTGAGAGTCGTGTCCCGGTTCTTGTATGGGCATCTATGAAGTGTTTTGAATTTGTTCTTTGAAAACGGGCCATTGGACAGAAAAACTGCATCTTCACTGCCTTTTCGCGCGAGTAAAGCCACGTTTCAACGTCAAATTACAAAAGACGAAGAGCGCTATCCAAGAAAATAGACGCTTCTGATTGGTTGATCCTATCCGAGCTTTTACATTTTAGCGAGCTTTTCTCTGGCTCGGATGGGATCGACCAATCAGAAGCGTCTATTTTCTAGCGTCTATGTATGTATATATGTAAGTTTGTATGTATGTATGTATGTATGTATGTTTGTATGTATGTTTGTTCGACGATAACTTGAGTAAATTTGGTCGAATCATCATGAAATTTGGTAGGCGGCTCAATTAAATTAAAATAATTTTTAAGTTTGAACATGAGCCAAATCGGTAGAGGGGTTGCCGAGATATGGGGTTGTAAAGTTTATATGCAATGCGCGCGCGCCTGCGCCATTGGGGTTAGCAAAAAGTTACACTCTCGCGAGTTCAAAGTTCGGGGCGAACCACTAGTGTTATAAGACTGTGAAAACGCGGCTTTAAGCTATCTTACAACTACAAGCGAGTGTGTGAACTCCGGTGTAAATATTTCCTCGCGTGCATGTTAACTAAACTTCATCATAAAATCGGCAGTAAAACAATAAACCTCTATCGCACAGTGGCGCTAACACCTTACGGTACAGGGGAACGGTAAAGCAACGGCAAAGCACTGTAGCTTGTCTGTCTGTCTAGGCTGCATTTGGACCCGTTAGTGTCATTGGAATTACGTTACGACGATTGCTTGGGAAAATAGACGACAAAAAATCTGGTAAGGGGTAGATAAGGCTTGAAAATACTGATTGAAGGAGGCATAACAGGGTATTATCTTAAAACCCCTATAATTTCGCGAATATGTGCGAAGATGTGCGAATTTTTCTTCGAGTTTGACTTGGTTTCCTATACCAAGCTCTATCGACTGGTGAGTTGGCGATACAAAAAAAATATTAAGTAATTATTTGTTGTTAACTATGTGTAAACATAATATCCCTAAGTCTCTAAGCATCTAGCACAAAAGACTTCAACGATTGACGTTTTGTATTGATTGTGTGTGTGCGTGTAGGTATGTGTGTTTTGTTTTGATATATTATAGTTCATATAGGTAATACATTCCTTATATTATATCGATCGCTATCAAAAACGATTACATCTTCGTTCTACGAAGTTCGCACGTGGTTGACGCCGCAACCAGGAACAATCATGACAACATCAAAACGTTGCCTAATCTTATGGTTCTTAGAAATAAATAACAGAACTGCTGGCGAGGATTGAGTCACTTTGTTGTAAGTATGGAATTTTGTAACCAACCCGCACAGAAGTGGATGATGAGTACTCTGTCCTTGGCGACACTTTGAAAGCGGTTCTTTGAAAAAATTGGCGACACTTTGAAAGCGGTTCTTTGAAAAAGAAAAACTCCCGCCACTGCACTGCATTTTTTTAATTTAAAAATCAATGGAAAGATAGAGCAAAAAAAAATTGCGATATTACCCTGTAAATAGAGTAAGGACCTTTTGTAACACCTTGTATTATAGGTTAGAAGACCCGGTCCCAATGGACCATATCGTATCAAGGTCGGTAGCCCGCGATACAGAGCTCTTCCTCTCTTTTGTTCTTCCCAAAGCTAATGTATCTTTATTAACCAGAGCTGGTCTTCAGAAATAATTCCGCCTTTTTACACGTTCTCTTACTATCATATTAATTCAATCAAACAAACAAAGCTAGACAGACCGTGTTGTATGTCAAAGCTCGACATGAGTCTTCATGCTAGGCCGGCTGGTGAGTTTGTTTCTACCGCTTTCCTGCGATGAACGAGAATAGAGTAACTCTTATGTCGAAAGGGGAATAAATCGGTTGGCAGACCACCAGTCAGATGATCCGACGACATAGCCCAAGTAGCCGGAAAACAGTGGTTGCACCTGGCACAGGCTCGTGAGAGGTGGCGTGAGCATGAAGAGCCCTTTACTCAACATGATGATGATATTGATGGGGGATATGTCATGTTATTATTTTATTGTTTCTATTTACTTGCAACGTCGTTTTCATAGCGAGATATTTTTTACTGATTATAATCTTCAGTAAGTATAGTATTATTTTTTGCAACGATGATGAATTGTACGGTTAATATTATCTTATCGGGCAATGTCTTGTCCCTGTCGTAAAAATACACAAAAGAAAACAAAATATTCCACTTGAAACTATACAAATGTAAATCAGGCTGCAAAATTAGTTTTTGTAATGTGATGGATGAAAGAGCAATTGTCAAATCCAATAATGAACAAAACATCATGAAACCGTATTTGATTTTCGTTTTATTGTAGCGCCCGAAATAGACACGTGAATTTAATTAGATTTACAGATAAATGTTTATCGAATAAAAGATAAAAATACAATGAATGCAGCAGATACGATGTTATTGGAATGAGGAAATGAATATATAAGTTAGTTACGTAGGCGATTAAAAAACGCTCATTAGATGACAAAAACTTCAACATAGGTGGACCACTTCTTAATGTATGCAAGCATGTAACCAGCCAGTTATAAAATTATGCAATCTGAATAAAAATACCTGATAACAAACATACACAAACCTGTTCATGGTGACTTAAATGCAGTTTGTGCGGATAAAGCTCCTGCAAACGTTGGCATAAATGTGCAGCACTCGTAGCCACAAGGCGAGCCATTGTTTAAAAAAACTATAGTTTATTTCTTCTTAAAAGTCTCAAAAGGTCTTTGTTTAAACGTCCCAGTCGGTCATGCACCTCCCATCGTTGAACCTTTATAATCCACGACTAATCTCTGATGATACTGGTACCCACCAGTATTCCGAATGACGTCCCAAACGGATTACAGACCACTTCAACTATTTCACTTCCACCAACGAAAAAAGAACACCACTTTTTTCAAGTTTTTATCGGTCAGCACTTTCCAATTGAATCGAACGGTGAATCGGAGACCGTAATCGATTTTAAAAGTAAAAAGCGCGCCAACGCGAACGCGCGTGCTATATGGCGGAGCTAGCTTCGCAAACTGACTATGTTGCCATACCGGTTTACGGGGCTCGCTACGTCACAACCTGATGCAAATTAAATGACAACACAGGGGCTGATAAGGTAATCACACGCCTACGTAAGATGAAAATGCGATAGGATAAAGCTGAATATTACAGATTAGCTTAACTAATTCTCTACGACAGGCATAATCACGTGCTTTAGCTTTAGAATGTGTAGATTTCGTAAGCGACGCTGCAATCGGAAAGGTCAATTGTTATTTGTGCAGAGATAAAGGTGAGATAGAGTCCAATGCCGATGAAAATGATAATAAATGTAAACAATTGGACAAAGAGGCCGTATAAATGGATGAGCATTTTGCAACGGTCATTGAGAACTTTGATGGTGGGCGGATTGATCCAGAAATAGAATGCAAATAAAGGCTTCATGCAGGCAGAGTCGCTTGACTCAGCGTGGTTGAATGAAGGACAGTTTTATTATAATTGCCATACTCAATGCCGAATCCAATACTAAAGTTAAATGCGTAGTTTAGAGTTTAGGACAGGGCCTACTATTATCATCATCATCGTCATCATCACTATTAGAAACGGGTCTTATTTTGTATTTTCTGGACGGTATCTTTTTGTCGAATTTTCACATCAACCACGATCGCTATTTCAATTCTATTTTTGAAATATGTTGTCAAACTTCAGATCACATTTATCTGTCACGAGCTGTCATTTGAAGCGATTATGATCGCGATCGTGCACGATTCGTTAGGATATTACGTGAATGAAATGCTAAATTCGTTCACTAATTGAAAACCCCTAATTTTGTATGGCGTTTTAACCGGTTTGTGAGTGTATAGTCCATAAACACGATATTACTAAATTGTGTGGGGTAGTGCTATTCAAAAAAACATTGAAATAAACCGCCAAATTCCGACTCAAATAGTTTGTTGTTCATCAGAAATCATGGAACACGTCCGTCATTAAAACATGTGCGAATGATCACGACATTCCGAAAATACGCCATGTTTTCGGGACGACATCACGGATCGTTTCAGTACAAATTAGGAAGTGGTCGCGAATCAGCTTAGCAGGTGGATTGGCAGTCACGACCTGGGTTTTACTCTGAAAACTATTCGTACGGTCATACAGACTAGAGCTTTCAAGTCTGTGACGAAGTTGCGATTCGACTATCCATGGGTTAAAAAAAGCCTTTATTCTACTATTAAATTGAATTAACAAATCAAATATTGCTACTATTTTAAAACTTTTAAAGTTTGTGGTAGTATTGATTTGTTGATTATTATAATATATATGATTATTATAAAAACGTGATTATAAATTCATTTTATCATGCGAAAGCAATGCTAAATTACTAATAATTACTCACCGACTGTGAGATCGAATAATGAACGAGGATATAAGAAAGAAAACAAAAGTCGGTGATGTTATACAAATAATTGGCATGCTCAAGTGGAAATGGGCTCGCCATCCATGGATTACGTTGTAATAATACGAAATAGTCGAAATACGATTGTGTTACAGATTTGAGGCCCAGGCATGTAAAAGGTGTGTGACCTGTCACTTTGGGAAAAGTCATCCAGCTAAATATGTCCCATTCCAAAGAATAGGTACTGTTATGGTCCCTCACAAAATATGTTAGACTTTAGGAGTGGAGCCCTAACATTTTTGTTAGCACTCCGCGGTACCACCGAAGACACAATGGAAATTCGACCAGCCAGTTTACCCGGCACGGGCACTGCCAGAGCGGATAATCGGTGCTCGAAATCAAGAATAAGAAAAATCTGTATTAAGCATTCAAACATTTATAATAAGCCGTCACTGCAGCGCCAAGTGGTCCCTTCACAAATCTAGTGTGAGTGAAGGTGCCACTGGACGCTGTATAAATCATCTCATTACGTAGATGCAAAGGCCTTAGTTTTTATAATAAGATAAAAAAATTCGCTCGGGACACGCGAGAGGTCTTGAAATAATAATTAATGTTAAAAGTATCGGCTCCATGCTAAGGCATGCACGGGAAAGACTTAAGTCAACGGATCATGCTAGGCCAGCGGAAGAATAAGTTAGAGACGTTCACAAATCTCATTGCGTAGATGCAAAGGCCTGAACAATTTTATTTTATAAGAGAATCAATTGAAAAAAATACCATCATCGAAGTAACATGGCTCACGTGAAAATAATTGAAAATGTACATGTACGCGAAACTATCCTTGACTGGAGAGATGGAACATGACCCGAAAAGACGAAAATACATTTGACGTAAACATCTAAACGCACGAAAAGTCAGTCCTTTTCAATGTTGTCTCGACTTACGTTGCCGGTCACGTTGTTGTACTATTTGCACCCGCATGATGTTTAGACAATTTATTACGTACAACAACAATGCATAACTCCGAGAAAACGTCGCTTTGGACGTAGGTTGTAGCGGCCTAGATTCGACTTGGCCATCCCATAATCGCCAACTCCAATTTGACCGCTACACTGTAGCGACTTCCGTAGGTTGTAGCGCCCTAGATTCGACTTGGCCATCCTATAATGGCCAACAGATTTGACCGTCACGAAGTCATCTCATACAGAAAATTTTAGTGGAGGGTTTGCTAAGTTGGCCATAAGCAAACGAATGCTCAAATTTTAGTGGCTCTGTGAGTAGACCTCGCGAGTCTGTCAAGGGCGTTGTCGATTCGCTATAACTAAGCTGTATAATTATAACCTGTATTACTGTAGCTGTATTATTGTATAACCTGCTCACAAATGTTCACGAGAATCGGTTGAGAAATGCGAACTGTAGAGGAGAACAGAGGTACATCCCCCGGACGAAAGCATTTTTGCCCAATATGAAACGGAGAAGTTGCAGTGAGCAGCCCAAGCTGATGGGCAAGATTGAGGGAAAGGGACATATTGGCAGAAGAAAAAAGTCATGGCTCAGAAACATCAGAGAATGGACAGCTGTAGCCACTAGCTAGCGTTTAATAACTGTGTCGCTTGCCAAGCGTACGGAAGCCGACGGCCAACCTCCATTAGCAGAGCGGCATACTAAAAAGATGAAGATCATGGACGGACCAGTGAAGCTAAGAAAATATTGTATCAAGAATAATATCAGGTAGAAGGAACCATATTTCTGTAAATCGTAGCTGCAGAACCAGTATTGTGTAGAGTCTACACAATACTAGTTCTGCAGCTACGATACACTGTAGAGAAAAGATTCCGCAGCGAAGGGCGAAATAGAGAAGGCGCATGAATTTATGGTTTTCCGTCTATTAAGGCGCTGGGCATAGTGAATTAGCCCGCGCGCAAAGAAAAATACACAAAATCGATTTCTGTATCAAATAGGTACACAAAAAAATCGAAAACTTTCACATATCAAACCCTAGAACTGACGATTTTGTGCATTTTTCTTTGCGCGTGGGCCACTCACTATGCACGGCGCCTTAACAATAGATGTTTGAAGGTTAACTAAGCTCCTCAATGCGGGTCTCCTCGTGATGTTTTCCTCCACAGGCTGATTGTAAGTTCTAAGTTTAAGGTGTGTTAGTTTTTTGCTCTGATCTTATGGTATACGTGATAGTAGACACTCGCTGGCCCACATGCTTCCAAAACTGTCCAAGTAATGGCCTATTGTGAAGGATTGCTGACGTAGATTCCGCCGGGCCTTTATTAGATGCATAACAATTATGCTGATGATGATGCTTCGGTTGAATCAATGGGTGAGTCAATGGACGAGCTTTTTAACCGACTACAAAAGAGGTACTCAGTTCAACCCTTATTTTTTATTTTTTTTATGTTTGTTACCAACTTCAGAACTGGGGGGTTACCCTTGACGCTATTGCGTTTAAATTGAAAAAGTTTTAATATTAATTTGTCTTTGAATTCGCATAGTAATGTTTTGATTTTAAATACTTTGTAATGTTTATTCAAATGTAAGGCTGTTTTCAATAAAAACACAAAGTGCGTCTTAATTTGTAAAATATTAAATTTTGTAAATTGCGCCATATTGCGGCCGTATTGGAAAAATGCGTCAAGGGTAGAGGGGCTGGGGGGTAACCCTTGACGCTATTGCGATCAAATTGAAAAAGTTTAAAATTAATTTCTGTAAATTGTATATTGCGCCATATTGCGGCCGTATTGTAAAAATGCGTCAAGGGTAGAGGGGCTGCTTTCCCGCTTTCTTCCTTCTCTTACATTAAAAAATCTAGTAGACTAGCTGCGTTCCATACTTCCATCCCTCTTATCATTGTACACATTTTTTTACAACGACAAATAAGAAAAAGGTATAGCTTCTTAACTTCTTTAGCTCCAATTTAATTGGTATCCGGATTCAATGAACTCTTTCATTCAAACAAATGAAAAAATAACCAACCACTACACTCATTGTTAAATTCCTTTACAAGAACTTTTTTTATTCAGTTGAAGACAATGCCTGTTAAACGATGACGCCAGAACAAGACGGCGACATCTTTCGTCTCATACCGGACACCGAGATTAAAATGTCAGGGATGTTTTTTGTGCAGCTACTTATAATAATTGACGTAAGTAATAGAACCATGTCTTCGTGGGAATTGAGAAAAATTACGACTTTCTGACATGAAACTGTCCAGTATTTATTTAATACCGCGAAGCATTTAATCGGCGGAGAATGTGTTGCAGCATTTTTCTTATACTCGTAGCAATGCCCGCTGCGTTTAGCAATGCACCGATTTCCTGATGGATGTCAAGTTAAAGTCCCAAGACTTCCAAGGTAACTCAAAATGTTTAAGAGTACCTACGAAGGTTTATGAAGCCTTTTCACAGTAATTATACAAGGTGTTACAAAAGATCCTAACTCTTTTTACAGGGTGACCCGGTGATAGGGATCACAACATAAATATTTTTTTGCTCTATGACATTTTGTTAACATAAAATGTGAACTCTGTGGCGGGAGAAAAGTATTTTTTAAATATTGTTTTCATCGACATTCACAATGTTTTAACAACTCAAAGCTATGGAAATGCACCTACACACACAATAGTTATTTGTTATGCAAGAATGCAAAATTATTGTTTGCGGCGAGTGCTTGTATTGAAAACCGAGCTAGCGAAGGTTTCTAAAATTGAGCCACGAGCGTAGCGAGTGGTTCAAAAAAAGAAACCTGAGCGTAGCGAGGTATTCAGAAGCACGAAACGCAAATAATATTGCATTCGTGCGAAACACAAAACTTTTCATCTGACAGAAGCGAGGAAATGATTTTGTTAGCCAAGCGGGAAAAACTATATAGACAACTACTTACAGGCAAAACAGGTGAGTCAAATAAGTTCCCTTTAAAAGCATATTTTACTGTAGTTACGGCTGCCGCACTAAAGTTTTGAGCTTCGTTGGTATTAAAACCATTCGTTTTATTAATAATTTCCTGAAGTTTATTTATCCAGACACAAAAATAATGTAAATAAAAGAATGTTTTTTTTTCCGGGTACATTCTGAACTTTTACCATATAAAATAAAAATTTGTAGGAGATAAAAAATGAAATTAGTAATATCGTTGGAAAAAATGTATTTAACAAACCAAAACATAATTATCTATTTGATAAAACAGAAGCGAAGCATTTTTTTTTTATTTACTGGTATTAAAAATAAATATAGTGTACAAAATATTGAAAAGACTATAAGAAGAAACCGCGTTTCTGAATGTTCTATTCCGTGACTTTACCTTTTTAAAAGATCCTTATGCCCCATTTACATTCACAGTTTTGTATAGAGAATGGGTACGAACAATCACTTTCGCTGAAGTACGCGTTTAAACGAACTATGAATGAGGATCTTTTTTCGGTCGGGATCTGGCATCTACTTAAACGGCCAGTGTTTTTTTCTTTTTCAACACCATAGGGCGCGGGGAAGACTTTCCCGGCGTCGCGTTCAAATTTCGAAGCGCACTAAAATGCAGATAGTTTAAATCCGGCCTTTACACGATCGTAAGTTACTAGTAACAGCAAACTTTCCGAGCATGGGAGATGAAATAGTTATTTGTTATGCAAGAATGCAAAATTATTGTTTGCGGCGAGTGCTTGTATTGAAAACCGAGCTAGCGAAGGTTTCTAAAATTGAGCCACGAGCGTAGCGAGTGGTTCAAAAAAAGAAACCTGAGCGTAGCGAGGTATTCAGAAGCACGAGACGCAAATAATATTGCATTCGTGCGAAACACAAAACTTTTCATCTCACAGCAGCGAGGAAATGACTTTGTTAGCCAAGCGGGAAAAACTCTATAGACAACTACTTACAGGCAAAACAGGTGAGTCAAATAAGTTCCTTTTAAAAGCATATTTTACTGTAGTTACGGCTGCCGCACTAAAGTTTTGAGCTTCGTTGGTATTAAAACCATTCGTTTTATTAATAATTTCCTGAAGTTTATTTATCCAGACACAAAAATAATGTAAATAAAAGAATGTTTTTTTTTCCGGGTGCATTCTGAACTTTTACCATATAAATTAAAAATTTCTAGGAGATAAAAAATGAAAATAGTAATATCGTTTGAAAAAATGTATTTAACAAACCAAAACATAATTATCTATTTGATAAAACAGAAGCGAAGCCTTTTTTTTATTTACTGGTATTATAAAATAAAAATGTGTACAAAATATTGAAAAGACTATAAGAAGAAACCGCGTTTCTGAATGTTCTATTCCGTGACTTTACCTTTTTAAAAGATGCTTATGCACCATTTACATTCACAGTTTTGTATAGAGAATGGGCACGAACAATCACTTTCGCTGAAGTACGCGTGTAAACGAACTATGAATGAGGTTTTATTTTCCGTCGGGATTCGGCATCTCCTAAAACGGCCAGTGTTTTTTTCTTTTTCAACACCATAGGGCGCGGGAAAGACTGTCCCGGCGTCGCGTTCAAATTTCGAAGCGCACAAAAATGCAGATAGTTTAAATCCGGCCTTTACACGATCGTAAGTTACTAGTAACAGCAAACTTTCCGAGCGTGGGAGATGAAAACATATTTTTAAATTTGAACTGTACCAAAATCAAAAAAGTTATGAAAATGTTTCAATTCTGAGGTTGTAAAATAAATATTGTTTTCTTCAACTTTTTTTACAGAATTGAAATCCTGTTGACGAGTAGGTCACACCCTGTAAAAAGAGTTAGGATGTTTTTTAATACGTTGTATAGCTTCGATCAATAAGGCAATTAGTTGGTTGGTGACACGTGCTTGCAGTCTAATCATGCTTTTATACTTGAAACATTATTATTTTGAGTTGTTTAACAACGTTGGTTGCTTGGGTGGGTCTGATGACCATAGAGTAAGATTACATTCGTGGTGTGGTGAGTGGTGAGACGTTTGTTGGACATACTCAATCATGTATGTGGACAGAATGTCGAATGATTTTTCTTCTTCTTCTGCTTCTTCTGGTGCCTCTATTGGAGGTTGAACCGTTGGCGTCGATCTGTTCAGATCTTCTACGCTGTTTACTGATACTAAACTGATATTTAGTAACATCATATTTGACGCAAGCCGGGTAGTCCTTCTCCATTGCAACTATGTACTTCATGTTTAATGCTAAATAGCGTGCTGATGGACCAATTTGTCACTATAACATGACGTGCAATCATGAAGGCATGCAATTACTTCTAAGACGTTCAATAGAATATCCATTCTATTTTAGTTTATTCTCACATTTAATCCCGCAATTAATGGAGACATGGAAGGACGGTAATCGTTTTCGTGGAATTGGACTTATTTGGATTTCATGATCAGCGGCTCCTTTTTTTGCTAATTGCCTTGAATTACATCGGCATCGATGCCCAAATCCTGTCATAAGTCTTAAAAGGGTGCAGGAGCATGATTTTCCCATGCAGACGTAGTTCCGGTTTATTTCTAAACTACAGGCTGGATTTTGCTGAAACTTGGTTTATATCAGTAGATGACCAATACGGAGGTTTGCAAATAGTTTTTATAATAAAAAAAATAGCCTGAAAGAAATTAGAGCGATGCGTTTTTCGCGCCGAAAAAGGGGTTACTTTCAGCTGTTATTTACTTACATTATTACACTGCCTATTGGAGTCTAACTACCTTGGGAAACTAAATAATGTATTGTACCTACTTGTCAGAAAAAAATATTGAAATAGCTAATAAAATTTAGAAATGGCAGCGGAACTACGAAAAAATTTGGGAAAATAGATCTATTACATTACAACTACAACTACATACTCGCGAAAGGACACGAACACACGTAGACTCATACAGGCGCATTGCCTCTCACTTTCCCCGCGCCCCGTCTCGCTCTGAGTGAAACAGCTATAGAAAACAGTGTTTCACGCGCTTGGCCATCGCCGAGTTCCCACGGTCCTCGGGCAGCAAAGATCATACGATCCCTCGTCCCGTCCCGTTGGGCTTCGGCCGGTCGGACGTCCCAAATATGGTTGGAAACTACTATGGGAATCACACTAAGGCCGACTCGCACCACCTTAATAAATGTACAACAGCATTTAACTAAAATCTTCATACAAAAGTCGATTTAAATGGCGACTTAAGTGGTATTTAAGAAGTTGTGCAAGTCGGCCTAAGTGCCGTAATATAATATCAATCACAGTTTTAACTCAGAGCATAGATTAAACCTCGCATTTTGTACGAAAATTAATCGACAGATAGGGTTTTGGTTTTTGGTTTAAACTGTTATACGGGCCCAAGGGGGCAAAAGCAGAAAGGGGGCAAGTACCGAACAGACCGCTGTAGCGCAAAGACCTGCGCGAGCTCCAGGCCCGCGTTTAATATAACTGACATAAATATTTTATTATGACAATTCGATGATCATTGATAGGTCGGTTTGTAAACAAACCTTTTTTGTAACCTCATGTCAAATCGACTACGCAATCTATATCGAATTGTCATAATAAACTATGAATTGTATTTATATGAAACAGGCACCTGGTGGAACATTGGAGGGAGGTAGCGCAGAGGGAGAGCTGGCGTCTTTTGGAGGCCAAGATCCACTTTGGGTCGCAGAGCCACGAAGAATAAATGAATGATATATTGAGTCAGGAAATGATAACCTTTTGATGACTATGTAGCAACGATTACACAGGGACTGCCCTTCTGCCATGACGCCAAAGACGCTTTCCTAAGCTCATCTATTCTAGGGTTACCTTTCTTGGCATAGAAAGTGCCGCCCGGAGCGCAAAGATAATGGCCATATGGAAGCCACAAGAGGCAGGCCTAAAAAGTGCTTGATTGACTGTATTGAAGGAGACCTTAGAAAGGTGAACCAATAACCCGCCTGCAGTTCTTAAAATTCCACTGAGTGAATGGAATTTCTATGACGTTTTGACTCACGTGATTTGTAATTTTTGAAAGTTCTTGATAGATGCACGGTAGGTATGCGAGACGTTGCGGGTTCAAGTCCAGTCCCGAGTGATTTTTTTCAACTTATTATTAATGTTCTTGATAGATGTTGAAAGTTAGACTGTTAGACAATGAAGCCCAAGGATACGTCATCAGGGCGCGGTCAGCCGAACTCGCGAGTGACCGCAAGCGACCTTGCATCACCTTGGTAGTAAATCGATACGTTTACAGAAGCGCTTGTTTGTTATTCCAACTGGAGTACGCACTTGTAGTGTTTGACGGTCGTATCGAATGACTGGTCAGGGATTGGTACGGACAGCCACACGCTAGGATACCCCTTTGTGTTCGATTGGCGCCCGTATTTCGCGTGCGGTAAGAGCTGCCATGGGGTATCCTAGACTGCGTCGACCGTACCTACTCTGTCTAAAAAACAATGTCCCTGCAGCGTCCGAGTGGTCTTCATCCATCTAGCTAGTGTGAGTGAAGGTGCCACTGGACGCTGTATAAATTATCTCATCATCTCAAATGCAAAGGCCTAGAGTAGTACGGTAGAGACCAATATCCTACTACAGTTTAGTAACTAAACCACCGTATTGTATACAGGTTTGGTATAGAGTAGAGTTCTAAGGTAGATAGGCAGGTAGGAAGATTCAAGTAGCTACAACCAAGGGCGTCGCCAAGGGGGGGCAGGGAGGGGCAGCTGCCCCCCCCTAGAGATTCTAAAAAAGTTGCCAAATATAGTGCAACCAAAGTCCTAAGTCTTTGAGTTAATTTGCTTGAAGTTCAAGCCTTGAACAATCATTCCCGTACGTCGAAACTCGAATGAATTCACCAATTCCACTCCTAATATTCCGTACGCTCAACTACGCTCTGGCTGTAGATGTAAGGCTCGTAGTACAAGTGAAAAGCTTCATGTGCTGTCGACTTTACCTACAATTCATACCTACTTTTCTCATTCATAGAGAATGAGAAAAGTATGAATTGTAGTAGGTAAAGTCAACTTGCCCCCCCCTGCGCCATAGGCTGGCGACGCCCTTGGCTAAAACTGTCAACATTGGTATAGTCAGTAGGATAGTTACTCGTAGTATTTTACCGTGTACTCTACCGCTAACTCTACTCGTGTACACACGACAGCACGTCGACCCTAACACGCTAGCACTCTGTATTTTTCTATTCTTCGATATTTTCTGATTAAGTAAGATTTCCAAGTGGTTTCCTCTAGAGGTGCGCGAAACGCTTCAGTGAAAAGAAAAAAATTATATAGTTCATTTCCTTCACGGAACTAATTCACTCGTTTAGTTCACAGTTCACTTATAGTTCATTCATAGTTCACAGCTCATTCATAGTTCATTCACAGTTCATTCCTCATTCATAGTTCATAGCTCAGTAGTTCGTTCACGTATCTTTTGACTCACATCTTTTGGCGAGACACATGAGTTACAGAATTTTGGTTCTTAGTGAGATTTAAGAATGTTTCTTGAAGAATGAACTACGTGGACTAGAGTGAATGTGATATGTAAAGATTGGTAGTGAATGAATGAATGAATGGTTTCAAATAACGAATGCATTCAATCGACGCATTCATTCGCGAACTACACACCTCTAGTTTCCTCTACACTCATCGCTAGATGCGTCATCGATAAATATGAACATGTCACATGCTAATGATGTCCGCTTCGATCTTGCTGATCTAAAAGACATAAAAAAACTGTCTTAGTATAAATAAGCGGTGCGGTGGTCACCTGGTGGGTGGGACTGTTGCCTCAGGCGTGAGGTCCCAGGTTCGAGACCCGGTGATGGTCATAAAACTACAATTTGCTGTGGCAATTAAACAGATCAGGCGTAAACCACCGACACGAAAAGAAGAAGACTGTTAATTAAAGAACAAAATTTATAGTACTTTTATGAAATGGTCCATTGAAGTTCGTGGTACAATGATGGTAGAGTCGTGCAAAACTTACTTTGCAGTGGAGCATCCGAAATAGTAATTTTTAATACAGTTGCTCAAAAAGTGGCGTATTGCAGGGACGTATAGCGTTCGGGATGTGGGCTATTTATTACACACTCGTGCTTTTTTTTTACCTTTCCCGAACTCGTGCGTTCTCTTTCCCAACTTTCAAAATAATGTCTATTAAAAAGAAAAACCAATCATGAAGTTTTTACTGAAAAAGTTTTTATGATTCATGCAAATACGTATAATTCTAAAAAGAAGCTATTTTCTTTGCTTTAGTTGTTTGTTGCACAAAATGAGTAATTTCGACCCTAGTTTTTTTTTAATTAACACCACCGGAACTCAGTATAATTGCACAAAATGCTTCGGAGAACATTTTACCGGAAAAGTCAAAAATGTTAAGTTAGTTGAGTTTATTGTGTTTTTATTAAATTGCTTCATTTTTTCGCAACTGTATTAAAAATAGTCGTTCAGTACACGTGCGAGATCGTCATTGCAACTTGTTCCGACTGTCAACCCTCGCCTTCGGCTGCGCCTCGGCTCGGGTAGCCATTTGTCGGAACTCTTTGCAATGACAGCCTTTCCACACTTGTAATGAAATATACTATTCCGTACATTGCTTTTGTATGTTTTTACCATATTTTCAATGTATTCCACAAAACAAAATTGTAACAGACAATAACTGACGTAACATGCACCACTGAAAAATGGTGAAAACATACAAAAGCAACGTACGGAAATTACTATTTCGGATGCTCCACTGCAAAGTTAGCTTTGCACGACTCTAGTCGAGCCTGCAACCTCACGCTGGTGAGGCAACAGTTATATCCACTGGGCTACCCCACAGCTACTAAAATTAAATGCATAACGGAGGCTATTACATCTCTGAACCGCAACGCATCGCAACATCCTCGGCATTTTGCAATTCCACGTCGTTATAATATCTAATCAATGAATTCTATTCCATTGTCGTGTCAGTATGTAAATGTCGCAATTAGGTAACGTTCACGCGACGCAATGCGCGTGTAACAATGCAATTGCGCAAGCAATTTCTTTTTCTAACGCCTGGGTGGTTACATTAGGTCCGCTGCAGCAGGAGTGACAAAGGAAGCAAGAAACAAGATACCTAACTCACCGCTTATTGAGTACCGTTTGACAGCGTTTTTAATCTGCGGTGACAAACTCCACAGATAAAAAATTTAACTCTCTACAGGGTGTTAAAAGACCGCCAACAGAGCGGGAAACCACGTATTGTCCTCATCATAAGGAACATTTTTGCCCAAGGAACTATGCCTGGGAAATCAACGGTTTCCGAGATAATGAGGTTCAAAGTCGGACTTTTCAAAACTTTTTTTTTACAGAAATGTATTTGGTATCTAGTTCTTAACATATCTTCTCAGGAAGCCATATCAAAATTATGAATATTTCTTACAAAAAACGACGTTAAAATTTCAACCCGCAATGTATTCTAAACATCGGCACTTCAAACTTAAGTAACATAAACTTATACCTACGCTTGCGTAATATGACTTCTGTGCGTTACAAGTCCATTGAGTTATAAAATATTTTTCAAAATTATAACCTAAAAAACCAAAATCATTTCCCAGCAATAATTTATCAAAAAAGTACTTTGTTTTGGTGTCTAGTATGCGTGGCTTTCGGGTCTGTTGGCGGTCTTTTAACACCCTGTATAACGTGCATCGATGCAAACGCGCAACGGTTTCGGGCAACATCTGGGCTTCAAGACGGCAATGAGTATTTTGTTAAATATGATGAAATTTGTACGAAAACAATGCAAACAATGCTGTTTTTAATGCGTGTACAGATAGCACTTTACGCCGTCACGACCAATAACATTTCTCTCGATCAAAAAACAATTTTGCCAGATGTGAGGCCGAAGGGGGCACGGGTCGTCTTTCGATCGTATTGCTACTATGTCGTCATTAAAAATAATCCGTCAAGCTAAAATAAACTATAAATCCACATCAGCATTGTACAGTGTGTCACACAATATCACTTCTCACTGCCCTGCTCACTCCACTAGCAGCGGGCGTGAAGTAAACGGTGCCAATGAATTATGGATTGGTCTTGCGATGCGTTTGCGTTCGATGATTTAAGAGGTCCATGTTAATAATGTATCAGGCATTTTAATTGCACATTAGACTGGCCTTTGCGTCTGGCAAATTAATTATTTATGCAGCTTCCATGCATAGCTCTGGTTCAATTTAATTCTAGAAGCTGGCGCCACAACATAGTCGTAAGGAGATTACGCGAAATCGCAAAAACGCGCCCGTTTGGATAGATTCACACAGAGATGATAAAAATGTCGGGCGTTTTTTTTTAATTACCTATTGACTTATTTATCAAAGAACAAAGAAAGAAGAAGTATAATTTAATAGGACTGTCATAACACTAGAATACAATTTTTTCGAGTGCTGCAAAGTTAGCACAGGTGTTAGCTGCAAACTTGCATATATACGCTACTGGTAGTGGTCCTAACAACATATTCTCCTAAAAAATCAGAACTAGCCGTTGGTTTGCGATTTTAGTTTTCGATATTACTGTCGCATAAATCAATCAATCTGAGGCTTTAATTGAAGGGCCCCTAAATATTTTTCCTTCCTACTTTTATTGCCATAAGAATATAACAATTTTAGCCTACACCTAACAAAACTAAACTCCCAAAAGAAACGCGAAGAAACTGAAATACACAAGAAAGTAAATAAACAACCGTAATCTGGAAACCGCGTTTTCAACAACATAAAGTTCGAACGGAATAACGTGTTGGTAGAACTACTACCAATAGGTATGTTCAAAAATACATTTTACGCTCGCAACAGTACAAATACATCATGGTAGAGTAACAGTCGGTCATATAGTTGTAAACCTAGTGAGTATACCAACCTAGTGTGACCACAATGCTAAGGCATTCTTGTGATCCTGTGCGTCACTCTGTCAGTTGATGACTATGACCGTCAAATCAAATGACCGTACGTCAGTCTGGATAATCATGACATAGCTCGAAGCTTTGACTCGGCGCGATTTCAACGTAGATACAATGGTAGGTTGGTAATCGTATGAGATAGTGGTCACCCCTGGTGTCAGAGTTTTTAGGCCGCCCAATGGGCCTCTGACATGTCTAAGCGATTGTTATAAATCAACAACAACCAGGACCAACGGTTTAACGTGCCTTCCGAAGCACGGAAGCGCTCAGATATTATTGCCGCAATTGCCAATCGATTAAGAACGGCACAGCTGATGGAATTAAACGCTGGATTTGCGTACATGGATGACAAGCAGACACAAACAAAATGATAGTCAAGTTCATAGAGAATATCGAATACAACCTTTTTATGTTTATCAATCAACGTTAGAGCAACTATCCAGCGAAGTATTGATAAGATCCTTTAGCAGACCAACTTTCCTTGACAATCCAGAATCGTCGAAGGCTTTTTGTTGATTCGTCCAGACTTCTCGCGAAGTTGACGCCTCTTCAATATGTACGAAGTTGATTGGATCTACGAGCAAAATTATTTTCGATTTTGCTTTCACATCTTTCGCTGCATCCACCTTGGTTGTGCTATCTGGATTCACACAATCCCACAACTCTTCATGCTCTAAGTAAACTTTCACGGCGAATTTCCATGTATTGTAGTTTTCTCTGCCGGACAATTTTTAGATTTGCGAGTTTGACATCGCCATGTCACGGACCGATCGATAATGAGCCGTTTTCAACTGACAGTTAAAAGCTGATTTTAAAATGCTCGCTAGATGGCACAGAACATACGGCTACTTAACGGCAGTCAAATAACGCTTTTTCCCACAGATTCACAGATTAGAAAGTACTAATACTAAAGATACACAAACACCACAAATAAGAATCAGGCTTGCCATGTTCAATCGGTAAAAATGCCGTGTCAATATTTGCAATTTTTATTCTTAAAAGCAAAAACATAAATGGTTTTGGATAAATATCGAGTAGGTAGGTAGGATACTGACATCAACTACGTGATGCGATAAAATTTGCAAGCAATGAATTGTGTTTCTGGTTATGATTATTACAGTTTACGGTAATTTGCCGTACCGTTGGCAACACTGATGAAATTTCAACTGACTGCCGTTATAGTGCCGTATTATAAGCGCCATCAGTGGAGAAAAAAAGAACTACGTTTTTTTTCTGAAAACGGTTAATTGTTACAGAGAATTTTTTTTCAACAATCCTCGGATAAAACTTTATTCCCTGTTCTGCCCAGGCGCTGGGGCCAAAACCTGATGGAATTAAACGCTGGATATGCGGCAGGAAACAAGAAATTAGGATTCAGTGTTCAGTACATGGATGACAAGCAGACACAAACAAAATGATAGTCAAGTTCATAGAGAATATCGAATATAATCCGTGCGGGATCAGAATGGGATAATACCTTTTGGAACTGAGACGCTCGCGGTCCTGTAGCGTCAACATTTCGGCAAACTCTAGTTGTCTATGGCAAACTCGCGTCGAAACTTGCTTGTGTTTTCTGTGCGCGTGGGTGTCTGCTCGAGTTTTATCACGTTTTATTCAATTAATGCAATAACATTGAATCGTTTTAGATTACAACCATTAAACATTTTTGTGTATTTCCAATTTCCAATGTCCAAGAACTAACAATTTTTGTACTGACGCTACTCGAGAACTGTCATTTTCGGTTCAGTTCTCATTCTGATTCCGCACGGATTATACAACCTTTTTATGTTTATCATATTCCTACAACAGCCTAGTCCAACTAGGCTGTGAGGGCTTCGTGCGTGTGGATACAATAACTGACACAGAGATATTGAAATCGCGCTCATGTTAAGCCAGCAGATGTTGTTAACAGACTCGAGGCCCTGGCCGAAAGCTCGATCGAAATCTAGTTGGGGTGATCACCTGCCCGTGACTACAGGGGGAGGTCGAGACAGGTGCGCCCCACCTGACGGTTGTATTGTAAAGATAGACAGAAACAACGCGCCGTTACACACACACGTACTTTGTGGAAAGAAGCCGGCCAGTTGATTGTGGAGTAATAAATTAAGTCGCCTGGGAACTGAATAAAATACAAGGTGTTACAAAAGATCCTAACTCTTCTTACAGGGTAAGAGCACCCGGTGATAGGGATCACAACCAATTTTTTTTTGTTCTGTGACATTCCGTTGATTTTTAAATTAATAAAATGTGAACCCTGTGTCTGTTTTTTTTATATTGTTTTCATAGACTTTCACAATGTTTTAACGTCTCAAAGCAATGCAAATGCACCTATACACACAAACATATTTTTAAATTTGAGCTAATACTAAAAACAATAAAAATATGTATGAAAAATTTTCAATTTGACAATTAGAATTGACATCTTGATGCACACCATGTAAAAATAGTTAGGATGTTTTGTAACACGTTTTATACTGCGTATTTCTGGACCACAATAATTTAGCTATGTGTGTTTAGCATTCGACAGGATGAAATATGGTTCGCCGTTACAAACACAGGTTCCCTACAACGTTGTAGAATAAAAGCTGCCAAGTTGAATAAATTGAGGGGCTTGAGAACTCTACAAAATGGGCAGCGTTATGCTGGACCTCATGTCTGCAATTACCTACACACGACAGCACGTAGAGGCTTACACGCTAGCACTCTACTCGGTTACGTTACGAGCGACTTTACAACAAAAGTGTACACTCTGACGTGCTGTCGTGAGTACGCATAATATGTTGTTGAACTATCTAAGTATCTGTCCAGCCCATAAGTAAAGCCCACTGCTGGCGGTAGGCCTATTGTTCGCTAGAATAAAATTGCAACAAAAAAATATGTTTACATTGCGTTTGTAGCACTTTGCGTCTTCTCTACCAATGACTCTATTATTGCTCTTTATTAACTAAAGTAATTTTTTTCGCATGTGTAGAACATACAAGATATCATTCGCAAACATCGTGAGCAGCATTTATCACTTTGAAAACTTTCTACACGTTGTAATATGGCACACAACTCGTTTTGCATTCCCCGTGTATGATAAGCTTGTGCAGTGGTGTTTGCACCTTGTACTGGTTTCAGAAACGGGAATTACTTTTTCTTCCAAATATAGCTTCAAAGGTCATGCGACTAAGTCATACACACTTTGAAGAAGTAAGCAGAGAATTAAAATTTTACCCGATATTTTCGCTTCAAATAAGCTTAGGTTTCTCGAACGGTTGAACCGATTTTGATAAAACATATCTAAGAACTCGCTAGACAACCTGCTTTCAAATAAAAAAATCGTATGTCCGGTGTGCTCATATTCTGTAAAAAAAAAAACAGACTGTTGCTAGTCCTCTACACCCGCAAACAAACCGGTTTTGAGGACTAGCAACAGTGCATTTTTTTACAGAATAAAATAAAACCTGCCCGCCTACGAATAGGCGATTAGCAACGTGTTGAATGACATAGACTTGCGATAGCATCTAATCATTTCACAGGCGTTCCGTCATGCGACCGACAGCAGCGTTTGCAACTCCGATAACATGGACCACAGAGGTTGCATAAGTCTTCTCGGGATAGCATTATCCTAGACCGGAAGGAAGAATATAAGTTTCTCAACCTCGGTGACGTTCTAAAACTTATGACCTCGGTTTTTGCACGTCCTGATCAAGAATAAGGATGGAGGTGACACAAAAGATCCCACTGGCTGGGTCGAAGTGTCCCGGGCTAGCCCCGTACTAATAGACGTTAAAAGACCTGGGAAATGTGATTAAATGGCATGAGGTAGGTAGGAGGCCTCCATTTTAGGCGCTACAATGTATGGTGTCTTATCATGTCAATCGCCTTAGGCCTGGATGAGTTAACATTCACATTTTTCTTTTGTACTGTGAAACCTACGTCTTCCAGACATTTTAACACTGCATTTAACCTGCTTGTTGTTCTCTGTAGTTTGTATCTTAATATATTATGTTTTGTAGCTTAATATAGGTAATGTTTTAGAAGTCCCTGGCCTGGCCGAACAAAACGCAGACGTACGGGATCAAATCGTAATGTGAAACTGGGAACTTGAAGAAGGGAGATAAAATCATCTTCTATTCGGTCAAAGTACTGTAGTTATCGCGATTATAATATGTATGGGCATAATAATAAAACGTTTTTGACATAATCACAACAGAAAGGTGATTGATAACTGATCATAAATAGCCGTTATCAGGCAATTTTTCCGACAAAGCCTTTGTTGAGTTATGCAAAGGAAAACATGTCGTAAAAATAGATTAGTGAAGACCTTTTTACGACGCACAGGCGTCTAATGTAAACGATGAACATAATTTTGTAAACAACCATTATTATTATAGAAAATTATAAAGCAATCGCGATGCTTTACTCGTTTTTAGCCGTATTGAATTATCTGGCGCTAAACAAAAACTATGACGATAAAGTTAAGTATGAATACATGCAGGCAGGACTAGTAACGACAAGAACAATGAAAGTATTTTTTCCGCGCCTTCAGTTGACTGAACTCTGACACCAGGGGTGGCTACTACCTCACACGATTACTTACCTACCTAGTTGACTAACTGCGCTGAAAAATTCAATGATAAGTACTGAATTTAAATAATTTCAAGCATCGAAACATCGTTTTTTTATAACAGTCAGTTTATGTAGTTACGAAAAAAAAAAACTGACAGTTTGGATCAAAATCTAAAAATCATGCAGAAATCGTTTAAAACCTTGTTCAGAGTCTAAAAACGTAAAAGCTACAAAATTAAAACCGCTATCTACAATCACTTTATCTTTTTATTTTTTGGGCAAATAAATAGCGTCAATTAATGTCAATGATCAAGGCCAAGAAGGACTTGATATAAGCCAGAAAGTACAGGTCAAAACCACGTTTACACAAAGTATTAATAGCCCAATATAAATCATACAAAAATAAACAACACAACTAGAGTCATAAAAATGTGTGGAAGTTATAAATTATAGCCAACAGAAGCGGCGTTTGGTGTCGATGCAGGAAGCCTAGCATGAAGAATGAAACGCCATTTATACTTAAAGTGTGGAGACAAATAATCGCGGATTTCCTCACTTTTTCATGCGGTTTAAGGCGACAAAGCCATATAATAAACATAATCCAGACCATTTCACCCATCTGAGGGCTCATTCTATAAAAAAAAACGTAGTTTCACGCTTTAAAACCCCCGCTATCTACTCGAAAATAGCCCTTATTGAAATGAACAAATTTATTTGACATTAAAAAACGGGATTATTTATTTTATGGTACCTACCATGTAGTGAGGTCATTGTATTTCGACAACAAAAATCTCCGATTCCATTCATTTTCCCAGACTGAAATACTTAAATAGCCTAGGCTCCAGATTGGCGCCTTGCGGTACGCCAGTCGGTTAATGAGTTTCCTGGTTGATGTTTCAGTCTGTTTGAGATGCAATTAAGTGCCTAGCTACAGAGTTACTCATTTCCGCGGTTACTGTTCGCTTCAAACAGTCTGGAATTTGGTATAAATACTGACATCTGTTGCTTTGCATTGCATGATTTTTCCTCTTGACCTTTTTCAATAATTGGTAATAGATAAGTCTATTACCAATTATTAAAAAAGGTTTGACAGTTATTTTACATTTTTAGTTCAGTTCAGTTCGGTTCTATTGTTAATAATTGCCTTCATGTGTATTTACAAGATGTTAAATAAATTTCAAGTACATACATGCCATGAGATCCGTATTAGCAATTAATCTGTGAAATGTAGGTAATTCGACGCGGAAGTTGCAATATCTCTAAATGGACAGTTTTCAGGAGCTATACGTCCATTTTGCAAGGTTTTGTTTGTGATATCGCTCTGCCTTTTCTTGATAGGTCCCAGGTTCACTTAGGTAGTTGATAAATCATTTACGACAACTGTAAAGAGCATTATTGTGTGTCCAATGACAAATAATTCAGATAAGACTTTCTCAACGCTACTTCCTATCGTAAAGGGTCAAAATGGGTCAATTAACCGGTGGACTACTTTCTAGTTTTGGAGCAAAGCGTGTGGAGATAAATATGGGAGGGGAATCAATGACCTCAATTTCAACTGTAAAAAATCAAACACAAACATAACATGTGGCGGACGCAACGCATGGTGTGAAGATATATTATGAAGGGGTAAACAGTAGTACTAATTGTCCGCAAAACAGTGAGTCTGATTTAAATGATTTGGTAACTGTGTGAAGAATTGAGGAGATTAGAACGAAAACATAGATAAAAGTTTATTACCCTATCTAGAAATAAATCTAGGAACGGCGATGGCGGTCTTATCACTGAAAGCACTCTCCTCAAGACAGCATTTGTAATCAGATAACAATTCCCTTAAGGTTTCTTAATGGATTGGCGTCTTTACCAAAGTTACAGTTATGAAAGAGGCACACTACGTGCAATGGACTGTAGTAGATCTTGCCGGCTCAGCTTTTGCTTCGGTATATACAGTGGATTTAGCCTCTACCTTTCAGAAGAAATCAATAATAATCTATTAGAACAAGCGGAACACTAAGAATAAAGGTGGTACGAACCGTAGGTTTATTCTGCGGCTTGCGTGCCCGTAGAGACATGTAGGCGCGGTCCATGGCCGCCACGGCCCCTGATGTTCCACACAACATCTCGAAACACTGGTGTTCTGACCATGAAATGAACACTGTGTTTTGTGAATGATACTGCACTGCACTATGTTGTAGTGATTGATGGAGGCAGCTTGCTCTCTCGTCTTGTTAACTCATGTACTTTTCCGCGGGAAGATGTCACGTATCGCTGGTGCTATTAGCCATCAGAATTGTACCACTCTCAAGAGTCTTGTGATACCACACTCTGTTGTAGTATTCACTGACGGTTTTAGAGTTCACTTTACCGTGGATTCACTGGTATTTACTTCAACCATCAAAATAACACTGAGCTCTTCCTTCAGTGTCATAGCATGCTTTATAGGCTGTCGTCATGTTGTAGTGTAAAATGACGGTAGTAGAAGAGGCATTGTTTATCTTGCGTCAATCCATTCACTCCTTCGTGGAGTCTAGGCAGATGATGGTCTTGCACTCGCAAATGAGGTATTGTCTTAACACACAAAGCTCTCTGTTATACGACTGCACGTTTGTTGTAGGACCTAGGACGGTTCATTCGTCAGAATTGTTGAGATGATTCCAATAAAGTTCTTGAGATTCGTAGCCAAACCAAACTCTTCTTAGTTGCACTTCCTGGATACAGGATACAGCATCTGGCCTTCCACTAGTCGCAAAAATAGCATGAAGCCAGAAGCTATCAAAGTCGCCGTCTCCGCTGTGTTATACTTGACTCATAGGAATTGCGGAGTTCCTGTCATTAAGTGTAGTAGAGGCTGTTCACGATGAGTCGCTCCACGATACGTAAAGTCCCTTTGAACTTTGCTTATTGTCTCATGTATGTGTGTGTTTCAATATAAACGAACCATCGAAACACAGCTGTTCGCAAAGAAAATCCAAGATAGTCGCGGCGAACTTGAATTCACTACATTGATAAGCACCTCGAAATCGTCTTCGCACTTCGTATTTACCACTCAAACGCGTTCACCGCGCGGAAACACTCTACGCACCACTCGGCACGCCTTCACATCGCGTCTTCGTCAAACCCACTTGAGTCACTCGCTTGTAAACCGACCGACTAACTAAGTAAGTAACCGACTCATGCGTCGAGTGCAACGAGCGTCTGTTGTCGTCAAAAGACGGTCCAGTACTGCGCGAGCGCACGCCCCGCCTGCGGCCCCACTCCCGCGCACTATTTTAGGAGTTAGGGGGACGCTTCTGCTAATTTGGAAGAGGGGAACTTATCAGCTGGTCTGGAAGAGATCTCTCTTAGCAGTCAGGCCGCCATTTTTACCTTTATTTTCCTATCCTTTTTGTGTACACACGAGAGCACACGTCAGAGTGTACACTTTTGTTGTAAAGTCGCCCGTAACTTAGTGGAAGTGCTAGGTGTAAGCCGTGTAAGGGTCGATGTGCTGTTGTGTGTACAATTAAGGGTCCTCTATATTCCCATTACTTAAACTAAACGCTTTTTAGTTCTAGAAAACAAGATAAAAGCAGGATTTAACTGAGGACTATCTTGCCATTGTCGAGTATTCAAGTAATAATACCCGTCAAAAACTAATATAAGGCCTTTGCTACATACATCTTTACCCGTTAAAAAATAAGACTAATTCAATGAGTTAGCTCCTCTGCCTCTTCCTATAAGGTAGGATATTTAATTGAAGTTATCTTCATAAGGTAATTGAAGTTTAAGATCATGTATTGAATTCAAAGTTGCTCTATATTCCATTTGGGACGTGTTGCGGTTACGTACGGTCTTACGGTTAGTTACGGTTGTAGAGATACGGTACTGCAGGTGTTTATTGGTCTGCAAATAGTCAATTAGTAGCTAGAAAGTTGCCGGCTGTAAGGTTCGAAGCCCTAAATCTGCTAGTTAATTAACGACTCGAAAATTGGTTCCATTAAAATGTATGTACGTCACAAGTTCTCTGCTCTGCTCTGTTTCTCTGCTCAAGTTCTCAAGACTCTGCCTGTTCTAAAATCTGCTATTTGCTGCATTTTGTTTTCACATTTAGTATTGAATCTTAGAATTGGATTGCTTTTTGGTTTTCAGCGGTGTCCCGAAACATATGTATACCTACCATCTAAAAGACTTAACTGTAACTTTACTCTGCTCTAAATGTTGATTTTCCATGAGTAGAAGAACCCAAACTTCAGTGACACTTTATATTATGTCGAGTAAAAAGACACATCAGGACTTTTCTTTTCTTATTTAAAAAAAACTGTTACTGCCTGCATACAAATTCCTGTGCTAAGCTTGTAGTTTACCAGAATCGGTCTCCATTGATTTCCCCTGTCCCATGCACGTGCACGATTCAATTAAACCTATGGGAGTGTGCGTACGGTGAGCGAGTCGCTAGCCTACCCCATGGTAGCTCTTATCGCGTGGTGCATAAGTGCTTGAATAGAACAAAAAGGTGTAGCCTCATGAGTCGCTGACTGTACACGTCAGAGAGTCTTGTTTTTGTGTGTTACGCGGTTCCGCCTTACGGTAGCAATACAGGGTGGTTCAGAAAGGTCCTTTGATACTGAAAGGGGTCGCTTAACTAACCAATACAAGCAACTTTTACTATGGGACCAACTGCGAAATATCGAAAAAAATATCAGCTGTTCCATACTAAAATTCGATACCAACTACGCCTCGACTGCTCCCGACCACTCGAGTCTAAACGAAGGCCTTTGCATCTACGTAATGAGATGATTTATACAGCGTCCAGTGGCACCTTCACTCACACTAGATGGGTGAAGAGACCACTCGGCGCTGCAGTGCCTGGGACATTGTTTTAGATGGAGTAGGCTTGCCCAGCACCTATACCATCCTGACAGCTTAGTCGACCTAGCCCACAGGAAAGACAGGTCAATACGTGTGGAGGCAACTGAGCCGCGGGTTTCCTCACGATGTTTTCCTTCACCGTTAGCGAGTGGTATTGCTACTACAAGTAGCAATACCACTACTCGAGTCATGGCGAGCGAAAAAGGCAAACATCTCGCAGAAATCTCGTGCCTTATGTCGAGGATGACATCGTGAGAAGAGGAGATGTGACATTTGCCGCAAAATGAGATTTTTCCTTCGAGATGTGTCGAATGCGAGATTCCCGAGGGAAGTGCCTGGGACTTGTTAGATGGCTATTATTTTGCGCACCGTTCGACGCGCGTTTTATCTTTTTCTGTACGAGAGTGTGCGTGCAATGTGCATGAGCCCTAAGAGTGAAAGCATTCTCTTGAAGCACCGCGGACCACACAAAGACCAATATTATTATTCTATTTGTAGGCGCAAGGGTAGTCGACATAGCGGAAGTGGTGCTTCAAGAAGAAGAAAGGCAACTCGAACGAACTGTTACAACCCATACCTACCACTGTATTTCTACGAAGTTAGATCAAATTTCACCTCAGTCGCCGCCGCATTATTCTTTGTTTGTACCTACTTCAGTTAGATTCTGGCAGTCATGGCGAACACCCGTTTTTGTGTGACATAACAAATAAATAGTGCATTAGTGACTTTTGTGGTTTCCTTCAAGACAAACGACGCGGCCGCCCTAACAACTGGTGTCAGAAGTGTCATGACAGGAAAGTCTTAGGTATCAACTGAGACTCTGTCATCCGAATCCAAGGCCGAGTTTCGTCAAAGTGATCGACAGTAAGACTCCACCCAAGGTCGAGCCTGCATCAGCCGCACACTAGCACCGAGTGATCCGACGGTCAGTCTCCGCTCTGTAGCGTGAGCCCGCGATCTGCACACACAAACCAGTTCCTGCCTGGTCGACGGTAAGCCTCAGCATCAGCTCGAGCCCGCACCACTTACAACCATCTACAGATCTAACTCAACCTCCATCATCCAAGGAAAGAATCCCTCAACGGCAGTCTACAATACAAAGCTCTGTTTAGTGGAAAGTTCCACACCGCCAACTGTCGCCGTCACCGTTATCGCTTGTACTTGTAACCAAGGCTGTAAGTCATTGGACACCGACGTCCTGTGCTTTCTGCGTGCCGCCTGCCGGCATACACACCTACCTACACGTGACATCACCGGGTATGAATGAAACTCGTTGTTATCGTCGTCGTGTTCTTGTGAGTTAAAATTCAAGATTTACATTCAAGTGTCTCAGTGTTACTCTTACAGTGCTATTTTTACAAGGTTTTACTATATTTCTATGCTATTTTACATTTTACAATTTTTACCAAATTTCTAATTTTGTGAGCACTTGTCTAACATCTCACAGCGCAATTAATGTCCGAATTTAAATCTGACTCTAGTCTTAGCAGCTATGAAAAAAAAGCTGCATTTTATGATGAAAGCAAGCCGCTTTGCACAGTGATAGAAGGGACAAAAACAAGCGATTTGACCCGCAGCAGCACAAGTTTCATCCCTTAGGAACAGAGAGGGCGCCACTTCTAAAAATAAACTTTGAAAATTTATAACCGCCTAACGGGTGAACCGATTTCAATGATTAATATCTTAATCGAAAGAAAATCACTTATTGTACAAACAAAAAAATTAGATTAAAAAAAATACTATGATGGCTGCCGTAAATACTACGTTTTCAGATTTTTTATTTTTTATTTGTCAATTTTTATTGAACTATGCAAAAAACTTGTATGAAAAGGGTATGTTTTTTGTAATTCATATCGTTACTAATATAATAATAAATTTAATAAAAAAAATTGCATGCCAATATCATTAGTAGTTTAGGAAATATTTAGGTTTACATGTGCTGGAAAAGCGGGGTATTGCCCTCGCGTCATAGTAACTAAGTAGAGAAAAAAAATATTTTTGTGATGGAATCAAGCAATTTTGCACAGTGATAGTGGAGACTAAAATAAGCAATTTTACCCGCAGCAGCAACATTTTTATCCCTTAGGAACACTGATGGCGCCACTTATTTAACAAAACTTCAAAATTTTGTATAAAATAAACGGCTCAACCGATTTTCATGATTTAAACGCCCAATGGTTGGTTTTTATACCATAATACATATAAAATATAAATAAGTCAAAAAAGTATTGGAAATAAAAATAATAAAAAATATTTTGTAAAATAAAAGTGTTTTCATTGATGATGATGAATCTTGTATTTATTCTTTCTAGTTTTTGACAAATTCTTACACATAATTCCTCGTTTGCCTTGTCACAGATGTGTACAATAACGTTAATGCCTAACAGTTCACGAGTTTCCTTATTTTATTCGGTATACGTAATTTTTTGTCGCTTATTCTGAGTAAACTGTATTCAATGGATTCAATGTAGTATTCCAAATAAAATAAGGAAATTCGTGTCACAGATGTGTATAACGTTGTTACACACATCTGTGACAAGGCAAACAAGAAATGATGTGTAAGTATTTGTCAAAAACTAAAAAGAATAAATACGTGATTCATCATCCTCAATGAAAACACTTTTATTTTACAAAATATTTTTTATTATTTTTATTTCCAATACTTTTTTGACTTATTTATATTTTATATGTATTATGGTATAAAAACCAACCATTGGGCGTTTAAATCATGAAAATCGATAGAGCCGTTTACTTTATACAAAACTTTGAAGTTTGGTCAAATAAGTGGCGCCATCTGTGTCCCTAAGGGATGAAAATGTTGCTGCTGCAGGTAAAATTGCTTATTTTAGTCTCCACTATCACTGTGCAAAATGGCTAGCTTCCATCACAAATAGAAGTTTTTTTCTCTACATAGTTACTATGACGTGAGGGCAATGCCCCGCTTTTCCAGCACATGTAAACCTAAATATTTCCTAAACTACTAATGATATTGGCATGCAGTTTTTTTTATGAAATTCATTATTAAATTAGTAACAATATGAATTATAAAAAATATACCCTCTTTATACAATTTCTTTGCATAATTGAGTAAAAACTGACAAATAAAAATAAAAAAATTACAAAACGTTGGATTTAGGGCAGCCATTACAGTTTTTATTTTAATTTTATTTTTTAGGGTTGTACAATAAGTGTTTTTTTTTCGATTAAGATATTAATCATTGAAATCGGTTCACCCGTTAGGCTGTTAGAAATTTTCAAAGTAATTTTTAGAAGTGGCGCCCTCTCTGTTTCTAAGGGATGAAACTTGTGCTGCTGCGGGTCAAATCACTTATTTTTGTCCCTTCTATCACTGTGCAAAGCGGCTTGCTTTCATCATAAAAAGCAGCGTTTCGGTAAAAAATGGCCGTAGCTGCTATAGCTACTCCAAAGACGTCAGTCTAGTATCGGAAGATAACCTTTCTCTAGAAGCCGAAACCGCTGAATCTTCCTCTAATTCAACCACTAAAAATTCTATTAAAGCCAAAATGGCAGTCACTCTTAGTGTTTTAACAAAATTTATAAAAGGTTACAATGGTGACAAAGAGTCACTCGCTGCTTTCATAACGAACTGTGACAATGCTATGTCTCTAGCTACCCCCGAGCAACAAAATGTGCTCTGCAAATTTATACTCTCTCAACTAGAGGGTAAGGCTCAAGTAGCCTGTAGCTTAAAAAGCTTTTCTAAATGGGATGAAATAAAAGTTTTTCTTAAATCAACTTTTGGCGAGAAAAAGCACGCCACCCATCTTTTAGTGGACTTACAAAATTGCAAACAGCTTCCTTCAGAAGATGTTACAAAATATTCACTGTGTGTTGAAACAATATTGACACGCATACAGTCCGACATTCAATATAACTGCAAAAATCCCGAAGAGCTTCCTGGGCGAGTAGCAGCTATGGAAGATCTTGCACTTAATACGTTCATGCTAGGCCTAAGTGGCACAATTTCGAACATTGTGAGATGCCGAAACCCTGCAACTTTAACAGAAGCGATACAGCACGGAATTGAAGAAGAAAAACTCTTCAATCTAAAGTCAAAATCCTCTCACCGCTCTCAGTGCTCTAAATGCAATAAATCAGGGCACACTTCTTTTGAATGCTACAAAAATAAAAATTCTCAGAATTTTCGATCTTTCCACGTTTCAACCCCAAGCACCTCTCAAGGTCAAAATGCAAACATCAAACAGTGCAAATACTGTAAAAACTTGGGTCACAATATTCAGGAGTGCCGGAAACTCCAATATAAAAATCGGCAAAATGGGAATCAAAATGCTCCTCAAAGTCAAGCCAAAGTGCATGCTCTGCGTGATGACTCAATTAACGATTTAAACATCGAATGATTTCGGCTCAGTGCCTACCGAAATCATGCTCTAAAAATGGCACAAATAAAACCTCTGATTTTGACACAATTTCTACTAAGTCCCAAAACTTAAACTCACCTCGGGCAATGCCCCCGAGTCATGATACACCTCGGAAAAAACCGAGTTCATCTCAGCATTCACTGAGTTCTCTGAATTTTAAAGAAAAATCACTGAGTCCACCTCTGCCTCAAGGCGAGAGTTTTACTAAGTCCACATCTCACGTGCCGCAAAGCGAAAGCACGTCGAGTCATGCTATTTTGAATCAAACTACACCTCGAGAAAATTCGAGTTCTACTAAGTCTACCACGTCAAATGAAAACACACCTCAGGAAAAACTGAGTTCTACTAATTTTACTACGTCTAAAGATACATCTCGCAACAAGTCGAGTTCTACTACTTTCACATCCCGGCAAAATGAGCCGAGGTTCTTAAAACAAAGGTCACTGAAACCTTCTACTAATTTCACTGAATCAAAACAACCTAATGATTCTATTCCTATTTTTGAGACCGAAATCTATACTAAAAAGGTGTCTCTACCACACGTTTATTTACAAACAAACCATTCAACGGAACCATTGTGTTTCCTCATAGATACAGGCGCAAGCCTCAGTATCGTCAAAAACTCAAGTCTGAGAGAAACTCCAGACCTTTCACCCGAAATTGTAAGGCTCAAGGGCATAAGTAAAACTGAATCTTTAATTGAGACACTAGGTACATTCCAGATGGCTATTAACCTACCTCAAGAATCACTGAATTACAAATTTCACGTCACAAATGATGACGTCAGCTTAGAACACTATAACGGAATCATCGGTAGTGATTTCTTTAGCCACTTCAAAGTAAAAATCGACTATCAGTCAAAATCCATATTAATTCAAGGCCAAGCCCTGCCTATTGTTTATAATCAACCCACTTATATTATCCCGGCTCGCTCCGAGGCCGTTATCGAGTGCGCGGTATCCAACTACTCGCCTGAGCTTTATCATAACAACGAAGCTCTTGTTCTAGACCACGTCTTATGCGATGGCGTTTATGTCGCTAATTGCATGGTCTCAGTCAAACCTAATGAAAAGGTTAATATCTCTGTTTTGAACACCACTGACTCAAACATAGAAGTCAAGGATTATTCTGTGACATTAACGCAATTCGAACAGAAGAACCTCACTGAGTCTTGTCACAATATAAACTCGATAACTACTTCTAAATCTGATCGATTAAATAAAGTACTAAGTCAAATTCGCTGCTCTCATCTCAATAATGAAGAACAGAAGTCACTCTTCGAGTGCTGTTCTCAGTACTCTGATATTTTCCATCTCGAAGGTGACCCTCTGTCTTTTACTAATGCTATCGAGCATTCTATTAATTCCGGTAACGCACCGCCTATTCACGTCAAATCCTATCGCTTCCCCGAGTGCCATAAAGAGGAAGTCGACACTCAAGTTCGAAAAATGCTCGATCAAAATATAATCCGTCCCTCTGTCTCACCATGGAGCGCCCCTGTGTGGGTCGTCCCGAAAAAAATGGACGCTTCAGGCAAGAAGAAGTGGAGGATTGTTATCGATTACCGTCGCTTAAATGACGTCACTGTTTCAGAAAGTTATCCACTGCCTTTAATCACCGACATTCTTGATCAATTGGGACATTCCAAGTACTTCAGTACTTTGGACCTCGCAAGCGGTTTTCACCAGATTAAAATGGGCTCAGTCGACGCCCCAAAAACTGGTTTTACTGTCTCTACCAACTCTAGTAGCTCTGGCCACTATGAGTTTGTCAGAATGCCTTTCGGGCTTAAAAACGCCCCCGCCACTTTCCAACGCCTTATGAATACGGCGCTTTCAGGACTTCAAGGTCTTCACTGCTATGTCTATTTAGACGACTGCATCATATACTCACACGACCTTGACTCCCATATGACTAAGCTAAAGCTAGTCTTCGACAGACTGCGCGAATTCAACTTGAAGCTACAGCCAGACAAGTGTGAATTCCTTCGCCGCGAAGTCGCATACTTAGGACACATTATCACAGATAAAGGTGTGTCTCCAAATCCTGAAAAGGTTAAATCTGTCACTGATTTCCCTACTCCGACTAACGTAAAACAAATCAAGTCCTTCCTAGGCCTAGTCGGATACTACAGACGCTTTATTGAGAACTTTTCTAAGTTAACAAAACCACTGACTTCACTGCTTAAGAAGGATGTTCCTTTTAATTGGACTCCGGAACAAGAAAACTCTTTCCAAATTCTGAAGGAGAAGCTCACCACAGCGCCACTGCTTCAATTTCCAAATTTCTCAGCCCCGTTCGTGATTTCTTCAGATGCTAGTAATTGGGCTATCGGTTCAGTTCTATCTCAAGGTGACATAGGAAAAGACAAGCCCATCGCCTACGCTTCTCGTACATTAAATAAGTCAGAAGGCAATTATTCAACTACCGAAAAAGAACTTCTCGCGATCATATTCGCAGTCAAAACTTTCCGTCCCTATGTCTTTGGCCGGAAGTTCAAAATTGTTACAGACCATCGCCCTTTGGTATGGCTGTTTAACGTAAAAGATCCCGGTAGTAGACTCATTCGCTGGCGCCTTAAGCTTGAAGAGTATGACTACGAAATTGTCTACAAGCAAGGTCGTCTCAATTCTAATGCTGACGCGTTATCACGCTGTCCAGTCAATGCAATTCATTCTAATTCCCTGCTAAATTCAACTTATGAGAAGTATTACAAGAATCAGTTTGCTAAAAAACTTTCGGATTCCAACACTGTAATTGAAGAGCACACTGAAGCTCTGCAGCTGACTAAACTGAAAGCAATCACATGTCCAGTCTCATTAGACTTTGACAACTCTATGCCTTATTGCGAAGAGATATTGTCGCAACTCGACAATTCCGCTGACTTGGTCAATGCTGAACGCGAACCTTTTACTATTCAAAGTATAAATGATAAAAATAAAATGTATTATTTTCTATACACAAAGGTTCATCACTATGAAGAGACAAAGTACAAGGACATCTACAACTTGTTGATCAAGCTTAGAGATCTTATTCTAAAAGATAACCCTGAAACCACTGATCTCGCGATATCCGACTTTACAGACCCATTTTCCAAAATTTCATACACAAAAATCTATAATATGATTTCTCGTATTTTTAATAATACTAACATCAAAATTCACATATACAAGAATCAATTGATCTACCCGACTCCTGTCGAGGTCCCCAAAATACTAAAAGAAAACCACGATTCTACTATCGCTGGTCACCCCGGGTCAAAGCGGATGCATAACAGAATAAAAGCTGCCTATTATTGGAAAGGCATGCGTTCTGATATTGAGGATTATGTAAAAAAGTGTAAACTTTGTCAGGTCAATAAACCTCTACGTAAATCAAATAAAGCTCCTATGGAGATAACCTCTACCTCTACGAGACCATTTGAACGATTGGCTCTCGATATAGTTGGTCCCCTACCCGACGCTGGTTCCCAAAATTTTAAATTCATCTTAACCCTGCAAGATGACCTAACTAAATTCTCAAACGCATACCCCATGGTCACTGCGACAAGTGACGAGATAGCTAGAAACCTCGTACACTTTATGTCTCTGTTTGGGTTTCCCAAAACAATACTCACCGATTTAGGTACTTGCTTTACTTCAGATTTGTTTAAACAACTTACTGAAATTCTGAAAATCAAGGCTCTTTTTACTACTCCTTATCATCCACAGACCAACGGAGCGCTAGAACGCTCACACGCTACATTGAAGGAATACTTAAAGTCATTCGTGAACGAAAACCAGAACGACTGGAATTGTTACCTATCTACTGCAATATTAGCATACAATACCAATCCTCATTGTACCACTGAGTTTACCCCATACGAACTTCTGTACGGTTACAAACCTGTCATTCCGAATTCCTTATACGAGACCTCTAGTAATGCTACCTATAACGAGTACATTCGCGCATTGCAATACAGAATGCGTTTTAGCCGCGAAAAAGCTATTGAAAACATCAGAGCTAGTAAAGAAAGGTCAAAACAATATTATGACGCAAACAGTCGCGAAGTAACATATAAAATTGGTGATATGGTTTATTTAAAACAACACCACAGGCTTAGAAAAGCGCTTTCCCCGATATGGAAAGGCCCTTATAAAATTATTAAAGTACATAACAAACACAATGTAACCCTGCGAGTGGGCCGTAAGCATATAAAGCACCACACTAACGAAATAAAGCCCGCTAAATCTTAAACTTTTCTACTAAACTTATTTGCGATACCTAGTATAGCTTAGTGATGTGATGACAGATTGCACTGTGCTATGTTAGACAATATATTATTATAAGTGTAAGAAAACTACTCTATAAGATTTTTAACTTTAAGTTTTTATTTTTAAAAAAAACTACTCTACGTGTGAACTTGTCTCGATATTTGTTAGTAATGTAATTCTAATTGTGAATCAAAGCTCCTTATGGAAGTTACAATGACCGTGCTTCCTCAGTGTAATGCAAATCTATTATTTGAAAAAAAATTGTCAAAATCTCAAAATTTACAAATGGTTATAGTTACCTGTTAAATTTGTAAAATACAGTAAATACTACTCGAGTTCCACTTATGTTTTTACCATGATAATATCCCTGTTTGTTTTATAAGTTTATGTCTTATGTCCTATATTCCAGATGTAATCTTAAATTTAAGTAAATTTTTATAATAAGTACTACATTTTTAATTATACTTTTTGTGTGTTAATTTTAAGTTCTAAATGACTTTCTAAATTTTTGTTTTCAATGTTTACTAAATTTTTGTTTCAACTTCGCTTCATTTTTAAGGGATGAAGCTCCGTCAAAAGGGGGGAGCTGTTACAACCCATACCTACCACTGTATTTCTACGAAGTTAGATCAAATTTCACCTCAGTCGCCGCCGCATTATTCTTTGTTTGTACCTACTTCAGTTAGATTCTGGCAGTCATGGCGAACACCCGTTTTTGTGTGACATAACAAATAAATAGTGCATTAGTGACTTTTGTGGTTTCCTTCAAGACGAACGACCCGGCCGCCCTAACAGAACGACAGCTTTTGTGAAACCAATTAGGAATTGGAAAAAGGTTAGCGTCAAAATTACTACTTATCACAAAAAACTATCGTAGAGCCTCGGGTTTATAAAATCGATTTTCGAGAGTACCTAGCTCAGATACCTTTTCTACACAATGTCTTGTCTAACCCTATAGAAAATAGAAACGTCAAAGTAATACAAGGTGTTACAAAAGAACTTTTTTGTTTTGTATTAGCTCAAATTTAAAAATATGTATGTTCGTGTAGGTGCATTTACATAACTTGAGTTGTTAAAACGTTGTGAAAGTCAATGAAAACAATATTTGAAAAATACTTTTCTCCCGCCACATAGTTCACATTTTATTAATTTAAAAATTAACGAACGTCATAGATAAAAAAAAAATTTGGTTGTGATCCCTAACACCGGGTGCTATTAACCTGTAAAAAGAGTTAGGTACTTTTGTAACACCTTGTATAGTACAGTTGTAATATTGACAGTTTATTACGTAGACGAGCCTTCCCCGCGAGTTCGTCTCCGTGAATATTTGTCGTGCTAACTTGCCGACCCTCCGGAAAAACTTCCCATAAAGAGGTGTTTTAAAGTTTTACAGGAAACCCTTTCTAAAAAATAATCAAATTTTAACGATTACACAGGGCAATTTTTAAATAGCATTTTTCCTGAAACACTTCAAATTCTAGATGTGATTTGCAACAACTTTGGTTCTAAGACTTTTCGAAAAGCTCGATACACTTTTTTTAACGTTTCTTATTCTTTAGAAGTGTGCATTCCCAGCGCTGCCTGTGCGGCGGGCATTCGTGCCCCTCTACTATCTACCACCTTTTCAGCCTCTGCTAGTCATATTTTAGAATAGAAAAAAAAAATACGCTTTTACCAAAGTCGTGGAACAAAAGTTGTTGGAAATCACATTTACAATTTGGGGTGTTTGAGGAAAAAAGCTATTTAAACATTGTCCTGTATTAATGCCCTCGTCTACTGAAGCAGCATTGAACTTCGCGCAAATGCTACAGTAGAGTCACTCAAACGATCTCAAATAAAAACCAAGACTAAGCAAGTACTTTTAAACGAATCAATATATACAGGGTGCACTCTACGTGCTGTCGTGTGTACAAGTTTTTTGTATTGATCAGTAGACAGCCTACTTAAAGTTCGGCTATCGACTTAGAGTACACCCTGTAGAGACCAACAATTCCTAGGCAACAACAGGATCAATTAAGGCCCGATTAATGGCTCTTAATCGTTACCAATTGAGACAGCTTTCGCACAAATGACGGTCCATCTTCTAGTCACCTATTTCGCGACAAAAAATATAGGAACTTAAAGGCAGAGTTGCTCTTGCTTTCCACTGTTTTGCTAAAAGGCAGACTTCTGAGACGTCTTATATGACAATACTAAAAAAATTGCCTTATGATACATTTCTGCTTTTCATGCAAGAAGGATCCCACTAATATGCGAAAGTTAGTTAGTGTGTGTTGTGTACCTTTGTTCGTTACTCTTTTACGGGTTCATTACCATGACACATCTAGGTTTGCCGACCTTCCTGGGAAGTACACCGTTAGGTCTTCGCGTTTTCCTCCAAATGAGGCTCACTCAAGATAAACATGGAAAACAATGTTGCATTAAAAACAATAGAAAAACAAAAGCAAGCGCCCGGAAACCAACAATCGCGACCAACTACGTGACGAATCTAGAGAGCATTACAGTTACTTACAGAAAGGTGGTGGAAGATTCGGAATAAGGAGAAAAACTGAAAGCTTGGCCGCTTGTGGCGCTAGTTGGTTGATACGCTAGTTGCTGTTCCTTGCGATAATGCATTCGACGTGGAGTGGTGGTGGAGTGTGATGAAGCTAAAGGATGAGTCGCGAAAGAGGAAAAACCCCGAGAGGTAAAATCGGTCGGTTTCCAGTTTTTTCGCCTAAAGGCTTTCAACCACAACTTTCTTCTTTCGATTTCTCTTGGGAATTGGTGTGATCCTATATTGTTACAATAAACAGCCACACAACGAGGCATTTTGCTGTTATTTTAGTGAAATTACGAAAAAAATGACGTTCACAATAGGCAGATGACAGCTCGTTAGACACAAACACCGGAAGCGCCATCTGAAGTGAGCAAATGGCAGTTTTTCTCCCCATTGTATAAGATCGGAACGGAAATGGAGGCCCGAGATTGAACTGGAAAATAAAGTATCCTCCCGCGCACTACACCTGGCTAGACGTACCGATGGCAGATGGACAAAGTCCATTGCGGAATGGCGACCCCGAGAGGGGAAGATATCGGTTGGTAGATCACCAGCCAGGTGGTCCGACGACATAGCCCACGTAGCCGGAAAACAGTGTTTGCTTCTGGCACAGTATCGTGAGCGGTGGCGTGAGCGTGGAGAGGCATTTACTCAGCGGTGAGTGTTAACAGCCTAATGCTGATGATGAAGATCACGAATATTTTTTTATTGTACAAAATAGACCTTGGAATAAACATTACAAAGTATATGAAATCAAAACACGAATATGGGAATTCAAAGAGAAATTAATTTCAAAACTTCGTCAATGTGAACGCAATAGCGTCATGGAATAACCCCCAGAAGTCACGGGGAAAGGCTAGTCGGATCTCAGAACTCCCTATCTAACTGTCAACAGCTGTATCCAAAGCGCACAAATTGTCCAATTACATCGAATCAAGTTGCGACATCGCTTGTCCCTTTTACACTTGGACCGTTTGAGACAATTTTTGTGCTCCACCGCCATTGCTGGAGTTTCTACGCTAGCCTTCTAGCCTTCTACTCACATATTAAATCTGTGGTCTATCTAACTAATAGTTTGTTTTCTCCCATGTTAACCTAACCTTTGCAACGCGTTGCATGGAGTAAATATTGGAGGACAGTAAAGTACCTACACACAAAAGCACGTCAACCTTTACATGCTAGAACTTTACTCGGTTACGTTACGGGCGACTTTACAACAAAAGTGACAACTCTGACGTGCTGTTGTGTGTACACAAGACAGCACGTCGACCTTTACACGCTAGCACTCTACTCGGTTACTTTACGGGCGACTTTGCAACAAAAGTGTCTCACGTGCTGTCGTGTGTACATATTCATGATTTATTCTGCAGATTTTTTGACTGCGGTAGAGTACCCGGACGGAAGCCAGCTACGCATCCGTTCGCTGCAGTGAAGCCAGGTGTGCCAGGGCCAATATGATTATTCTTTCTATTGTTTTATTTTGTCTCTTGTTTTACATCTCAGCTCGCGTAGCATGAGGCGGTGTTAGAGACTTCTATGGGTTTAAAACTTTATGTATCTCACTCTTTTGTTTGAAGTAGAGCGGGATGGACAGAGTCCTAACACCCTAACACGCATGCTACGCGAGCTGATTGAGAAAATCGTATCGAGAATTCCACACTATTGAAATCTCTGAAAGGTGCAATGAGCGCCATTGGCGAAAATTATCAAATTTTTTGTCTTTATAGCCTTTGCATCTACGTAATGAGATGATTTATACAGCGTCCAGTGGCATCTCCACTCACACAGCAAACAACATGGGCGAAGATACCACTCGGCGCTGCAGTGCCTGGTACATTGTTTTAGATGGAGTAGGCTTGGTTTTGCAGTAGCATAAATAATTTAAAAAGAATAAAAAATGTGGCGCTGAAGGAAACCCAGACCGCTGGACTAAGCTCAGCGCTCCAGCGAGGTGGCACGGTGTTGTCGGCTCCTTGCTCGTTACCGGCTTCGGGTCGACAACCGTTACGTGTCGTGGGAAAGTGCCCTATGGAGGGCAAACTATGTTAGGACTCCCCGGCTCCCCGGCTCCCCCACACAGGATACTTTTTGCAATTTCGCGTTTTCGCGAACCTAAACTAACGCTAAAGCCGCGGTTTCGCGGTCTTAGTACACTTGGAAAAAAACCGTCGTCAAAGCATAATACAAGGTGTTACAAAAGATCCTTACTCTTTTTACAGGGCAATAGCACCAGGTGATAGGGATCACAATTTTTTTTGCTCTATTACGTTCCGTTGATTTTTTACTGTGGCGAGAGAAAAGTATTTTCACAATGTTCACAAACAACTCAAAGCTATGCAAAAGTTTCACGACGCAAAGCTATGCAAATGCACCTACACACACAATAATATTTTTAAATATGAGCAAAAACAAAAAGTTGTTTATTTTTCAATTAATTAAAATTAAAAATAGATTTTACAACGTATTTTTACAGGACCACACGGGAAGTAGGTATGCCTTTTCAAACAAAAAAAGAATCATCAAAATCGGTCTACCTAGAAAAAAGTTCTGAGGTAAAAAACCTCCCGATAGACAGGAGCTATCTGATACACCCTGTATTATTTATGAAGCAATACGGTCCCAACCCAACAAAGTTGCAGAACAGTCCAGTGCCATTTAGTGCAATCTAAATTGAATCTTAACAGCTGTCCGGAATCTTAACGTCGGCCACGTCCATGGGAAGGTATTCCGGTCGGGCTAAATACAAGGTGTTACAAAAGATGCTAACTCTTTTTACAGGGTAATAGCACCCGTTGATAGGGATCACAACCTAAATATTTTTATTGCTCTACGATGTTCCGTTGATTTTTAAATTAATAAAATGTGATCGGTGTGGCGGGAGAAAAGTATTTTTTAAATATTGTTTTCATTGACTTTCACAATGTTTTAACAACTCAAACCTTTGCAAATGCACCTACACCCACAAACATATTTTTAAATTTGAAGAACAAAAGAGTTATGAAAAAATTTCAGTTTTGATGTTATAAAATAAAAATTGTTTTTTTCAACTTTTTTTTACAGAATTGACATCCTGTTGACCAGTAGGTTACACCCTGTAAAAAGAGTTAGGATGATTTGTAACACGTTGTATACCATTTGCTGTCCTGTGAAGTGTTGTATTGCTGATTTTTATAGCAGGGCTCATGTTCTGGGGTTTCTCTAACTAGACATGAACGAAAGCGCGAAATAGTGCACTTCGAAGTAACGATATATTTCATACCGCGTGATATTACGTTATATCATGATGACACCAAACATGATACATACATACATGACATCAGCACACGTCATGAAACATGACAATTCAGCACACGTCGTGAAATATGACAATTCAGCACACGTCATAAAACATGAATGAATGACACTTAATTTCCGTACAGTTCATTCATTTCACTACACCAGATGATATGAAGCATGGGCAGCATGACACATTCCAGCACACTTCATTACAGTACAGTGTCAGTAAGTGTGCTGAAATGCCATGTGTCATGCTTTATTCTCTCGTGTAATGCGTAATATTTCATGTCACCCTTGTGTGATATTTATTTTATAATATTATGAGCATTACCTACACATGTCTACTAACTGAATCTTTATGGTTCTGATATTATTCGGACGCCGGAGGATGGCGGATAAGAGGAGACTTTTGCTTCCTCCTATTTGTTCAATATCAATACAACTACCGGTACGGTATTTTAAACCAAATCGCACGTCAAGTTTACCTGTGTGCGGTTTACCATTAATGAGCTGTTTTCAGCACAAATTCACAGAGCATTTCATAGATGACGCCTACAGGTATGGCCATAGAAGAACCGGAATACGGCCGTCAAAATAAATCTGTGCTAATCGAAATTTGACAGCCGTATTCCAGTTCTTCTATGGCCACGCTATGAAATGCTTTGTGAATTTGTTTTGAAAACGGCTCATTAAAAATAAACTTTTGCATTTTTACATGGAATGTTTTTGATGGGTTCCTTTTTTACATAGCAACGAATTGACTAGATTCTTACTTTGGATCGTCTACGTATGTTACTTAAAATTATTAGAAAAGCGCCTAACCCAGACAGTTTTCTATTAGCTTAAGTTGTTGTTTAGAGAGACAATAGAATTCGAAAATAGATTTCGAAAAGCAATAGATTTAAATACATGTTTAATCTCTACACATTCCTCAGTAACAGTCTTTGGAAATGTTGCAGTGAATTTCAACATACTCAGACTATACTTGTTGATATGTTGTTGAAGGGAAGGGAATATGCCATCGTATTTTTATTTAGGTTTGTATATCATCAATAGGTTGAAGAAAAACAAAACCCCCCCGACATTCAAATTAGCATATAATATCATTAATGATTCGCTCCGAACTGTGAACTCGCGAGTGTGAAACTTTTTGCTAACCCCAATTGCGCAGGCATTGCATTTTACAACCCCATACCTCAGCAACCCTTCGACCAATTTGGCTCATGTTCGAATTTAAAAATTCTTTTAATTTAATTTACCTGCCTACCAAATTTCACGATGATCCGACCTTTACTCAAGTTATCGTCGAACGAACATAGATACAAACATACAAACGCCGGATTGTTCCAGTAGACTCGGAGAACTTCGCTCGCTTCGCTCGCTCGTTCAATAAACGGCTGAACCGATTTCGATTAAACTCTTTGAGAGTCTAAGAACACTCGTTGGTTTTATTGTCCCACTGCCTTTGCCCAGCAGTGGGACAATGACACCAGGCTAACTAAAAAAAAAACTTAGTCCATGGAAGGGATTTTTGAGCCCAGTCGGATAACGCCCTTTGACGAGCAAACGTGATAATGATAGCTTACCGTGGGAACCCCTGAGATAAACGCATTCAATGTATACCTAGTTGAATCACACACACTACATTTAGTTCGGCGTAACTCTAGACTTTAACCCCTGTTATAATAGTGTAATCATAGCTTGGATGGAATTGATTAATTAACGTTCGTTCTCTGTTAGGTACACAAACTGTTAGCATTGTGGTTTCACATGATGAAAGTTGAAATACAGATGTTTTTTTTAACCCTTGATAGTTGATACAAAAAGAGAGGTATCCGCTATGTGGCGTGTGCGTCTGTCTGTGTGTCTGTCTGTGGCACCGTATTTCTCTTAGACAGTTAATTCGCGCTACCAGTTTGCCGATGTCAGTAATTTTGGTGCCTTGGCGGATCACTGCATTCCGTATCCTGTCGCAGATTACAGGATCAGGGGTACGCAAAGATCCTTGAAGAGGCCAAGACAAGGCAAGAACTATTTTGTTACCAATATTGGAACTTTATAGCGCCCTATACAACGTGTTACAAAACATCCTAACTCTTTTTACAGGGTGTAACCTACTGGTCAACAGGATGTCAATTCTGTAACAAAAAGTTGAAAATATCAATTTTTATTTCATAACCTCAAAATTTAAATTTTTTCATAACTTTTTTGTTTGTGGTATTAGCTTAAATTTAAAATATGTTTGTGTTTGTTAGTGCATGTGCATAGCTTTGAGTTGTTAAAACATTGTGAAAGTCAATGAAAACAACATTTAAAAAATGCTTTTCTCCCGCCACAGCGTGCACATTTTATTAATTCAAAAATCAACGGAACATCATAGAGCAAAAAAAAAATTTAGGTTGTGATCCCTATCACCGGGTGCTATTACCCTGTATAAAGAGTTAGCATCTTTTGTAACACCTTGTAGTTACGCCGTTAAAACGTCATTGCCTGCCTACTCATAATTCATCACACTCACATCCAATCGCTCGTTCCTGTTGTCAACAACGCAATGACGTAACGATGGCGTCCCACTAGACGGACAAAACAGGGGTTCCTCGTTTTTCTCCTACAGCCAGCAAACTAATCCTCTAGAATTAGAATCAGAATATTCTTGTACTACAAAAACCTTAAGACAGCATTCATAAATCGTAATTGAAGCCGTCAAAGGGAACCCATTTTGGCACCATTGCGTTACAGACTCAGGCCCCAGGTCACGACTCACGATCACCGCTGACGTCATCCAATAGAAAGCCCCCATACGCTAACAAGGGACGGCCCATAAAAGTTCATTGACAACAATGCTGGGACGTCATAGCATACGAACACAGAATAATACTACACGAAAACTTGAGGGCTTTCGGACGCTCAAAAGAACCCTTCAAAAAGCATGGCCTTAATGAACCGTTTTCAGCACAAATTCACAAAGCATTTCATAGATGGCGTTGGCGCCTACTGGCGTGGCCATAGAAGAACCGGAATACGGCTGTCAAATTTTTCTTAGTACAGATTAATTTTGACAGCTGTATTCCGGTTCTTCTATGGCCACGCCTGTAGGGGCCACCTATGAAATTATTTCTGAATTTGTGCTGAAAACGGCTCATTCATTGTAGCATTTCATATTTTGGTGACATAACTCTCACGATGTTTTTCTTCGCGGCTTTTGCTCCGCACTTATTGGCATTGTCTTTCCCGTGGGCTAGGCCGGGAAAGCTGACAGTATGGTATATGGATAGGTGCTAGGCAAGCCTACTCCAACTAAAGACCCCAGTACACATGGGCCCAAGCAAGACCAAGCCAATCATCAAACACCATTGCGCGCCACTATGTAAAATCGCCCGGAAACATACACCCCAATCATACAGAATACAGGGCAATTTTTAAATAGCTTTTTTCCTGAAACACGTCAACTTATAAATGTGATTTCTATCAACTTTTGTTCTACGACTTTTCAAAAAGCTCGATACTTTTTATTTATTGAACATTTCTCGCGCTGCCTCCTCCACTCTCTACCACCTTCTGCTCCTATTTGTTACCGAAGGCCGAAGTAAACAGTAGGTGCAAAGGCCTATTGCAGAAGTGCTAAATCATAACAAAGCATAATATCTTATTTGGTCACCTTTCCCATTGAGTCAATATTCCCACGGTCTAGACTCTAGAGTTTATCTGCTGCGCTTACGCAAAAGTTGCCATTGCGAAGATTATTTTATACCTCATTGCTAACTCGCGAGTTATATCATGAGGTCTTGTGACATTTCGGGAGGTTAATGTTGATTCTAAGCAGGTTTATTTGCCACACAATCTAGTCTAGATCTGTGAAATAAACTAAGGTAGATGTTTCCCTCGCACATTAGTGAAAATAAAACATATCTATTGTGTTTTATAACCAAAAACTCAAAATCTTAGCCGTGTTTCACCGCAATCACATTGTAGAACTGAATTAAATGATATTGGTTGAGTGAACGATTTTGCTATTTTCTTCACTCAATATGCTTTAAAATAGAGTCGGAATCCCTACCCCTATCCCAATCGCTTTCGATGATAGTATGTGTCAAAAAAATGCAGTCTGAAGTTAGTCAGCACCCATATAACGTCAATTTGAAAGGGATCGCGATAGATTCAAAAGTGCTTTAGACAGAAAAAACAAAAAGTGCCTCAGAATCTAAGCTAAGCCTTTTCGATAGATAACGCATTGGTAGGTAATTCTACCTAAGCGCCGATTGTATAGGTTTAGCCAATATTAGTCATACGTTTCAAACCGATACTTGTAGTCCTTTTACATATCTGCAATATGAATCATTAGCCTCACTATTTTGTAAGCGATTCGAGTCATAATAAGAGTACTTACCTAATTAGCATTATCAACATGCATGTGCCATAGGAAATGCAGTACGTCCCGCAATAGGCAAATTTAAAAGAGCCGCGCTAATATAAGGTGTTACAAAAGGTCCTCTCTTTTTACAACATTTTATTTGCGGGAAAATAGCCCTTATTCAAATGGACAACCTTTTTTTTACTTCTACTTATGCGAGTATTTGCGGTTCTTATGCTAGATAATACAGGGGCTGGTCCTTCGAGCCGGATGGCCGATTTTAATAGCTCAAATTGAGCGTGCCAACTGAAACATTTTTGCTTTTAGCGTAGCGCTATGTTAATCAACACATGGATGGACACCCAAGACACGCATGACTTCTTCTGCACTATTGTTTCTAAAATACATTTGCAAGTAATTTTCTTTGTGAGACCTCGTGTGTAAGGTTTAGCTGAATGAGGGCTACCGCGCTTGGATTTGCCGCTAGGGGCGCTAGTGTTGCGTAAGGTCAGAAATGTCACTGTTTGCATGGGCTATACGCGGGTTTATTTCTAATAGCTTTTGCCCGCGACTTCGTCCGCGTGATCCACAGAAAAAGATATGTTGTTTACATTACCCCTAAGTGTAATAGCGTGATAATATGTAGCCTATGTGTTATTCTGATGTCTAAGCTATCTCCATTCCAAATTTCAACCAAATCCGTCCAGCCGTTTCAGCGTGAATGAGTAACAAACACACTCACTCACAAACTTTCGCATTTATAATACACCGTGGAATTTTAGTGGTTTTAAAGCCGAAGGTATTTAGTTGCACTCGTGATTCTGAGTCAAATTCCAAAATTTTACTTCAAAACGAGCAAAAAAAAAAACACTTCCCAATACAAACTGCTATCGCCAATCGACACCATTTGTATGGAGAAGTGAATTGTTTATCTTTCGGAAAATTTATTTCTAATTGTTTTTCGAACCACACCGGGCTTGCTTGTTATGTTTTATTGGTAGTTTTAAGATAGGTATTAAATATTATTTTAATGTAAGTAAACTTTTTTTTATGTCCGACATAACTAACTTTACGAGCATCGTGACCTTACTAACAAACTACTTAGTTGTTTGGCGGAATTACTGTTTTATGATAAGTTTTTTGGCCTGAATAAACATTTACTTACTCGACAGTGGCGCCAACTAGTGAGCACTAAAACGCTAGCCCTCATGGCATGTTAGCATGCCTAGCGTATTCGGGTCTTTGTGATGTAAACTAGCTGTATGTAGTGCTGTCATGATAATGTGGGTTATTCCAAATTATTTTGGCACGCATCGTGCTCTTTTTCCAAGTCATGATTTGTGTGTGATATTTTCGTTACTGGAAGTGCATCTGTATGTAAATGCGCTATCTACAAACTTGTAGGTGTAGCTCAAACGAACAGTAAAAGTATAGAACCTGAAAACAGTGGGTAAAGATTGGGCCCACTTCTTAAAACTACAATTCATGACAATCCGATGCACAGTCAGCGACACGCTAGGATACCCCTTTGGTTCGATTGGCGCCTTTATGCCGCTCGTGGTCAGAGCTACCATGGGGTATCCTTTACTGTGGCCGACCGTACATTGAGTGGTTGGTTAGTAACCTGACCTTTTTTGTAACCTTTCTAGTGCCTAATCGGCGCCGCAATGATCGAATTGACATAGTAAATAGCATTGTCAGTTTTATGAAATGGCCCACAGATGGTCTAAAACACAGACTGGCAAAAAAAGTTACAGATGGTAACGCAATGGTGCCAAAATGGGTTTCCTGTTGACGGCTTCAATTACGATTTGTTTATGGTGTCGGTTTTTTTAATGTTTTTTTAGTACAGCAAAGAATATTCTGATTCTAATTCTAGAGGATTAGTTCTCTGGTTGTAGGAGAAAAACGAGGAAACCCCGGTTTTATCCTTCTGTTGATGCCATCGACACGCCATTGCGGTACAGACTAAGGCCCCAGCCCCCTTAGCACGCTGACCTTTTGCCTACTCTCAACTGTCACCTGAGCCATTTAACACTGAGTTGACAGTTAACAGTGGCTAAGGTGACAGTTGAGAGTAGACAAAAGGCCAGCGTGCTAAGGGGGCAGGTTTAACACGCGGTTTGATAGCGGTTAAAACCAGCGTAAGAAGCATCTAGTCAGAAAATAATTTAGTCTAGTCAATTCAAAAAAAAAAAGAAATAACTTGGTAAGTATAAACTCAAATTTTTAATTCGAGTCCACGGAATGACAGTTGCTAGTATGCCACTGACAGATAAAGCCTTTGTAGCAACTGTCATTCCGTGGACTCGAATAAAAAATTAGAGTTTAGTCAAAAGGTTCTTTTAATATTTGAGAGAAGGCCTGAAGTAAAGAATGACATGATTTAAAGCACCTTTCTGTCACGTTATTAAACAGACATAACATAACTACCTAATAATAGCCTTTCTTTCGCAACATGATAATTAAACAAAACACGTGCTTTACATTGTTGTTTTAGGTACACACGACAGCTACGTTACGGGCGACTTTACAAGAATAGTGTACAGTCTGACGTGCTGACGTGTGTACAAAACGACATCATGAAAAGGTGAAATGTTAATTAGGAGTCCGTTCCAAAACGTGCAATAATCGCTCTGACAAGTGCGAGTCGTTCCAAAACCGACTCAAGCGACACTCTGACAGTTACGCGGGTTGTTTTCAGCCAGCTTAGTTTTATCAAAATCGGTTCAGCCGATTATGAGATATGCTAATTTGAAGCTAAATTGTCGGAGGTATTTTTAATTACACGCTCGTTTTGGAACGTACCCTATTTAAGATAATTAACTGCTTTATAAAAAAACATACGAGACACAGCACAGATTAGTGAGAAGAAATAGGTACCTACAATGTACCTGGCACATCGTTAACGTTGATTAAAAATGCAAATTCAAAAATGAAATCGAATGATGTTTAAATTAGGAATCATGCACTGGCTAAATCTGGCCAGTATTTATAGGATCAAAGACCTGTTTATTGAAATTAAATAAGTCTGTTAAGGGTATACACGCATGTTTTTGCCCCTCCGGTTGGTAACGAATGTCAAAAGGCCATTCGTCATATCATTGTGCCTGAATTTCATTTAGCCTTTGTCCCCAAGGCATTTTAAGATGCTCGTTTCTCTAACGTCTCTGGTCTCTCTGGTCGGCAATTTAACTGATTCAAAAGAAGACAGCTATTTAAAAATTGCCCTGTGTAAACACAACCTCGTTGATAACTAAAATTATCAGAAATGAAAAAACTTCACTGGTGAAAAGGTACACACGACAGCAAGTCAGACTACACTTTTGTTGTATTGTCGCCCGTAACGTAACCGACTAGAGTGCTAGCGTGTAAAGGTTGACATGCTGTCGTGTGTACAAAGCTACTGCACTGATTCCGAGTGATCTGCTGCTGTCCGTTGAGGAGTTCCGTTCTACATCTCCGAAGTTATTCATCAGATGTTCACCATTTTTTATGGGACCACACGGGAATTAGCCTTTCGACCAAAAAAAGAACCATCAAATTCGGTCCACCTAGAAAAAAGTTCTAAACTTCTGTGGCCACAAACATAAATTTAAAAAAAAATATACGGTTTGGCTTGAGTACTTTTTACACTTTTTGTTTTTTTTATAGCATTAGGGGTTAGTGCTCTAGAAAAAACAAAACAAACAGCAACCTGTGCTAGAACATTTTAAAACATTTATAATAAGTAAAAAAATCACTTATGTTTTTTTTGTAGACTTAAATTACTACCCCTTAACACCCGTTCCTATATTTAAATGAAACGGGTCGAGAGATGTCGACGCAACCCAAATAGCTGCTTTAATCATACGAAAAGTATTATAACCCCGATAATTAAAGGAGGTCAAACGACGGCAGGACGATAACTCTGTCTGGTTATTTTCAATTTGGCACAATTTACATTATATTTGCAGCCTGAAAATATAACTGGTTCCCAGAAAGAATTCACGATACACACCACGACATTAAACTGAAATTTTCTGAGCCTACAACTTGACTTTGACTCTCGTTTGACTTTTTAATCGACAAAAAAGAGGAGGTAGTCAAATTGTATTTTAATTTATTTAGGCCCCGTTTCTGAATTGATTATTATACTAAGTAAATACTTAACTATCGTTCTGTCACGTTCTTTTGTGAGAAATCCGCAGAGGCAGAACGATATTTAAGTGCTTGCTTAGCGAATTTCTCAAATCCGAAACCGGCAGTTATTCTAACTGTTGTATGCTTAATGTTGTACCGAATAAAGACTTTTCTATTCTATTCTAAATGGTCTAAATTCTAAATGGGTCGACCGTATGTTTTTTTTTTTTTGGTTTTTTTTATGAACTTTTTTCTACGTGAACCGATTTTGATGATCTTTTTTTTGTTTGAAAAGGTACACTTCCCATGTGGTCCCATAAAAAAATGGTGAAGATCCGATGAAGAACTTCGGAGATGGAGAACGGAACTCCTCAACGGACAGCAACAAATCACTCCGAATCAGTGCTAGTGTACCTTTCAACAGTGAAGTCGTTTTTTGTTTTGTTAATTTTGTTTTATAGGCGGTGGTAGCCCGACACACAAGGCGTAAGGTCCCAGGATCGTATCTGTACGACTTCGTTTATTTTCACAGTTACTTTCATTGGTGGATTTTTAGTAGCAATACCACTCGCTAAACTGAAGGAAAACATCGTGAGGAAACCTGAGCGTCTGAGGCATAGGTAATCAACGCGAAAATCGCCAATCCGCCGATACTGCGTAATTTAGGAAGTAAACACCCATAAATCCTTGCAAAATAGCAACAGGAGAAACAGTAGTTAGTTACTGGTCGGAAAAACAAACCAATAGTACAAGAGCTATGTACAAAGTAAACGGAACCAAACCTAGGCGTGCGGCCACAAAACATGCGTACAGAAATAACAACCGTGCGTGAATGGAGGCGTGAGTACAGTGGGACAGATCAATATTTACCTTACTAAAGAGCCTCTAATAACTACTATATTTTAAAAAATTCAATACCCCGACATTTTAGCTTCAAATAAGCATACTCGTATGACATACACGGCTGAACCAATTTTGATAAGACATATCTAGACACGCGGTAGCGTGGCAAACCAAGTTCAAGGAAAAAACTGGCGAACGCACCGTGTGTATATTTACCTGAACCATTCGGCCACACTTTTTACCCCTTCATAACTCTATCTATTTTACATAAACACATGAAATTTGGCACATTGTTTAGGACCCCTGAGATTAACTACAGCGCAAAATTTCATAATTACAGATGAAACGGTTATTGAGATCTAAGAACACTCCCTGCTTTCAATTAAAAAAACCGCATCCAAATCGGTTCACCCGTTTAAGAGCTATGTATGGTTCCACCTGCGCGGACTCCAGGTGGAAGATTGGAAATAACTGGCGCAGGACAGAGAGAGATGGCGTCTTTTGGTTGCGGAGGCCAAGATCCACTTCGGGTCGCTGAGCCAGAGCGTAGCAAGTAAGTATTTTTAACTTCGGAAAACGGAACAGCCAGCCTAGTCGCTAAAACCCTCTGCGTGGAGCTTCACGTTTCCCCATAAATTTATCCATGGGTCAAGCACTTGTAACTATATCAAATACGTTTGGAGCATTCGAACTGATTACTTGAAGCCGCAGCCGCCAGTACTTTAAAGTCTAAATATAACCGCGCAAGGATGAACTGTTACAATAAAATGTTAGAATGATCGGCCCGCCGCCCGCGCGAGAGAGCATTCCTACCTTGAAGATGTTTGGAGTTCAGAGAGATGGGATCTAAGAAGGAATACTCTTTTTGTATTTTACAAAGCACTAACCCGTGCTAGGGATCATTATAAAGATTCTTACAAGGTTAAAAAAATCGCTCGGGACAGGACTTGAACCCGCAATCTCTTGCATGCCGCAGGCACTCTACCAATTGAGCTACCGAGTCAAACTGCCGATTCGAATTTCCCAACCTCATGATACTTGTCTTACGGACGATGGGGCGCCATCTAATGTGATAGTTTGCACTTACATCACGAATTTGCATCTTTGCAGACAAAATGCTCATTGGAATTTGTATTGGAATTTGATAGAGTGCCTGCACGGTATGCAAGAGGTTGCGGGTTCAAATCCTGTCCCGAGCGAATTTTTTTACCTTATAAAAATCTTTATAAATTATACTCTACCGGACCATCCATAATATTAGCAAGATGCAAGATGTCGCTGAGAGGATGGAAGATGGAGCCGAAAAGTCTTGTCATGGAGGCCTCGTATACACCGTGGAATTTTAGTGGTTTTAAAGCCGAAGGTATTTAGTTGCACTCGTGTTTCTGAGCCAAATTCCAAAATTTTACTTCAAAACGAGCGAAAAAAAAAACACTTCCCAATACAAACGGCTATCGCCAATCGACAACATTTGTATGGAGAAGTGAATTTTTTTTTCGCGCGTTTTGGAATGAAATTTTGTAATTTGGCTCGGAATCACCAGTGCAACAAAATACCTTCGGCTTTAAAACCACTAAAATTGCACGGAGTAGGAACGCGAAGTGTGGGCAGATAGGGCTAATTCTCGAGAATCTCGCATTCGACACATCTCGAAGGAAAAATCTCAATGTCATGTCATTTTTCGATCTCGACTGCTCCCGACCACACGAGTCATGTAGACATGAGCGAAAAAGGCAGTCAGAAATATCGTGCCTGATGTCGAGGATGACTTCGTGAGAATACGAGATGTGACATTTACCGCAAAATTAGGTTTTTCCTTCGAGATGTGTCGAATGCGGGATTCCGCTGCACGATGGTCCGACGACATCAAGGCCTAATTCTCGACAATCTCGAATGTGATTTATTACTAAGGTTTTCTTCGTAGAATCTCGAATGCGACATACCCGAGAATTTGCCCCCTGGGCCACAACAGCCGTAGGTACACCAGCTAAGATGGAAGAAAGGTGATTTTGGCGACTTTTCAAACCCCGCTCCCTCCTTGGTGAGATGTCGTGAGATTTGGCCCGACCCCCTTACTCCCCTTAATCTCATGTGAGATTTTTGAAATTTTCGCGTTTGCAAACCCGCAATAAATATTATTATTTAGGATTCAGACATATTTTAATGTAGGAACAGGTTTTACTTCATTTAACCCAATTTTCTACAGACTGTTTATTGCGGAAAACAATTACTTACGTGAGTTTTTCCGAGCCCAAATCCGTCTACAGACCTAAGATCTTGCGTCGAATAAAATTAATGACCCAAGAAATTGAAAGCAGCAGAAGGATCGTGCACCAACAAACAAAAAAATTTGATCTAAGGTATGTAAGTACAGAGAAAAGGTCTGTCTGAGTAAAACTCCCATGCAAGAAACCTTCCTATCGCAATTCCGATGAGGTTAATCAACGATACAGGAAAAAACAAACATTACTTAACACGATTGTCTTCATACCAGACAACCAACTAAACAGAGTAGGTAAAACAAGCAATTTTGAGCTTTAAATCTTCGAGACAAGAGTGTGTAAGGCAGTTGGTAATACACTGTGTCAGTTGAAGAAAATTACCCATGCTGTTAACATCATCCCACCAAAAACATTCTGTAAAAACTAGCCAGGTCTCGATGGATCTGCTTGTTTATCTCTAAAAAAGTAATGAAATCTAGACAAAGTCGTGCCAAGTCTAAGGTTCCTTACTGCGATTTCTTTATTATTGAACGAGCGAGCGAAGCGAGCGAAGTTCTCCGAGTCTACTGGAACAATCCGGCGTTTGTATGTATGTATGTATGTATGTTTGTATGTTTGTATGTTTGTATGTTTGTATGTTTGTATGTATGAATGTTCGTTCGACGATAACTTGAGTAATTTTTGTCGGATCGTCATGAAATTTGGTAGGCAGGTAAATGAAATTAAAAGAATTTTTAAGTTCGAACATGAGCCAAATCGGTCGAGGGGTTGCCGAGATATGGGGTTGTTAAGTTTATATGGGATGAGAGAGGGCGCCACTGCTGCCTCTCAGTAACAATAAAATAGTGCTAAACAGTGATTTTAAAAGTGATAAAAACGTAAATCTAATCAGTAAACAGTGAAAGCAGTGATAAAAACTAACAAAAGTGAACTATAAATACAAATTCTGTTTGGAAACAATATTGTGGATATCGGACGTAAAACTCAGTGGAAACAATAAAAATAAACTTTTACGGATCGCGAAATAATCCGTAACAAGAACTCTATTTTAATCCAATAAATCCAAAAATTTTGCTAATTGCTAAGGTCCAAAGTACACCAGATTAGAAAATACAAAACAGCGCCATCTATTTAAAAAAAAAATGTTATTCTACTTCCTAACAGAGGGCGTGACAAAACATTTTTTATCAGAGCCATCTAGTGTTCAAAATTATAAACCAAAAAGTCCTTATGCTCAACAATAGAGGTCGCTTTACTTCAAAACTACAAGAGAGTCCTATACAAAACTTAAAATGGAAGAAATACTAGATAAACTACAAAAAATCCAAAATGATCTAGAGGCACAAAAACTTGAAATAAGAAAAAGCGGCGAACAAGTTACAGAAAACATTCAAAGAATGTTTGGCGATCAACTAAAAATGCTAGAAGAAAAATCTGAAAATCTTGAAAAACGAGTGGAAAATCAAGAGCAAAGACTGTAGGGGTTGGTCCAATTACCACACGGGGTTATTGAACGAGCGAGCGAAGCGAGCGAAGTTCTCCGAGTCTACTGGAACAATCCGGCGTTTGTATGTATGTATGTATGTATGTATGTATGTATGTATGTATGTATGTATGTATGTATGTATGTATGTATGTATGAATGTTCGTTCGACGATAACTTGAGTAAATTTAGTCGGATCGTCATGAAATTTGGTAGGCAGGTAAATGAGCCCAAGAGAATTTTTAAGTTCGAACATGAGCCAAATCGGTCGAGGGGTTGCTGAGATATGAGGTTGTTAATTTTATATGGGGTCGCGAGTTCATAGTTCGGGGCGAACCACTAGTTATAGTTAATGTTGTGAGACTTGGCCGTTGAAGGGTACACAAGCGGTTCTGGCGACAGATTGGTGCAATAGTGTCATGGAGCACCTGGTTTTGTACCCTTGTGTACCCTTCAACAGCCAAGTCTCACAACATTAACTATAATAATAAAGAAATCGCAGTAAGGAACCTTAGACTTGGCACGACTTTGTCTAGATTTCATTACTTTTTTAGAGATAAACAAGCAGATCCATCGAGACCTGGCTAGTTTTTACAGAATGTTTTTGGTGGGATTTCACTTCTTTTTGTAGAAACGAGGGCATATTGATTAATTTTATTAGATTTTCTTATTTGACACAGTTTTTAAATTTGTGTAATGTTCGAGTAGAATAAAGTTAATCGTCCGACTATTTCTTGTTGAACGAGCGAGCGAAGTCCTCCGAGTCTGCTGGAACAATCCGGCGTTTGTATGTATGTATGTTTGTATGTATGTTTGTATGTATGAATGTTTGTTCGACGATAACTTGAGTAAATTTTGTCGGATCGTTATGAAATTTGATAGGCGGGTAAACTAAATTAAAAGAATTTTTAAATTCGAACATGAGCCAAATCGGTCGATGGGTTGCCGAGATATGGGGTTGTATAGTTTAAATGCAAAGCGCGCGCGCGCCTGCGCGAATGGCGTAAGCAAAGTTATACATCTGTAACTGAGGTCGCGAGTTCATAGTTCGGAGCGAACCACTAGTGGGACGCTATAGGCTAGATTAAATGAAGATGTGTCCCACTACGCTGGATTTTTGCAATGACAGTCGATTTTTTTATGTACCAATAGTAGAAGGGGCATTACCATAATATCTCTAATAAAGCTGATACCAGCTGAGGGTTCTTCATCAGATACTTCAGACCTTAGATTTTTGACATCAAATAAAGCGGCCCACCAAGTTGAATATTTTTTGTAAGGGCGGTATATGTCGATCTATAATAGTTTGGTTGGGCTCTTGTGTTTTCTAATCAGGGTCACCAGGTACTCCAGATATTCGATTATCCTAGTTTTTATAGTTGTCCCTTTATGTGCCCATTAAACCCTAACTCTGTACCAAATTTCAGCTCTCTGAGTTTATGGGAAGTACTAGTTCTATTAGGGCTCTTGTGTTTTCTAATCAGGGTCACCAGGTACTCCAGATCTTCGATTATCCTAGTTTTTATAGTTGTCCCTTTATGTGCCCATTAAACCCTAACTCTGTACCAAATTTCAGCTCTCTGAGTTTATGGGAAGTACTAGTTCTATTAGGGCTCTTGTGTTTTCTAATCAGGGTCACCAGGTACTCCAGATCTTCGATTATCCTAGTTTTTATAGTTGTCCCTTTATGTGCCCATTAAACCCTAACTCTGTACCAAATTTCAGCTCTCTGAGTTTATGGAAAGTACTAGTTCTATTAGGGCTCTTGTGTTTTCTAATCAGGGTCACCAGGTACTCCAGATCTTCGATTATCCTAGTTTTTATAGTTGTCCCTTTATGTGCCCATTAAACCCTAACTGTGTACCAAATTTCAGCTCTCTGAGTTTATGGGAAGTACTAGTTCTATTAGGGCACTTGTGTTTTCTAATCAGGGTCACCAGGTACTCCAGATCTTCGATTATCCTAGTTTTTATAGTTGTCCCTTTATGTGCCCATTAAACCCTAACTCTGTACCAAATTTCAGCTCTCTGAGTTTATGGGAAGTACTAGTTCTATTAGGGCTCTTGTGTTTTCTAATCAGGGTCACCAGGTACTCCAGATCTTCGATTATCCTAGTTTTTATAGTTGTCCCTTTATGTGCCCATTAAACCCTAACTCTGTACCAAATTTCAGCTCTCTGAGTTTATGGGAAGTACTAGTTCTATTAGGGCTCTTGTGTTTTCTAATCAGGGTCACCAGGTACTCCAGATCTTCGATTATCCTAGTTTTTATAGTTTTCCCTTTATGTGGCCATTCAACCCTAACTCTGTACCAAATTTCAGCTCTCTGAGTTTATGGGAAGTACTAGTTCTATTATGATGATCATGAGTGAGTGAGTGAGTGAGTGAGTGAGTGAGTGAGTGAGTGTGTGTCATAAATGCGAAACTTTGCTTTCGCTTAACTTCGAAACTAAATGACCTACAGACTTGAAATTTTGGATTTTAAGTATGTGATTATAGCTTACTAGATGACGAAAATTTCTGCGTTCTGGTCTTATCCAGAGGTTCTCAAATAGGGGCCTGAAAATGCGGCGAAATGGTTCCAGTAAAGGATGGTACGGCAGTGTTTGCTTCGCGCTCGACCTGGCGGGGGCACTGCCGTGCCCCCAGATCATCGATGCAATGGTTTCATTAGTGAGGTGACACATGCAGCCATCGGAGCTTGACTATTGCTTGCCAATGAGGATTTTTCCAAACGCCACATATAGGTAGAATAACTGTAAAAATCAGTCTATTAAATCGTGGTTTCCATATAAACCACAGATTTAGTTTAGCGATTTATTAATCGCTGTCAAATTTGACACTTGGAAATCCTATTGCCATGCTCTTAGCTGAGTCGGCTTAGACAAAACGACGTATCTGTCACGCTCTTTTGTGAGAAATCTGCAGAGACAGAACGATAATTACCCATTTGCTTAGCAAAATTCTCAACTCAGAAACCGGGCCAATGACATACCTGGGTAGAATAGACTAAACTTTGAGCACGAGACAATTTATTTCAGTGCTGCTACACTACGTACTTACAACTAACTAAAGCCTTTGGATCTCCGTAATGAGATGATTTATACAGCGTCCAGTGGCACCTTGACTCAAACACGGACGCTGCAGTGCTTGGGACATTTAATTGTTTTAGATGGAGTAGGTGCTGGGCAAGCCTACACTACAACATAACTCGTAAAAAGAAGTGCTTCTAATGGTATACTTTTCTAGCTCAATTTTCGTTTTGGGTGAATGACATTTCAGTATTGTTAAACGATAATAAAAGCTAATGTGAGACTATTAAGATGATGGATGACGTTGAACAAGCAAGTAACTACAGGGTGCACTCTAAGTCGATAGCGAAAATTTAAGTAGGCTGTCTACTGATCACTAGAAACAACTTGTACTAGGTGGCGAAAAAAATGGAGCGAAAAAAATATCAGCTGTTCCATACAAAAGGTCGACTCAGTACTGCGCCAAATGTATGAAACAGCTGATATTTTTTTCGCTCCATTTTATTCGCCACCTAGTACAAGTTGTTTGTAGTGATCAGTAGACAGCCTACTTAAAGTTCCGCTATCGTCTTAGAGTGCACCCTGTACTTTAACTACACGCGCATGATATAGGCTCATTGTGTCTAATAACTTCGTTTAGGTAGAGTCAGCTATTGGGAAACTTCTTTTTGTTTGATTGCCGCACTTATGCCGCGCACAATAAGATCTACCATGCGCTATCCTAGCGTGTAAGTGTAACTGATGGCACACACGACAACACGTTAGACTGTACACTTTTGTTGTAAAGTCACCCGTAAAGTAACCGAGTAGAGTGCTAGCGTGTAAGCGTCGACGTGCTGTCACGTGTACACACGTTACGGGCGACTTTAGAACAAAAGTGTACAGTCTGTCGTGTGTGCCATTCAATACTGTCAACGCTTGTGAATTGTGATGTTTCGGTACAGTCAGCGACTAGGAAACCTTCTTTTAGATTGACGCAATGATGCCACGCGCGAAAAGAGCTACAATGGGCTTAGAGTCTAGCTGACCGTGCCATTCATTGTGTTTAAATTATGTTTGAAACATAACATCAAAATCCTTGTACGAGTTTGTAGGTAATGCAAGCAAATGATAAATTGGCAGGTCAATTCGGTCAATTTAGTTAGTTTAGTTCGTGTGCACGCCAAATAAACTGATAAATCCGCAAATGGTCTGATATGGTGGCAACACAGGTCAAGGAAAATTGCGAAGCAAGATTTTTTTATTATGAAATTGATACAAGTTGCCATCAGCAAAAGCTACTGAATAGCACTCCGGGATTTGACCCCGAAAGTTTGTTCTAGCTATAGGTATACAGGGTAAATTTTAATTCGTTATCCTACAGTAAGTTCCTACGACTTTATGTAAGGCCCGATTTCTGAATTGAGAAATTCGCTAAGCACGCACTTAAGTATCGTTCTATCTCTACACTGCAGATTTCTCACAAAAGGACGTGACAGAACGATACTTAAGTTTTACTTAGAAAAATTCTCAATTCAGAAACCGGGCCTAAGCCTAGTACTTTCTCATCAAATATCTTGAAGTCTGAATAGAAAAATTCGGTGGCATGTTTCGAGCCGAAGGGGACAGGTGGGAAATAAAATTCCTATTTGCCACTGGGGTGGTAAACGCCACTATATTTTCCCAACCACCACCCGGGTGACCATCGCGAAGGGGACAGTTGGGAATAACGGATTGAGGGCATTGTTTGTCACGACCCTCAGGGGCCTGAGTCTGTAACGTTATGGTGCCTCGATAGGCTCCCAGTTGTATTAATGCTGTCTGTCCTTTTAATGTTTTTCAATGCCACAAATAATATTCTGTTTCTAATTCTAGAGGATTAGTTCGCTGGTTGAAGGGGAAAAACGAGGAAAACCCGTTTTTGTCCTTCTATTGGGACGCCATTGACACGCCATTACCTTAGACTTAGGCCCCAGGTTTCCTCACGACGTTTTTCTTCACGGTTAGCATAGCGAGACATCAAAAAGTATTGTTGTTGTTAAACAGAAACTCACCAGCAAATTGTCTACGGAGTTGTATCCACAAATCATGTATCCCATCACTCGGTTCGCCATGTTGAACTAAACAATCGACCCGCTGTCAATCAACAATCAACAATCAACCATCAATTGCACAATCACTGAGCTGAAGCACTTTTGCACTGTAGGTACTTTTCACAACACTGTTCGCGGTTTTCACAGTCATTTTCTTTGGTTTTCATTATAACTTCTATTATTATAGGCGTACGGTCGAAATGTGCTTGATTAATTAATTGGAAAGCATAATTCGGTGCTTCTGATAACGCTTTCAGGATAACACATAATAATATGCCTGAAGAATTTTACTTTTGCGTAGGAACGAAAACTGCCACTATCTCCAACAGAATAAGAATCGATAAAACACTTCATGAGCGAAAACTTCACTATTCACGAGGAATTTCACCAAACGCGATCACACAGAACAATCCTTATTAAAGTTTTTAATCACATTTACAATTTGCATACGCTTTCAATCAAGCCTAATCATATGCAGTAACATCAATAAACTTTTCTATTTTCGTCACTCAAAGAAACGACTTCCAGTCAAGTTGCCTTCGTAACTATTACAATTCTTAAGAAAACCATTCATTAATTTTCTCAGAACAGTTTTCAAGTAAAAGGACAAAATCTACGGGACGTCCGTCCTCCGCCACGAATCGTGAAAGACTGATTATTTAACTTCGGCCGCGGTAGGTACATCCTCGGTTCACACAAGACCATTGTTGGGTACAGTCGGATGCCGAGATCTGTGATCATAGGAATAAACATAGTGTATCCACCCATACAGTACCGTGACACTGTCACCGTATGTCAGTCAGTCAGTCTGTCACGGTGACAGACTTGACAGCCAAATATGTTTATTTTGGAGTGTGGAAGTGCCTAAGAAAACCGCAACACACATACCTACGCTATCTCTATCACTCACAGACAGATCACCCTGAGTTGCAATCTACCAGTTGCTTGGCAGTAAGGTCCTAAGTTCGATTCCCGGTGGTGAGTTTAAGTTTATTCAAATGTGAATTATTTGCACTAGCAATACAACTCGCTAACTAACTGTGAAGGAAAACATCGTAGGATGATCCACTAAGTACTTTGCTCTGAATGTATGCCCTTTACATTATTTCAGCGGTGGAATGAATCGCTGGACTGGAATGCAACTTGAATAATGTAAACCGGCACTGGAATGCACTGGATTCATTCCAGTGCCGGTTTACATTATTCCAGTTGTATTCCAGTCCAGCATTGGAATACTGTAAACCGGGCATTATTGACATTGTCTTTCCTGTGGGCTAGCAAGGCCGAGTGAGCTGATAGGATGGTATTAGGTGAGAGCATCTAAACTTGTCCCAGGCACTGCAGCGTCCGAGTGGTCTCTTCACCCATCACTTCAGTGTGAGTGAAGGTGCCACTGGACGCTGTATAGTCGACTGGTAGCATTTTAAACCCCGGGGTGGTGAGAGGGGTGTCATTAGTTTGACCACTATGTGTGTCTGTCTGAGGCACCGTAGGTATCTGTTAAACGGGTGAACCAATTTGGATGCGTTTGTTTTATTTGTTAGCAGGTTTTCTAGTGAGTGTTCTTAGACATGTTTTATAAAAATCGGTTCGGCAGTTGATGAGATATGCTAATTTGATGTTAAAAATCGTGTTTTTTTTTTATTGTGACATTAGTAGTTATTATTTTACATATTTTTTAAGCCTTCTGTACTCAGCAATCGGCATTAGCAAATATCGTCCATATGACAACCGCACACTCGTGCTAAATTAACTCTCTGATGCAATGTCAACGATCGGCAAAAAGTCTGCCCGGATGGCGATCGCTCCTCTCTTTGATTGTCGGCTTTATAATGGCATCGGGGGCTTAATTGTCTAACTTTTGTATCACGATCCCTTTCAATGGTATCGGGATCATGATCGTGATTGCGACTTTAGAGTGGAATTGTGTAAGTTTTAAATCACAATGCCTAACAGACCGAATGAATCAAAACGCCATACAAATTGAATGATATTGAGTGAACGATTTTGTTATTTTCTTCAATCACCCAACCTTCAAAATCGAGTCGCAATCCCTATCCCAATCGCTTTCAATGACATTTTTTGTCAAATAAATGCAGCGTGAAGTTCGTCTGCACCCTTCAAACGTCAAATTGAAGCGTTTTTTACAAGAACAGCCAATGTAACATTTTTACGAATTTCGGTTTTCAACACTGTTCAACAAGCTGCATTAATCAGTTTTTACAAAAAACTTCCCATGTCTACAGTTATTCCATCGGAAATTTTCGGCAATTTTACAAAAACCAACAAGGTTTCCTTGTAGGACAATCGTTTTGGCCACAAAGCGCTGAATTTTCTCTGGGGACAAAGGTTGTTCTTGTAAAAAGCGCCTCAATTGAAAGGGATGGCGATAGATTCAAAAGTTAGACAATTAAGCCGCGGGTTTAGTTGAAAATGTTTTGAATTCATTTCTAAGCAACGGCTAAAGCCAAGCGGAAGGTTGTGTTTTTACCCGACTGCACCAAAGGAGGGTTATGTTTTTCACTGTCATGTATGTTCACACGACAGCACGTCAACCCTTACACGCTAGCACTCTACTCGGTTACGTTACGGGCGACTTTTCAACAAACAAAAGTGTACACTCTGACGTGCTGTCGTGTGTACGTATGTATGTCTGTTCGTATGTTCTAAACGAAAAGCTCTGCGTAATAAACTGCCTGAGCAATAAACAATGAAAAGGTTGATCTGCTATCCACTGTTTAATTTGTGCAAGTAAGAAGCTATCAATAAATGTCGTTCTATCTTTGTTCAAATGTTAAAACACTTTGAAGTGGGATATGATACGATCTAATAGGCATTCACGGTTCTACTTTTGTTTCGACATCTTATCTGAAATCCGACACATCATGAAGTGTTCCGAATCCGAACTCCAATTTTTACATACATCGTGTTACAAAACATCCTAACTCTTTTTACGGTGTGTAACCTACTGGTCAGCAGGATGTAGATTCTGTAAAAAAGTTGAAAAAAAAAACAAATTTTATTTGATACATCAAAATTGAAAAAAATTACAACGTTTTTGTTTTTGGTAATAGATCAAATTAAAAAATATGGTTGTATTTATAGTTTTGCATTTGCATAGCTTTGAGTTGTTAAAACATTGTGAAAGTCAATAAAAACAATATTAAAAAATATTTTTACCCGCCACAGCATTCACATTTTATTAATTTTCAAATCGACGGAATGTCATAGAGGAAAAAATATAATTAGGTTGTGATCCCTATCACCGGGTGCTATAACCATGTTAATAGAGTTAGGATCTTTTGTAACACCTTGTATAATCTAATCTATGCAGTAGGTAATATAGTAGGTATGTGAAGGAAGATAAGTTTCTCTCCAAAATGGGTTTCTAAGAAATAATCAGAGTTATCTGTAATCTTTATTTGGACCCAACATTGAACTTATTTCTTGAATACATCTGGGGGCACGGCAGTGCCCCCGCCAGGTCGAGCGCGAAGCAAACACTGCCGTACCATCCTTTACTGGAACCATTTCGCCGCATTTTCAGCCCCCTATTTGAGAACCTCTGGATAAGACGAGAACGCAGAAATTTTCGTCATCTAGTAAGTTATATTCACATACTCAAAATCCAAAATTTCAAGTCTGTAGGTCATTTAGTTCCGAAGTTAAGCGAAAGCAAAGTTTCGCATTTATGACACACACTCACTCATGATCATCAAAATAGAACTAGTACTTCCCATAAACACAGAGAGCTGAAATTTGGTACAGAGTTAGGGTTTAGTGGCCACATAAAGGGAAAACTATACTAGTGGTTCGCCCCGAACTGTGAACTCGCGACCCCATATAAACCCCATATCTCGGTAACCCCTCGACCGATTTGGCTCATGTTCGAACTTAAAAATTATTTTAATTTCATTTACCCGCTTGCCAAATTTCATAACGATCCGACTAAATTTACTCAAGTTATCGTCGAACGAACATTCATAATGTTCATAAAAATTTTCAGGGGCGAACCACTAGTTGAACGAGCGAGCGAAGTTCTCCGAGTCTACTGGAACGATCCGGCGTTTGTTTGTTTGTATGTATGTATGTATGGTTGTATGTATGAAAGTTCGACGATAACTTTAGTAAATTTGGTCGGATCGTTATGAAATTTGGTAGGCGGGTAAATAAAATTAAAAGAATTTTTAAGTTCAAACATAAGCCAAATCGGTCGAGGGGTTGCCGAGATATGGGGTTGTTAAGTTTATGGGGTCGCGAGTTCACAGTTCGGGGCGAACCACTAGTACTTACAAGTTAACAAGAAGAAATAGTCGAATGATTAACTTTATTCTACTCGAACATTACACAAATTAAAAAACTGTCAAATCAGAAAATCTAATAAAATAAATCAATATGCCCACGTTTCTACAAAAAGAAGTGAAATCCCACCAAAAACATTCTGTAAAAAACTAACCAGGTCTCGATGGAGCTACTTGTTTATCTCTAAAAAGTAATGAAATCTAGACAAAGTCGTGCCAAGTCTAAGGTTCCTTACTGCGATTTATTTATTATTATAGTTAATGTTGTGAGACTTGGCAGTTGAAGGGTACCCAAGGGTACAAAACCGCACCATGACCCAGGTGCTCCATGACACCATTGCACCAATCTGTCGCCAGAACCGCTTGTGTACCCTTCAACGGCCAAGTCTCACAACATTAACTATAATAATAAAGAAATCGCAGTAAGGAACCTTAGACTTGGCACGACTTTGTCTAGATTTCATTACTTTTTAGAGATAAACAAGTAGCTCCATCGAGACCTGGTTAGTTTTTTACAGAATGTTTTTGGTGGGATATTATATTCTTTATTTGATATGAATATCGTCTTACTTATCAGTTAACATTTAACACCAATTATAATAGGATTTTTATTTAAACTTTATTATCTAATTTTGGGGAATAACACTTTGGGTAGAAATAATTACTAAGTAGAACTACTGTAATATAACGTATTCAGTTGAGGTACACACATATACAATGAAAGTCATTATTGTTAAAAATAAGGAGTACTTAGATAGATGAGATGGACTGCCGACCCGGCTGGTGGCAGGAAAAGACTGGATGAGAAAAGCCCAAGACCTAAAATAATGGAGTACAAAGGAAGATACCTACACTCTGCATTGGGTGGCGGGCGGGCGATAGAAGTCTACATAATATGGTGTATACATAATATGGTACATAATATCTGTATAATATGGTGAAAACCATGTAGTATGATATCAGTTTTAGTACCTATCCTGAAATACAGAATACAGCTGTATTCTAGTTCAGGCAACGTGTACATTTTTACCTATGTTATATTTTAGCTATTATGAATTAGGTAGTACTAAATATTATTGAAACAAATGAATTTGAATTTGAATTATCAAAGCCCATTGAGATGTCGATCATCCCATCACCAACTACCTATTTCACGAAACCGGTCAATCAACTGTGCGACCAGAGCAAATCCGTTTGATGACTTTGATGTCCTATTTACATTACATATTGCGTATGCAGCGATGCCGGCGATCGATTCATCCAGTGTTACCAACCCCTGCAAAAAGTTTACCCTAAGAAATTTAAAAAATCTACCTAAACGTATTTTTTTATAGAATGAAGGTTGACAAATATTTATGTCGAATAATACTGAAAAGATGCAGGATTTCAGGCAAGGTGATGGATGGCGAGGGAAAATAATGAGGCGACAAAATATACGTCTAGTCTTTGGTGACGTATTGGAAAAAAAAAAAGTTTAAAAAGAGATTGGTAATCTTAGAGCAATATAATATTGACAACAGCGCCATATCAGATCTATATCGATCAGCCATCTAGTGACAAAGGGCCAAACTAACACGTAGGTAGAAAGGTTAGGTCTGGTTTTGAAAACCAGTGAAGTAGTTCGGCCGTCTGCCACCAGACCGTGGCGCTGCTGTACAAATACGTTTTTTTATAATAAAAATAGGCATCTTGTTTTTATATTATTTTTTAGGAGGTTGCTTGAAGAATCGCGGTGCGGCAGATTTTTCACTGCCAAAACATTTTCAAGGGGAAATAAAAATGTGGTTATTCTCCCCCGTTGAGCAATTCCACCCTCTAAAACGGGGAAACCTCTTAGTTGGCAACACCGATCAATCCACTGTGGTAGATCTGGGTCGGCCTTCCTTCCAGGGGCTTAAGTATGTAACACAATGGTGTGTCGGTAGCGTCCCAGTAGAAGGCAAAACCAGGGTATCCTCGTTTGTCTCCTACAACCAGCGTATTAGAATATTCTTTGCCATACTACAAAAACGACAGCATTAATAAATCGTAATTGAAGCCGTCAACAGGGAGCCCATTTTGGCACCATTGCGTTACAGACTCAGAACCCTGTTTGTTCGACCTGATTCTTGGAGTGTTCTCTTTTCAATATGCATTCTATTGATGTAACGTTTGTTGTTGTACATACTTTCAGCCTGGGTAGCTGCTGGGCATGCCAACTTCAGCCAATTAGAATCTGCATCTTGAAAGCTTCGTTTTGCAAGTAACAGGTATGTGGCCAAAAATTTACCGAACTACCAAAAATAAATAAACACCCCCTTTTTCGTTATAATCAGCTAAGTTATGTTTTTCAGAATCCTAATAATTTGATTTGATACTATACTCTTCTTGTAGAGATTCAATGGCGGCGTATGGCGATATACGAGTAGCGTTCGTAATTTAGATTTTTAGATGACATCACGTCATAAAAAAGGTCACATATTTATATCCAGTGCAACAGTCATAATATCCTGTGACCTTTAATTTAATACCGTTCAAATCAGTCCAGCTATTCAGGCTCTACGTCACGATCACCTACATACATTAGTATGTACATACTCCCTAAATAAATTCTGCATAGTCCGGTAAAAAATTGGTTTATTTTATATAACACTAGCTTTTGCCAGCGACTTCGACATTTTTTTTCTCGTGAGTTTTTCCGTTGTTTTAATGGTTATTCTGCTATTCGGGGCGGAGAGAAATCCAACAAATCAAAAATCATAAAAATCGATGAACCCGTTCTCGAGTTATAAATGGTGTAACTAACACGACTTTGTTTTATATATTAAGAAGATATCAAAAGGACAGCCGGTACCCTTTTTCGTGAATTAAACCGTTACGGGCGACCGACTGTACTATTATTGTTTTTATATATTTTTTATTCATTGAATAATTAAATCAGCTCTGCTATGACAGCTTCCTCACGCTCTAAGGGTGGCATTAATAGTCGTCGACTCAAGCAAGATCGAACTCAAGTAGGTGATCTCAGAAAAGTCAAATTCTAATGTCAAGCCTTGGCTAATGTTAATGTCAATCTCAAGATAGTGTATATTCATATGCTACAGCTACTCAAGTTTGACATTAGCCAAGGCTTCACATTAGCATTTGACTTTTCTGAGTTCACCTACTTGAGATCGAGCTCAAGTAGGTGATCTCGGACGACTAATAATACCACCTTTAGGTTCAACAATTTAATAATAGAAGTAGATAGACAGAGAAGTGTCCTCGCGTGAATGAATCACTGTGCGCTATAAATAGAATGGAAATCCTCGAAATAGGCGTCGTGTTTGGAATGCTAAATACATATTTTAATACTGTTTCGTCTAGCGACGGTTGATAACGGACTCTGATAAGCGATCTGACGGAAATACCTCGAGTGGTGATGATCGGACTTTCAATTGTAGAGCCTCGGGTTCGATCCTATAAGGGTTCCGTACCTGAAGGGTGCCAAACGGGTCCTATCACTGTGCCTACACTATCTGTCTGTCTGTTCTAACTTTAAACGGCTGTATCTAAACCGTAATACGAGTAGGTAGCCAGTATAAGTGGTAATATGTATAAATTCTATGTAGAAGTTAATTATTTAAGTAGCTCTTACGAAGGTGACATGGTCTAAACTAAACTAAATGTGTACTATCTGTGTACTAAACTAAATGTTCTATATAATAAAATATATAAAAAAAGCGGAGACTAACGATGCGGTTACTTAAATTACTTGTCGAGTTGCGGAGCAATGGGCATTGATCAGTGAGGCATGGATGAAAACCATTTCGAGGAATAGGGATACTGATTACTATTTATTATAAGTAAAATTAAAACGGATTATTAATATTTATCGCCAAAAATGTTTACTTCATTTTTCTTTCGATGACGTCATCATAGCTTCTAATGCGGTAGTTCCATTGCCTACAAATATTTTAAAAAATACATTCGTCAACAACAACTGTCATAAGTGTCAAATAACTGAGAAAATAATCTTCTTGTTGACTTGACACTGACATATTTTGTCAAACGTCAACATATTTTTATTTTTTAAAAGCATGAATTAATGCAATCAACTTAGTACATAATGCCAGTGGTGACGTCATACACAAAACTTTTAGTTTAAATAATGAATAAAGTAAATATTTACATAAAAAATTAAGAAAATATTCAAATTAGTTTCTTATATTTGTCTATATTTTCGATTTATAGAATAAAAAATAGGATTTGACGATGCCCATTGTATGCATCGCCATTCGTGCTATGCTAGAGTCTTTGTGATCGGGTTTGGTGAAAAGTTCCAAAACTTAGCTCATCCGAGAATGACATAATATCTATCACTTAACGCGGTCAAAAACTTAACACCTTCCTCGGAACTGTACTGTAACCGTAATGTACACAAGACAGCATGTAAAGCTTACACGCCAGACTCTACTCAGTTACGTTACGGGCGACTTTATAACAAACACACGACAGCACGTCAGACTGTACATTTATGTTGCAAAGTCGCCCGTAACGCGACCGAGTAGTGTGCTAGCATGTTAAGGTCGACGTGCTGTCGTGTGTACTAACAACAAGAATTTCTCGAGAAAAAAAAAGTAGCGCAACGGGCACCGCAAACACGGAGTAACTAATTAAGCAAGTAAGTACCTACACACATTTCACAAACAACATCGACTAAACCAACTCGTCCCGAAAGCTAGCTCTTAATGACTGAAGAATCACTTAGAATCGGTTCGAGTAGAGACGTCTGATCTGAGGTACAGACCAAGTCTGAGCTGATAAGTGCACATTACACAAACAAATCCACTAAACCCACATGTCCCGAATGATTGGACTAAATTTCTGAAGTATCACGACTGAGCAAGTACACATAGGTATGTACGTTTCACATATCCGTTAAACCAGCATGTCTCGAATCCTTCTATAGAGTGAAGCTCATGTCTTGGGGCTCATGTAGAGGCTCATGTCTTGTACTTGAAATTTATTTAACACCTTGTAATCACAGAAAGTCAATAAACAACTGAACTGAACTGAAGAAAAAGGTAGAATCGGAGTCTACTTAATCTGAGTCCAGGAGCAAGTCTCGTTTTTTCCCGAATGCTCGTTCGGACTTCAAGCACACATTTCACAAACCAATCCACTAAGTAAACCAGCATGTCCCGAATGCTTCTATAGACTGAAGAATCACGTAGAATGGGTTAGAGTAGTCTCAGTGGAACGTGGACGGCACGCCCGCACCGAATCTCAATTGACATAGCCGCAATGATGTTGGCTGGGCGCTCGGGCAGCGAGGACTACTTGGAATGCACACTTGGGAGATAGTATAAAAATGATTTCTTAGGTTTTCCCGAGTATCCTAACTTCCTAACTTTAATATTATAAACGCGAAAGTTTGTAAGTATGGATGGAAGGATGGATGGATGTTTATTACTCTTTCACGCTGAAACGGCTGAACGGACATCATAGGCAACATAAAATTATCACGCTTTTACACTTAGGAGCAAAGTAAAGCACATATCCTTTTTCTGTAGTCAACGCGGACGAAGTCGCGGGCAAAAGCTAGTTATACATAAAACACAGTCAACCGCGACCACGAGCCAAAACATTTTTAGTGCAGACAATGCACAGTTGTTTAATAGTTATTTGTTATGCAAGAATGCAAAATTATTGTCTGCGGCGAGTGCTTGTATTGAATGCAGAACTAGCAAAGGTTTCTAAAATTGAGCCACGAGCGTAGCGAGTGGTTCAAATAAAGAAACCTGAGCGTAGCGAGGTATTCAGAGGCACGAGACGCAAATAATATTGCATTCGTGCGAAACACAAAACTTTTCATCTCACACAAGCGAGGAAATGATTTTGTTAGCCATGTGAGAAAAACAATATTATAGACATAGGTATAGAGGTTAGTGAAATGAGTTTCCTTCTTCTTTGCTTCAAAACAAAGGAGTCTGTGGCGTTGCCTAGCAACGGGTTGTTGATAACAAATCGTGTCTTCTTGTGTCATAAAATCAACAACCCGTTGCTAGGCAACGCTACAAGTTGAAGGAGTTCCTTATATTTCTTTTTATTAGGGCGTCGAGTTCAAATGTCGAAGCGTACAAAAATGCATATAGTTTAAAACAGGATTTTCTACGATCGCATGTTTAAAGTAACAGCGTACTTTCCGAGCTTGGGAGATGAAAAAGGTTTTTTTTCCGTTTTTTTTTTCTTTTGTTGTGGTTAGTAAGAATTGATTATTGGAACGATGTCACGGGGGAAGGCTAGTTAGGCATAACAGCTACTTTAATTAAACCTACTAGTCATAAATATGCGATGAACAAAGCACTCACAAAAAGATGCCAATCCACTTTACTCCGACTACAACTGTCATTCATCAATTAGGTCTAAATTAATCGTGCGGGCGCGCAGCATTGCTCACGTTACATACCCACATGCACGCATACAATACATACACACATGCTCACATACGAACATCAAGCACACGCACACACTCCCATTCAAGTAAAGAGGAATTTCAGTGAGTAAATCTACAGCATGTCTGCTACATCATTAATACATCCGCCACTCTTATTGCACTTGACTTAGCAGTGAGAATTCGGTAAAAAAAACTGGCCGAGAGCGAATCGTAACCAGCGTTACATGGTTACCGGTGCTGGGCATGGTATGGGTATTTTCAATTAAAAATAATCCTTATACCTGTACAATTAGCGCCCATATGGAGGACGTGCGAGCAAAGAAACTCTACTCCTGAAAATTAAAAGGTAAGATGTAGCCTGTTCAATTTGTACATGTCCCACTAGCTGGGCAAAGGCCTTCTCTCAGAGAGAGAATTCGAGCTTAATCACCACGCGTGCTCAATGCGGGTTGGCGATTTTTGCGTTGAGGGTATAATGCCTCATACGCTCAGGTTTCCTTACGATGTTTTCCTCCACCGTCAGCGAGTGGTATTGCTATACAAATTCACAAATGTACGTAAGATACATGCCCGCACCGGGAATCGAACCTAGGAACTTTCGCTTCAGAGTCCACTGTACTACCCACTAGACCGAATAAAAGGTAAAAAAAATTTTTTTTTTTTGTCTCTAACGTAATTGTAGTAGGCGCGTAGCCTCGATTATTACAATATTATTACAATAAGTTGCACTTTATGTTTAGCCAGCACTTAAAATCCTACTATCCTACTTCCTACTAATATTATACATATATGCGAAAGTTTGTAAGTGTGGATGGATGGATGGATGTTTGTTACTCTTTCACGCTGAAACGGCTGAACGGATTTGGATGAAATTTGGAATAGACATCAGCTTAGACATCAGAATAACACATAGGCTACATAATATCACGCTTTTACACTTAGGAGCAAAGTAAAGCATATCCTTTTTCTGTAAGTCCACGCGGACGAAGTCGCGGGCAAAAGCTAGTAGAATATAAGCAAATGCACAATGTTAATTAAGGCTCACGTCATAGAATAAACGAGGACACTCAACAACTACCTAAGATGTGATTTCTAATCACTAACCTACGTCCATCTCCTGTTACCACATAACCGATATCTGTAGATAGATGTACATTCATAATAGCTGTAAGTATGTAAAAGATATGGCGCGTTGGCGTGCACACATTTCAGTAATGTTAATTACTTATGGGTTTTAATTTTAATGATCTATTAATGTTCTATTCGTGTCTAAACTACCACAACATAAATAATGGAACTAAGTTTATTTTTTACACTTAGTACAGTGAAAAACAGAATGTTTGGTGTTCTCCGAGACATAATATTTTTTCTTTCTAGTCAGATCCATTGGAACCCTAAATTAAATCTAGTATAGGCAGATGCCTAGCCTTGTTGATCGTCTATAATGGCTGGGTCGAAAAAATGGTAATTGAAAATTGTATTGCAATGAAAGCTTTTCAGTTAATATTTATTGAGTAAAAACTATAACCTACATATACTCAGGCCATACTTCTTGAGAAATGTAGTTATAGAAATAGAAAAAACTTTATTCGTTACAAGCACAATGGTCCAACTAGATGACAAAACGCCTGTTCAGTGTGGTAAATGGTGATTAGGGCCAAAACCTGAGCACTGACTTCCTCTCGCCCGAATGCCACTCATACTAGTTAGGGCCAGACATACACGTTGACCTGATATCTTTATTAGTGAGTCAACAACTCGGAAACGTTAGGGAGCAGGGTTACGTACACACGACAGCACGTAGACGCTTACACTTTCGTTGCGAAGTCGCCCGTAACGTAAGTGAATAGAGTGAATAAGCGTCTAGTGTATTCAATTGTACGAAGAGGGACAGTAATTACTGAATGGATGAACTATTCTGGAGATTTCATTCACAATGTGCGACTTGTGTGCGACGCATTATCAAAGCTAAAGTATTAATTAAATCTTATTTTTTCTTTTTTTCTTGTGCGGCATTTATTTCTAGGATCTGGAATCTAAGCCTAAGTTTCTAAATATAGTTCTAGGGATTCTCATTTTACGGCCCGTTTTTAGCAAAAAACGCATGCAAAAAGAAGATTTTTTCATGGGCGGTGTATGAAAACAATCGGGAAAACCAGTCCGCCCATTCCGTGGCCCCTCCTCCATGATGAATTCCAGACAGATTTTTCCGTCAGAAGGTGCGCATGGCAACGTGAAAATGACTCGATTTTCCGCCACCCGCGCCGACGCGGTGGTAAAAACGATCGACGCACTCCCCCATAATGATGCCTATCGACATCGTTGGTCTAACAATGGGCCTATCGACTGTACAACTGTACGCCTTTACGAAATTATATTCCTAAGCAATCTGTCAGATTGAGAAAACGCGCAGCTTCCAAAAAAATTATGGCCGAAGTTATGTTCTTGAACAATCTGTGTAAAACAACGGGTAAACGCGCTTCCAAAAAATCGAGCAACTTATAGCAAAGTACTCACCGAATCCCGCAAATCCGGCTCGCTGTTGGCCCCCGACACAGACTCGTCCGTCCGCTCATCAGCGCCGACGCTCGCCGCCCGCCGGCCGTCCGGCGACCGTCCGCGACCGTCGGGCGACCGTCCGCGACCGTCGGAGCACCGTCGGCCGTCGGAGGCGCTGCGCTTGCGCCGCGGGTCCTTGCCGGTTAGGATGTGCTTCGTCTTCGACAGGAGGTTGAAGGGTTTGCTTTTGCGGACCTGAGAGGATGATAGTGGTTATGAATTTGATAACTCAGGCCTTTGCACCTATTTCGAATCACGATTTTTCCCTTCAGCGTTATCCTAACTTTATCGGCCAGAGTGGAAAACTGTTTTAAGAGCCCTATGGCCCTGATTAGGGATAACAGGAATTAATGATGATGATGTTATTATAGCCTAACCTAGGGCAGACCAGGACTACTACATATTTTTTTTCTAGTAAGTACAGGAAATAATATTCTGAATCTAAAATTAGTTCGCTGATTGTAGGAGAAAAACGAGGAAAAGACAGTTTTGTCCTTCTACTGGGAACCTATCGACACGCCATTACGTTGCTGTCACCTAGGCCGATTAAATTTTTGACGCTAGAAGAGGCGGCGAATTCAGTGCCTTTATGGTAAGCGTATTTGCAAATACGTAATGAGATGATGTACTCGTATACAGCGTCTTTGTGATTGATTCATACAGCTGATTTCAATTTAAAAAAAAACCTCATGAAATCGGTTTACCCGTTTAAGAGGTACGTATGGTGCAACGGACAGAAACACAGACACACATACATAGCGGTTAAACTTATAACACCCCTGTTTTTGGGTCGGGGGTTAAAAAATGTTCTCAACTGACCTTGCACTTAACACTGGCCGGATGCACGAAGTTCGCTTCGTCCCTTTTCTTCTCCTCGTCATCTCTTAAGCCGAGCACCAGCATATCATCAAGAGACGCCTGCAGATGCCTCCTCCTGGCCGGCCTGGCTTCCTCGTGACTCCTTGACGAATACACCGACACCGAGTCCATGGAAGCTTTGGACGCGGTGCCAGATATCACTGTGACATTTTCTACAGACTCCGCTTCGTTGGACGGGCAAGATTCAGGGTTCGGATGGCTTTCTTCGTAGATCTCCACTGAGTTTAAAGTATCAGTCACGTGGTCGATTGTGGAGTTGTTTGGAACGTCGTAGTGGCCCTCCTGCTCCGGATATTCGTACCCGTTGGAGCGTGAGCTTGAAGGAATGTTGCTATAGTGAACGTTGTTATAGTTGTACGTATCAGAGGGGCGCTCTTCGCTTCTCGGGGCGGGGTATCGGCCTTGCAAGTGTTGTAAGTCGTTCGGATTGAGCATCACATCCTCAAGATGGTTCAGGGGACGGCCTTGACCGCCGAAACCGTCGACTACGGGGGTTGTGTTCGAAAGAAACGATCCGTCTTCGAAGTTACACCCGACTAGCCCAATAGGTCTTCTTGGGACCTCCGCCCTGTATCTGTTTACGGGCTGTTGCTGCGCGAAATCGACCACCAATATCCTCTCGGCGATGTTTCGACCGTCGTTGTGGAAGCCTATCCCTGAGTCGCTGTTGCTCGAAGTGGTGGTCACCTCGCTGTGGTTGCTCGGCTGTGGCGAGTTGGCGACGAACTCCTGGCCTTCTACTCTGTTCTCCTCGTGTCTGCAATTCGGCTGCCTAGCCATGCGCGGCATACGCAGCGCTGCCCTGTTCCTCGAGAAGTTTGCCAAACCTGGACTGTCTCCTTTCACCACTAGCTTGGAGAGTTGCTGCAAAGCGGGACTTGAACAATCATCGGCTGGTAATGAATACATGCCCCTTATGACGCCAACGACGTACTCCGCCGAAGGGGGGAACTCCAAACATCTTTCGGCGACGGGGTCTCGCGTGCACGCGATTTGGAACTCTCTAGCCCTGTTGACATGTGCGTCGTGCTCCGCCAATCGAGAGTCAACTGCAAACACGTGGCAGCTGTATGAGACTTCTGTCTCGTTCTCCGCTAACTCAGCGGCGGTGACCAAGCCGAAGTACCGTCTGTCTGCATCAGAGCTGCATCCAGCGTAGACGATTCTCTCTCTAGCGTACTGAGCTAGAGTTTGGCCACTATGCCGTCTCAGTATTAGAACGTTTGGAAGCACGGACAGTAGAACATTGGCAGCTGGTCTTCGTTCCTGTCTCAGACGTCGGACAGCGGTCTTGACGCTTCCTGGAGGGGTCTCGGAGGCGGCCCGTGGTGTCTCGATTGTTCCCAGGTACCCGACCACGGCTCGACACTCTAGCCTGGCCGCGTGGGCAGAGGGGCTCAGCTGTGCGCGACTCAGGTTGTGGAGGATCTCGTTCATGGTTGACGTGCTCGGCGCGGCGTGGCAGCCTGGAAATGGTTGGGAAGGTGGTATTAGGGGTGGCAAAGATGGCCAATAACTACTAAATTCAAATCAGCATATCGGCTGAACCGATTTTGATAAAAACATATCTACAAACACTCGCTAGAAAACCTGCATTAAAATTTTTAAACATATCCATATCTGTTTACCCATTTAAGAGCTAAAGATGACGAAGATCCCTCTTTAATGATATCTTACTTACATTCGATATTAGGGCTTTGCTCGTAAATATATATTTTTTTGCTATATCTGTAAAAAACGGCATAATCTGGTAGCTTGAATAACTGAATTGCAGTTTGATGGTATGAATTCAAACGATAGATCACTTATCCCATTTAATTTACAGAAATAACAAAAATGGTGAAACAATTTTAAACAAATGCGTGCTGTGGTCAACTTACTTGTTTGCTGGGTTAACAAGATATGGGCCATATGAAATATTTGATTATTTACAAACAACAACATACTTGGTGCTAAATGAGACAATAAACACAGTGTTAATAACACAAATGAAAACAAAATTGCAATGTCTGAGTAGTTCATAGTTAAGGGGTTAAGAAAGTAGCGTGGCAGGAAAGTCCAAATTTTAAATAATGACAATTTTGTAGCTAAGTTGAGATATTTTTGTTTCACGACGGTAAAATAGTATTATTTTCATTATTCTAAACAACCGTACAACAATAATGAAGCCGATTTGTTTTTCTGGTCGACAAACCTGCCCAAAGTGGTACTGCCCAAAACACTAGAAGTTCAAGCAAATCTCATAATCAGCTGAATAATTGTTGCTAAGAATAATGAAAACAATTCTATATTACCGTCGTGAAACAAAAATCTTTGACTCAATTTAGCTACAAAATTAAAAAAACTATGAAAATTGCACATTTCACACCGCGCTTCTTTCATTGACCCTTAAATTACACTTATAACAGATTTAACAATCGTTTTTACATTGGAAAATGTATTGGAAAATGTAAAAAGTTATTAAAAACGAGTGTTAAATCTGATTAATTATGTATAGTGCTCGTGCAAACCTAAGAAAACATTCTGAACAGTTCAACGGTAAACTGAAAAGTGCAGGGCAAAAATACAACACACAAAGTGATTTAGTTTAGCATCGATTCTCATACCTTACTTCGGGCATCTTGTCTGTGAAAAGAATAACCAACATAAGTTGAGCGGTGGTGGCCTAGTGGTAGAACAATGGACTCGGAAGCCTTACCTTTGAATAAACATTGCAATGTATCAAAGCATGACTATGCGAATTCAAAGAAAAATATATTTAAAAAACTTCATCAATATGAACGCAATAGCGTGAAGGGTACCCCCCTGTGCTGAGCATGCCTACTCCATTGAACATGACCCAGAAACCGTAGCAATCAAGTGGTCACTTGGCCCATCTAGTGATAGCGAAGGTATGCTGCATCAATCCTCTAGCATAGATGTAAAAAGGTGTAAGTCCAAGTCAGTCTTGCAAATCAATTGGTAAAAGTTTAAAACTCTTAGAACTAATTGAGTAGTTCCATTACACGTTGCCTAGGAGAAAGCGTAACTGGTTTGCTATTGAGTGTGCAACAGGGTAATGCAAGTCTAACACTAACCAGTTTGCAGGGCCATACTCATTCTAAGTCATACAGCAGGGCTAATATTCATAATAATGGCAAAAACCAGGACCTTTGCATACATTGTAGATGATTTACGCAGGGCCCAGGGTTCTATTCACACTATAATGGGTGAAGTACTCTTTGGATGATGCTGCTCCTGGGACATAATTGCAATAGATAAGGCTTGCCCAGCACTCAGATTTGTAGGACTAAATAATACAGGCTCTATAGGAAGTTGTTAAAAGGGTTATAACAAAACCACACGAAAACCAACCTGGATGGTGCACAAACGGCGGCTGCTGCGGCCTCCGCCTCGGGGGAGGATGTCGGCGTCTTGTTCTCGCTCTCTCATCAGGCTCGGTATCCTCAGTGTCCGTCGGTGGAGCCTCTCTGGGCGCCACACTCAGCGCGATCGCCTGTGGCGCCGCCGCCACGAGCCGCGCAACGGCCGCATGCGGAGCCCTCGCCACACTCGCCCCGTCCACCGCGAGCAAGGCGTCCCCCGCCCGAAGCCCTGCACGCTCCGCAGGCCCGCCCACGGCCACCGCCGACACCACGCACGGCCGCTGCCCCGCGATCGTAAATCCGAACCCTCCGGCCCCTCTAGCGACCACCACACGCCTCTCGGAGGTTCTTGGAAGGGCTGCGCGCCGTCTGCGGCGGCGCTGCTGCTGTGGCACCATCGTTTTTGGCAGGATTTGTTGACTGGTTTGCATGCACTGCACTGGTCGGTTATACGCGAAGGTTTAGAGGTAGAGCCATGGTGCTGGAAGGCGAGTGGATTCGTAGGATGATTGGAAGAAGACGCAGCTCCTTGTAAGGCGGAAATAGAGTTGTTTAGAAGGAATTTTCTGTGAGAAACTAGAAATAGAAAGTTTCGAAGTTGTAACTGACTGACGTTTGGAAAGTTTGAGTGCGTTCGGAACACCCAATACGTCGATGTCGCAGTCATGTGGCTGTTTTTCAAAAATATTTGACGAATAAAAATGAAATTTTGCTTTCATCTAGGGACAAAATATATATAATCCCTTTAAAATTTCTTAAAATTTTTGAAAAATAACTGTTTTTTTTCTCAAAAAATCTTCTAAAACTATAGTAAGGCTTAGATTTTTTATAGGACTTCAGAACGTTTGTCGGTGTTGCTAGTTGACATGACAGATCATAACAAAACCGGTTATTCTAGGCAAATAATCGATTCGATTTGTCAATCGATTCTTTTGAAAGTTTTGAAACAAAACGCAAAGATAACATAAAAAAAGTTTTGGAGTTTCGACTTTTGTTTGGAGGCAAAAACACAAAAAGTTTTTTTCGACGTTGTTCCGCACTTCCGCAGCTCGTTATTTATTTCAGTGAACACAATGGAGTCCACTGCTGTTTTACCAAATCGTAAATTGACACATTTCATCTCATTCCAAGGAAACTTATAAGAGAAAATATTTGCTACCTTTATTTTATTATCATTCCCTCAAATAGTTTCAGACTCTTGGTCGGTACCCATCGATAAACTGATGCAATGGCGTGCAAATCAATGGGTTAGGTATTTAAACATACCAACAAATCTATTCCTAACGTTAAACTACGACCAATTAATAATAAATTCAGCAGAGAAAGTGATTGAATCCTTGAGCCTTCACGGAAAAATCAAAGGCTTTTCTAGGGCTGATGTTGTGATAATAGTTTTCAATGATACCGTTCAAGGAGTAAGTTCCTTTCCATGCGTAGGTAGCTGTATTTTCTATTTCTCTAGTAATTAAGTTCAATTTTACCTATTTATTTTCAGCTACGTAAAGTTAAATTCCAGCTTAAAATCAATGCTTTGCAATGCATTGAAAAGCTGAGAATCCATTTTCCAGTTTTGAACCACGATTGTGTGCCCTCAAAGAATATATTTTCAAACTATATGAGGATAGAAGATTTGGTCAAAAAAGTAATACAAGAGACAGGGACGGGTGAGTAAGCACGGCTAGCTAGCATGAAGAACTATTAGCAGTTGCGTTAGAGCATACTTACCTAGTTTGTTTAGAACTTCATCTTTATTATTGTTTGTTGCAGAGTTCAGTGATTGCGTAACTAGTTTGCCGCCAAATTTCAGTAATTTTGTGAAGTTTTGCATAATGGATCCAACTTTTCCTCAATTTGTCCACGAGACCCAAAAAGTTATTAAAAGTTTATCATCGGAAACAAAATAGAATCGAATTGTTTTTTTTTATTAGCTTGTAAGTTGTAATTTTTTTTTTGTAGTTTAGCTCTCTTTGTAAATACTCACTTTGACAGATGACTACAGATTTAAAAAAAATGTTTTTGATTGAGAGTGAGACCACAGAGTACATTTCAAACGTTTCAAAAACTCAACGAATTTTCTTGTTTGTATTTCGTTAATTTCGTTTGATTGAAATAAATTTAATAAAAGCCTTGTTTCATTGCGTTCTAACGTTTTACTTAAATAAAGTGGCAAAATGCTTCCCACCCGATTCACATTTACAGGCGGGCAATCGACAGCTATGCGGAAATCTCGGTAAGTCCATCAACTTCAATCATGTTCGTTGTAAACAAAGCGGACCGTGTTGATTTTATGAGCTACGCTTTCTAGCAAGCACGATCCTCACAATGCCGCGACCCGCGAAAACCGCGACATACGACTGTAATACTTACCATAGTCGCCTCCGAAGCAAGCATGGTATGGGGTTCACCTTCAATGTAACTTTCATTTTCTTATCAAATTCCAAATTTGATACCGTTTAATTTTAATACCATCGCCTTCTAGTCTCAAGTCAGTCTAATATTCTCTTTGAGTCTAACATCCTGATTAGCCCCCTTTGGCCACTTTCGAAACCAATGTTTTGAAGCCAGTTAAATAGCCTTACAGTTGACTGTCTATTGTAAATAATCCACCATTCTAGATTGGAAGGCAAACAGTCATTCCTGCCCAAACCGCGGAACGCTGGGTCCATTGACCGGCTCTCCTCTGAGATCCGGAGGCCTAGCACAGCACGGTCGAGCTCGGCGGAGCCCCCGCGGGGCACCATCGGGGCTAGCAGGCTGAGCCGCGAGGCCTCCGCTAGCAAGATCCCTATGAACCGGGTAAGTTGAACTAAAAGGTTTAAGATATTTATTTCTCTAAAAGAATACATAAATTCACTTATTTGAAAAACTGATGGATGGAATGACACAAACTAAATAGATAAAGTGACTGGAAGATGCAGGGAGACTGCATTACTGAATGCATGCGTGCAATGACAAATCTAATAAAAGTCAATGAATGAATGGAATGACTGTAGGTAAAAGTAGAACAAAAAAAAATATTGAGAAAAAATAGTTCACGATAGCAGCGTGATGAGTTTTTTTTTTTTTACAGTTTATAACCCTCATACAAATTTTGCTCAACCATAGCATAGTTCCAGCGGTGCAACAATGCCTTGAACTGTTCTTATAGTAAAGGGTGCCACAAGGCAACTATGCAAAATGTCATCATCATCATCATCATAAGCTTCTGTTATACCTATTCAGTTTTCCAATCTGGCCGATTGCAAATGCGAAATGTAGTGTAGTTTATTTCCTATGCCTGCAGAGATCTCGCTCGCAACAGAATGAGGGAGCACGGTTCGGGCAGGCATCGATCACTCCCAAACGCAGCAATCAGTTCTCCAGACCTACAACAACACCTCAGGTATGGTTATCTTTTATCCTTACTTACGTATGGTACTGTTAAAAATTCACAAATGTACGCAACACAGAAGAAAACTTAAATCATAGGTCCCGCATCGGGATACCACTCTCTAGCTGTAAAGGAAAACATCATAAAGAAACCTGCAGTGGAGTTGTAGGTTGAGTTGCACTTGTAGGTACTGACTTATCTTCCCTATTTTTGATGTGCTTACAATGAATATTCTAGACACAGATTGTTTTTTCAAAAACCTGGTATTTCATAGGGTGTAAATTTTGTTGATGTTTTCACAGCGTACACCATCAGAAGATAGATCCAATCGCAACTGGCAGACCTCTCTAGACAGAGCTTTGGCATTTGTCACCATAAAGGATCAAAGGTAACTGGAATTATGTCCATCATCATCAGCCTGTTAACACCCACTGCTGTTTAAAGGCCTCTTCATGCTCACGCCACCTCTCACGATACTGTGCTAGATGCAACCACTTTCTTCCGGCTACTTGGGCTATGTCGTCGTCGGATCATCTGGCTGGTGATCTGCCAACCGATCTCTTCCCCTTTCGGGGTCTTACGTTATCCCACAACAATCAAGACTTTTCATCTGTCAGCCAAAGAGGGTTCTTTCTACTCATTGATACACTACACACATTTACTATGGACCCAAAAATCTTAGTGCCTTCTCGCCCTTTTGAAACTGCCAAATGAGACAAGGAGCAAAGGAGTTTTTTCAAACCACTGGCATCATGATAACATCATATTGTTACTGCCTTTTTACCCCCGACCAAAAAAGAGGGGTATAAGTTTGACCGCTATGTGTGTGTGTCAGTCTGTCTGTGTCACCGCAGCTCTTAAACGGGTGAACCTATTTTGATGCGCTTTCATTTATTTGAAAGCAGGTTTTCTAGCGAGTGTCCTTAGATATGTTTTATCAAAATCGGTTGAGCCATTTATGAGATATGCCTATTTGAAGATAAAATGTCGGGGGTATTTTAAATTTAGTAGTTATGTCCATCATCCGCGATAAACGTCATCCCTCCTAATCAAATATCCGGCCACGTCCACTTCAGTTGGCCCTACGTCTTTGGTCTCCTGTCGACTTGATAATACAGGGTGTCTTTTTCCCCGCAGACCGATCGCCAACGCGATCTGGCAGCGCACCGAGTGCCGCCGCGTGCAAGACATGTTGGCGGAGCGCGGCGGCGGCGGCGGCGCCGGCGCACCGGCCTTGATGCGCCCTCTCACTATCACCATTTTTGTTGATATAACGGGGAATCTCTTGCGCGTCATCATTGGAGAGAACCGGCTCAGCAACGATAACTACGTCACGAAGGTAAAAAGGCCTGGGCCCTTAGCCTGTAACGCAATGGCGGGTCAATGGCGTCCCGGCAGAAGGACAAAACCGGGCTCTCCGCGTTTTTCTCCTACAACCAGAGAACTAATCCTCTAGAATTAGAATCAAAATATTCTTTGCTGTACTACAAAAAAATTAAAAGGACAGACAGCGTTAGCAAATCGTAATTGAAGTCGTCACCTGACAGCCCATTTTGGCACCATTGTGTTACAGGCTAAGGGCCCTTGAACATCAGGGCTCTTAGCCTGTAACACAATGGTGCCAAAATGGGCTCCCGGTTGACGGTTTTAAGAATGGAAGATAGCAACGTGGCGGGAAATTCAAAATTTTCACAGTTTTAAAATTTTTTAGCTAAACTGAGCTATTTTTGTTCAGCGATTTTTCGTTCGCGGCAATAGAACAGTATTCTTTTCATTATTGTAAACAACAGAACAACAATAATTCAGCCGATTATGTGTTCTGGTCTACGCAGCAGTGGCAGTGCCCAAAAAACTTGTCGTAGACCAGAACACATAATCGGCTCAAATTGTTGTTCTGTTGTTTACAATAATGAAAAAAATACTGTTCTATTGCCGCGAACGAAAAATCGCTGAACAAAAATAGCTCAGTTTAGCTAAAAAATGTAAAAAACTGTGAAAATTTTGAATTTCCCGCCACGTTGCTATCGTCCACCCTTAATTACGAATTATTAATGCTGTCGGTCCAGTGTCGGTCCTTTTAATGTTTTTGTAGTACAGCAAAGAATATTATGAGTCTAATTCTAGAGGATTAGTTTGCTGGTTGTAGGAGAACAACGAAAAAATCCCGGTTTTGTCCTTCTACCTGGGACGCCATTGATACGCCATTGTGTTACGGGCTAAGGCCCCAGTCTCCCTTGGTTAGGTTCTTGACACCCTTAAACCGCATGGTTTGTGTGGGTGTTGTGAATTATCCCGCGCGCAAAGAAAAATGCACAAAATCGATTCCTGTATCAAATACACTAAAAAAATTGAAAATGTTCACATATCAAACCCTAGAATTAGTTGAGACCTATCTAACACAGCCAGTTTTATAACAGATTGCAAGATATTTTATTTGAAAAAAAGAAAAGCGTCGCCTATTTTTTTTTCTAGCTAAATATCTTCAAAACGTTTATGAATGTCAACACGAAACTGGCTGTTTTAGATAGGTCTCACCTAATTCTAGGGTTTGATATGTGAAAATTTTCGATTTCTTTAGTGCATTTGATACAGGAATCGATTTTGTGCATTTTTTTTTTGCGCGGGCGATTCACGATGCCCAGAGCTTTAACGTCTAAATAAACTTATAGCCTACCTTAGTAGTAATATTTATTGATAGGTATTTAGTTACGCAGTGCTATCCTGGAGGGGTGGTTTTCGGGTCTTCGCATAGTATGACGTAGCCAACGACACTTTCGCAATTTTAATTCTTCGTCTATTCGTTTTGGGATAGTCCTTCTCCATAGTTCTGTGTTGGTAATTTTCTTTGGCCAGAAATAATCTTATTACGTCGAGTCAAATGCCAAATATGTAACCATTGCAAAGTCCATTGTGGTATGGCGACTCCGAGAGTGGAAGAGATCGGTCGGCAGGCCACCAGCCAGATGGTCCGACGACATAGCCAAAGTAGCCGGAAAACAGTGGTTGCGTCTGGCACAGGATCGTGAGAGATGGCGTGAGCATGAAGAGGCCTTTACTCAGCAGTAAGTGTTAATAGGCTGATGATGATGAGCTATGTAACATTGTGTCTGTGTTTCCTCCGTAGATCCCGCACATAGCCAAGCTTCTCCTGTACCCAGGGACCGTATCCAAGTCGTGGCTCAAGACTGTCAATACGCTGCATGCGTTCCCGCACGCGCTAGCGCTTATAGCGTACTTACTGGACTTGGCCAACAGACTTGTGAGTATTCTTGTATTTTTCTGTATCAAAACCTTTTTCCACGCCACGGTATCCACATTTTAAATATTTCTTTCAAAAAACAAAAAAACGAAAGGCACACAACTATGAATGAAAAAAATCATATCTTCTTTTTGGATGCGTTTTTTGCTAAAAACTCTTCTGCGATTTCTCAACGCGAGACTTAACTATTTTTAGGACCTAAGGTTTGGATTCCAGATCCTAGAACCTACGAATGCAATCGATTCTCGCCAAAAGTGGCCAGTTGTGCGTCCGACTGCAACCAGCACTATAATCTAAACATCAATACCTCGAACGTAAGCAACATTATGTTTATGCCTACGTTTGCGAAATAAGATTTCTCTGTGTTACACGTCCATTGCGTGACACAATTTACTACAAAATTATATAAAAACCACAATAAACTGATTGTTTTGGTGTGTAGTATGCGTGCCTTTCTGGTATGTCGGCGGTCTTTTAACACCATGTATTCGCATTATGGCGGTCGCGATGTGTGAGGCCCCGGCCTAGTGAATAGCCCGCGCGCAAAGAAAAATTTACAAATAGGATTGCTGTATCAAATACACTAAATGAATTGAAAAAGTAAACATATCAAACACTAGAATTAGGTGACAGCTATCTAACACACCCAGTTTCGTGTTGATATTCATAAACATTTGCAATCTGTTATGGATATCAACACGAAACTGGCTGTGTTAGACTCTTACCTAATTCTAGTATTTGATAGGTTTACTTTTTCGATTCGTTTAGTGTATCTGATACAGGAATCGATTTTGTGTATTTTTCTTTGCGCGCGGGCTTTGCACTATGCACGGCGCCTAAATGCCTAACGAACTTCCACTTTATTCCTTCCAGGAACAAGAGGTGTTGGACGATTGGCTCTACGTCTCCAAGGATGAGCTGGCGGTGTTGCGGCGCGACTATTTGTACAAGAGTTGGCTGCGCTTCCAGGTACATATGGGGTCGGCGAACGAAAAAAACATGGATACATATCTTCAAGCTAACCCATCCTCTTAAATCGGCACACGCAGAACAAAGAAAACGAGAAACTCCTTCATTGGTGAATAGTTTTCGCGCTATTGATGTTGTTGGACGTATTAGACTGACAGCGTCAAATTGACGTCCGTCTATCGAACTACTAAAATCGTGAGAGGAACCATCTGTAGACTCCGTCCATGCGAGAACCATATGCATTAGGTAATTTCTCAGGGCTAGTGAGATCTCCATGTTTACTTCTGCTGTATGGGGTCCATTCATCACGAGAAGCCAGTTTGGTGATTCTTCGACGAAAAATGAAAGTTTCCATTGGTAGCAATGGCGTAAAATTGTTTCCCTTGTTTAAAGTTGTATTATAGAACCAAAAGATACAAAATCCATACATTTTTTATTTTATTTTATGTATGGAACACAAACAAGAAATACAGGGTGGATTTTTGAGACGGGGCAATGAGGGCAGGTACCTTAACCGTTGTAGTTCTTAGGAGACCTTCCATAACTTTTTGAGATATTATGAACTGCATTGGAAAAAATGTACGGTCAGCGAAAAAATGCTAAAATACTATTTTTTTTTATGCCGATCGATCCTCTTTTATGTAGAGATCAAAAGACTCTAAGGATCCAACTGAGGTTTGAGTACTAGAAATGTCAGAAATATACAAAAACTTTTTCCATACATTTTCTATGGAAATGGTAAATGGAGTCAGAGCCCTTTTTACTGACCACTGCGCACAGTGGAAATTGGGTAGGTATGGGTACTATGGGTTAGGTAGGTATGTATGTGTAGGTCGTCCCATCTGTCTAGTATTTTTTTTTAAGTTAGTAACTGCCTAATTCTAAGTACCTATATGTATTAGTTCTATAAGTTGTAATTTGTGGTCAGTAAAACGCTTTCTATTCTATTCTATTCTAAATCGTACATTGTGTTAATTTAAATTGTTATTGTAACAACAGGAAGACTCTCAGTTCGCGGATCTTGTGGAGGACTACCTGCATAGTCTGCGGCAGTTGCTGGGTAACGATGAGGACAAGATTGCTGAACTGAAGCACGTCATCAAGAGTGAGTATTCTGCTTCTCATAATGTCGATGGTAATGGTAGCCCAGTGGGTAAAACGCTGTGTCGGAGTGGGCACTCCATTTATCTAGTAAGTAAGTAAGCAAGCAAGCTAGCAAGCGGGCGAGCGAGCATGCAAGCAAGCAAGTAAGATATTTATTCACGTGATAAATGGAGTACAATGATACTAAGAACTAAAATACACGAGTGAACTTGTTGGTCTTAGTGACAAAATATTGCCAATGTACTGCGCTTGTGAAATGGACCCAGCTCAGCATTTGTTACATAGAAGGTGGTACTTGTACACACGACAGCACGTTGACCTTTACACGCTAGCACTCTACTCGGTTGCGTTACGGGCGACTTTGCAACAAAAATGTACAGTCCGACGTGCTGTCGTGTGTACTAAGGTGGTAGCGGGACGCGTATATAGAAATGCTAGTTCAGTACGTCTCCGCCAGGCTAAGACGAACTGAATTAGCAGTTTCTAACGATAAACACCCGTAAATGCTACGCCAATACGTCTCAGAGGGTGATGCACTGCAATAGGATTTCAAGTTTTATAACGCAACGTAAGTGGGGTTATCCTAATTCGGTTCGTCAACGTGAAACTGATGCTGAAGGGCGGCTAAGAATTAACTTACAGTATGACAAATAAAGCAAATACAGGTACGAAAAATGAATAATGTTTAATTGGTAATAAGAATTATTTTACTCAATGTTTTTTGGCACATGGTTGATTATTTTTAATGTTAAAAGCTACATTATGAGATCGTTTTTTGGCACTTCGAGCTTCTAATGTGGTAGGACGCCCAGCTTGGATCCTTCCTCCTGATATTCCCCTGTCTTTACGTCGCGCAATGGAAGTTGGCTGCACTTTGATCTTTCTGGAGTTATCGCATTAGAGGAATTCTACGCCCACAATACGTCACGCGAGCCGGCAGTGACGAACTGAATTAGCATTTTCTAAGCATTTAAATGCGAATTTATGGAGAAATCCTACTGCAATACGTCACCCTCTGTGACGTATTGGTGCAGCATTTACGCGTGTTAATCGTTACAAAATTTTAGAAAATGCTAATTCAGTTCGTCTTAGCCTGGCGGAGACGTACTGAACTAGCATTTCTATATACGCTAGCGGGACACCAACTATTTGCCATAACTAATCTCAGGTATTGCAAAATATCCACAACATTATTCTAATAAACCCGCGTAGCCCATACAGACAAAGAGTGCAATAAAGAGTAACTTACTTTACAGACATTTTTGACCTCGTGCTACACTAGCGCCCCTAGCGGCAAATCTGAGCGTGTTAGCCCTCATTTCGGTCCGACCACAGCCTTCTTTATCTCTCAGGCTGTGGTCCGACACAGAAGCTAGACTGCTATGGACTGCTATGCTATGCACTATGGACTATCGCCTAACTATGCCCTATTAAGACGCACAATTACCGCCGCCAATGAAAAAAAAATCATATCTTCTTTTTGCTAAAAACTTCTAACTTGCAAAATCTCAACGCGAGGCTTAACTATTTTTAGGACCTAAGGTTTGGATTCTAGGTCCTAGAACCTACGAATGCAGTCGATTCTCGCCAAAAGTGGCCACATTCTTAAGTTCTAGGATCTGGAATCCAAAACTTAGGTCCTAAAAATAGTTAAGCCCCGCGTTGAGATTTTGTAGGAGATGTTTTAGCAAAAAACGCATCCAAAAAGAAGGTATGTTTTTTTTCATTGGCAGCGCTAGTTGTGCCTACTACTGGGCCTTAAGACGCACTTTTTCTCATCACGGCCTCATTTTCTTCCCCCAGAATACGAGCTCTGCCTCGAAGACGCGGCCGAAGTCGCGGCGCGACAAGACGAGGCGCGGCGCAACGAGAGACGCGCCTCCCTTCTCGCGGCGCTGAGGGAGGCGCGCGGCGCGAGAGTCAGTCTACGGGCCGAGATAGAAGGCGCGCGAGTCGCCAGGGCCAAACAGATTGAAGAACTGAAGACTATTGACCATGAGATTGAGAAGGCACAGTAAGTAATAAAGTCGCTGGCAAGAGACGCGTCGGCCGAAGGAGAAAATCCTGGCTAAGAAACCTATAGGAGTGGACTGGGATTGCGAGTGCTGCCCAACCAACTATTTCACCTCTCGAGAAACAAAGAGAGATGTGCAGAGCTGACCGCCTTCGCTGAGTCGGAGAGGCACCTTATGAAGAAGAAGTAAGTAAATAAACACACAAAGCCTTAGAAACCCACCATTTAGTTACCTACTACTAGCCGAGTTAAAGGCTGCGCGAGCCGCCAGGGCTAACGAGATTGAATAACTGAAGACAATCGACCATGAGATTGAGAAGGCACAGTGAGTAATATACACACAAAGTCTAGACTAAATATCTTAGAACACTACCACATAAATATAGTGGGCGTCAGAACGGTATTTTTTCTTATCTTCAAAATTGACAAGAACATATTTTCCTATCTTTTATAGTTTGGAATTTCTCCCCACTTACCCATCTCAACGCGCCACCCTCTATATTAATTTGTAGTTAAGGCGCTGGGCATAGTGAATTATTACAGATTGCGAGATATTTTGTTTGAAAAAAAGTTCGCCGCCTATTTTTTTCGTCTAAAATATCTTCAAAACGTTTGCTTTAACACAAAACTGCCTGTTTTAGATAGGCCTCACCTAATTCTAGGGTTTGATATGTGAAAATTTTCGATTTGTTTAGTGTATTTGATACAGGACTCGATTTTGTGCATTTTTCTTGGCGCGCAGGCTATTTACTATGCACCTCGCCCTAAAAACGTACCTCTATCCACAGAGCCGAATGCCAGCAACTTCGCAAAGAAGTGGAGGAGCAACCAATGAGCATACAGGAGCGAACACGGTTACTTGATGAGATGGACTACGCGGCTCGCATGCAGGACTCCAAGTGTGCAGCTGCCGAGCAGATCACTAAGGTGAGTTACTAAGAGCAGATTACTAAGATCAGATTACTAAGGTGAGTTACTAAAAGCAGATTACTAATGTAAGTTACTAAGATCAGATTACTAAGAGGTTCAGGCATGAGCATTCAGGATTCAGGATGTACGCTCCCGAATGCCCATGTACGCTCCTGAATGCAATGAGCATTCAGGAGCGTACATATTTTCAGTCAAAACATCTCACGTTTTGAAATCCTATTTTCTCTTCAGATGCTGTATAACAAGGAAGCTGAGCTGGCGCTCTGGCAGAAGAAGACCCTAGACAGCTGTGTGGAGTACAACCAGGGGCTGATCCATCTCTCGGTGCAGCATCCGACCTTCGGCTCCATGGCTATTGATGAGAAGTGAGTACCTACCCTAGAATATCAAAGGTCCTAAAAACTCTGACACCAGGGATGGTCACACGAGTAAGAATGTCAGAGGCCCTAAAAACTGGCACCAGGGGTGGCCACACGAGCACCTACTACAGTAGTACTTGTACCTGTAAAGTTAGTACCTGTAAAGAGGCGCCAGAATCCATGGAACACGTTCTGTGTGACTGCGATGCCCTAGCTAGTAAACGAATGAGTCTTCTCGGGATAGCATACCTGTAGGAATATGATAAACATAAAAAGGTCGAGTTCGATATTCTCTATGAACTTGACTATCAAATTGTTGTGTGTCTGCTTGTCATCCATGTACTGAACACTGAATCCTAATTAAAGCTCCATTTCTTGTTTCCTGCCGCATTTCCAGCGTTTAATTCCATCAGGTTTTGGCCCCAGCGCCTGGGCAGAACAGGGAATAAAGTTTAATCCGAGGATTGTTGAAAAAATTTTTCTCTGTATCAATAATTATTATCGATCGGTCCGTGACATGGCGATGTCAAACTCGCAAATCGAAAAATTGTCCGGCAGAGAAAACTACAATACATGGAAGTTCGCCGTGAAAGCGTACTTAGAGCATGAAGAGTTGTGGGATTGTGTGAATCCAGATAGCACAACCACGGTGGATGCAGCGAAAGATGTGAAAGGATGCGCGCAGCAGGAGAAAGTTTTGGAATATAAAGAAGTATATTCACCTGTACTGAGAATGATAACACTTGGATACTTGTTTGCCCTTGCAGCAATGTTCTTGTACAGGCTATACGATTGTCTTTCAGGGAGGACGAATAAGTTAGAGTTCTAAAAGACCACCGACCGTGGCGTGTGTGCAACTGCAAGCATATTTCTGACCAAAGTTGAAGAAATGTTCATCGAATATGGGTTTATGTTTAAGGGAGGATGTAGGAATATGATAAACATAAAAAGGTCGTGTTCGATATTCTCTATGAACTTGACTATCAAATTGTTGTGTGTCTGTTTGTCATCCATGTACTGAATACTGAATCCTAATTAAAGCTCCATTTCTTGTTTCCTGCCGCATTTCCAGCGTTTAATTCCATCAATACCCTAGACCCGAAGAATATAAGTTCCTCAACCTCGGTGACGTTCTAAAGCTTATGACCTCGGCCTTTGCACGCTGTATCTCGTGAAACGTGATAGACAGTTGAAATTTTCATAGATGATGCAAGATGGTAGCTATAATAACAAATACAAAAAAAATATAAAATAAATATTTAAGGAGGGCTCCCATACAATAAACATGGTTTTTTTTGCCATTTTTATAGATAATAATGGTACGGAAACCTTCGTGCGCGAGTCCGGCCGTGGCCGGTTTTTTTTTGTCGGCGCTAGTGTAGGGTATTCTCAAGTGTAATTTTACCGTTCCAGAGAGCTGATGGGCGGCGGGTGCGCGGGCGCAGTGGAGGGTTGTGTGACGTCACTGCGCCAACAGACCAGCGAGCTCGGCGACAGACTCGCCTCGGCCGAGCGCGACAAGAACTCGCGCCGCCGGCACCGCGCACACAGAATGGTACACAGAAACACACACTACTCTTACAGCTGGGTTGAGATTGTCACGTCACGTCACGGTCACCACTCAACTTTTTGCTCTCGAATGTCGTGTCACCTACTTCTTGATCATTTTATTATTATATCTTCAAATCAAATACAGTTCACTTGTACTCATTTACAGTATGGTCAGTAGCTCTTCAAACAGCAGGGTTGAAATTGATCAATGATATTGATGAACTGATCTCGGTGGTGGTGTATTGGGTAGAACAGTGGACTCTGAAGCAAGAGATCCCCGGTTCGATTCCCAGGGCATGTATCTATGACTTTGTTTAAAAGTTACGTACATTTGTGAATTTGTAATAGCAATACCACTCGCTTATTGTGAAGGAAAACATCGTGAGGAAACCCGCGGTTTAGTTGGCTCTACATTGACTCGTCTTTCCTGTGGGCTAGGCCGACTAAGCTGTCAGGATGGTATAAGTGCTGGGCAAGCCTACTCCATCTAAAACAATGTCCCAGCGCCGAGTGGTCTCTTCACCCATCTAGTGTGAGTGAAGGTGCCACTGGACGCTGTATAAATCATTTCATTACGTAGATGCAAAGGCCGCAGTTTTTTTTTATCTCAGTGTCAAAGGAAAACTGGAAACAATTCGCCGCGATCCGTGATCAATCTGATCGGTGGAGAAGAGCCTTTTTTTGCCGCAGACTCCGCGCCAACAGAATGGTCACTTGGTCAGCTACGTACCCTATAGAGCCTCTTGCCATCCTGCCGTCTTCATCATCATCAGCCTGTTAACACCCACTGCTGAGTAAAGGCCTCTTCATGCTCACGCCATCTCTCACGAATTAACGATCCTGTGCCAGGCACAACCACTGTTTTCCGGCTACTTGTTCTATGTCGTCGGACCCTTCTTCCCTTCTCGGGGTCGCCATTCCGCAATGGACTTTGTCCACCTGCCAACCTGCCGTCAGTGTTATTGAACGAGCGGGCGATCTCGCTCGATCTCCGAGTCTACTTGGACAATCCGGCGTTTGTATGTATGATTGTTCGTTCGACGATAACTTGTAAAAGTCGGATCGTCATGAAATTTGGTAGGCGGGTAAATAATCCAAGATAATCTTTAAGTTCGAATATGAGCTAAATCGGTCGAGGGTGGCCGAGATATGAGGTTGTACAGTTTATTTGCAAAGCCTGCGCGAATGGCGTTAGCAAAGTTACACATTTGTTACTGGGACCGCGAGTTCCAGTTCGGGGCGAACCACTAGTGTATAATCCGCGCGGGATCAGAATGGGATAATACCTTTTGGAACTGAGACACTTGCGGTCCGCCTGTCAGCTGTAGCGTCAGCATTTCGGCAAACTCTACCTGTCTATCGCAAACTCGTGTCGAAACTTGCTTGTGTTTTCTGTGCGCGTGGGTGTCTGCTCGAGTTTTATCACGTTTTATTAAATTAATGCAATAACATTTAATCCGTTAAAATTACAACCATTAAAATTTATTGTGTATTTTCAATTTCATAATAACCCTATGATAGAACGTAGAACTAACAATTTTGTTACTGACGCTGCTCGAGAATTGTCATTATCGGTTCACTTTGACAAGGTTCCATCCCATTCTCATCCCGCGCGCATTACAACTTCAAGGTTAATCAAATCATAATCCCTTTCTATTCGCAGGACGAAGCGCGCACGACCTGCGCCGAGCTCAAGACCGTACTCAAGCGCGAGAAGGAGTCCTACGTCGAGGCGCAGTCTCAGGAGCAGAGCGAAGCCCTGCGCTGGACGGAGGAGGAGGAGACCCTCAGCAAAGCGTTGGAGGAGCTCCGCGCGCGCTCCGCCGGATACTCCAAGGTGGCTAGCGAGCTGCAGTTCTGGGAGCAACAGGAGCAAAGGTAAACTATCACTATCACTAACTTACTGACAAAACTTGTGAAGATATCTGCTTGTCCAATAAATACAAAACATATTGTCATGCAAGAAAGTGGATAACCTTTTTAAAATAATGGCATTGACTACTTGGCCCTATCACTATTAAAGTTTTGTGGCGCGTCATATTTCATGCATTCCACTGATTAGAATTTATTGTAAACTAACCGTTAAAATTTCCTCTATAACTAGCGATTGAAATATAGTTTAGTTTTGGGCTTCTTTCGAAGGCGTCTCTCACTGCGTACTTGTCAACATGAAGTCAGGTGCGTATCCAAAATTGTATGTTAGTCTCGCACTAAAAAACAATTAATTGCAATCCTTTCAAGTTAATGCGTTAGATATTTAAATACCTAGAGAAGTGTTCCCAAGAGAGGACAGTAACAAAATAAACAGGGTCCTAAATTGAGGAGGAGGAGCAACAGGAACATAGGTTAACTTACTGGCGAACCTCGTGAAGATATCTGCATGTCCAATCAATACAAACATATTGTCATGCAAGGACGTAGACCGCATTTTTAAGGTTCCGTACCCAAAGGGTAAAGGACCCTATTACTAAGACTCCGCTGTCGTCCGTCTGTCACCAGGATGTATTTCATGAACCGTGATAGTTAGACAGTTGAAATTTTCACAGATTATGTATATCTGATGTTGCCGCTATAGCAACAAATACTAAAAAACAGAATAAAATGCATATTTAAGGGGGCTCCCGTACAACAAACGTGATTTTTTTGCCGGTACGGAACCCTTCGTGCGCGAGTCCGAATCGCACTTGGCCGGCTTTGTTCGATTGCCTCACTTATGCCGCGCGCAATAACAACTTCCACGTGGTACTTGACCGTACCATGAACCTAGTTGATGTCCCTTAACCAGTCTCTAAGGTTGTCTGGAAGAGACTGCTTTTAGCAATAAAACCGCCCATCGTATACTAGTTACTACAATTCGTATTAAGAAAATTCTCTGTAAATAATTCGATTTTGTGTACAATAAAGAATATTTTATCTATCTCTATTGTCCACAGTTGGTGCAGCAAGCTATCCGAGCTACGCGAGTACGTAAAGCAGACTCGCGAGTCGTGTAAACACTCGCTGCAGCAGGCGAAGCAGCGGCGGGCAGCGCTCGTCTGTGACGCGATTAAACACTGCCACGACGTCCTCGACCGGCTCTATGAACCACAGCCGTAGCTTTTACAATTTCTATGTTGTATACCTATACTCCAAACAGGGGCTGTAAGTCTGTAACGCAATGGCGTGTCGATGGCGTCCCAGCAGAAGGACAAGACCGGGGTTTCCTCGTTTTTCTCCTACAACCAGAGAACTAATCCTCTAGAATTAGAATCAGAATATTCTTTGCTGCACTACAAAAACATTTGTACCAAAAACATTCTTTGCTGCATTACATAAGGACCGACAGCATTAATAAATCTTAATTGAAGCAGTCAACTGGGAGCCCATTTTGGCACCATTGCTTTACAGACTAAGACCCCAGGAATTTGAGACTAATGAGCAGTTTTCAAAGAACAAAATTCAAAGCAGTACATAGATGGCGTTTACAGGCGTGGCCATAGAACCGGATACGGCTGTCAAATTTCGCTTTGCACAGATTAATTTGATTGCCGTATTCCGATTCTTCTATGGCCAAACCTGTACGCGCCATCTATGATTTGCTATGAATTTGTTCTTTGAAAACGGCTAATTTTAAAAGCATTTTTTTCTGTGACGCGCTGGCGTGTCATACTCATACTTGATTTCACAGATTAATAATTTCGGCCAGTGGAATGTATAAAAAACACTGTATAATTTGGTTCTAACTTGTCAAATCGCGATTATTTTTGTAGGTAAGTTAATGTAATAAAATTAGAAATAATAAATGCATCCATATTAAATAAGCATTTTTTTTAGACCGTAAGACGAGTATCAATGCGGTTGAGAAATTCGCATCGACAGTTACTTGACTCTGTAGCCTGCTCGGTACGCAAGAGGTTGCGGCTTCAAGTCCTATCCCACAGCCTTCTTTATCTCTCAAGCCATGCTATTAAGTTTGGCAACCTCGTATTTAAGGACTGTGTGAACCGGTTGTCTGTCTTGTAAGACTATCTAATAATTATTTTTCCAGCCACTTAATAAATCGTTATCCCGTGGGAAAGGAAACGTAGATAAAGGTCTTTCTCCTCTCTTTAGACTTGAGTCGTAATTCGACTTACAGCCAGGCCACACAACACCGGCGAGGCATTTGAAAATAAATTCATGTTTTAATGTTTTGTTACGATTGGTTCTATAGGATCAAATTGTAACTACAAATCGTAACTAAAACTATGAAAATACTCTAAAAACATACCTTAAGCTGGCAAGTCAAGTTGGGCTGTTTTAAAGCAATGAATAACTAATAAATTACTTATTTTTCACTCACAATATCAGCCACAACAAATCAAAACAAATCCTCACGTCAAATGAAGATGACGTATTATACAACTAACTTAAAACTACAAGAAACATGGTATAACTGCCATGTTATTTAGCCCCGTATTAATATGTGACTAAAATTAATGGTTTCTAGCCAGAGCAGAAGTTAGTGAGACTCGGATTAGTTGTAACTTGGTCGTACTATCATAATGGCTTCTGACAGGCAGTGCATTGTCTATACCATGAACCCGGCGACGTTGCCAGACTTGCACAGCACGGCTTGAGAGATAAAGAAGGCTGTGCCTGTCCCGAGCGAATTTTTTAACCTTATACAAAATAAATCTATAATGTTCCCTAGCAGGGATTTTTGCTTTAGAAAATCCAAAAAATGTATTGATATTGTCTATTATGATTCAGAAACACTTGAACAAGTCGTAGCTACATTTTATTCACAAAACACCACTCCATCACCGCTTCAACCTCTTTGCAGGCACCTCAAACTGTACTTCTGTTGCACTGAGCACAGCTTCCTCTATTGCCAAGCACTGGTCTCTTAGCTCCATGTGGGACCACGTGTGGTTCGCGGTGTGTTTCGCTTTGGGCGCGGCGCGTTTCGGCGGCGGGACGGCCGGTTTGAAGCCCATTTGGGACCCATCGTACTGGTCGTAGATCTGCGTAGGCGATCTGGGGACGCGGGAAAAAAGATGTTTATGGTTTTTGAACGGGCGAGCGAAGCGAGAGAAGTTCTCCGAGTCTACTGGAACAATCCGGATCTTGTATGTATGTAGGAATCAATGTTCGTTTGACGATAACTTGGGTAAATTTGGTCGGATCGTCATGAAATTTGGTAGTCGGATTAATGAGGCAAAGATATTTATCGAACATGAGCCATATCGGTCGAGGGGTTGCTGAGATATGGGGTCGCGAGTTCATAGTTCGGAGCGAACCACTAGTTTAGTAGTTATGTATGAGGAATCTAAGGCATCCGTTGTATTGACTCACAATTTGGCCAGTTCCTTCGGCAGTCCGGGCGGCAGCGAGGTCGCCATGGCGGCTGCCGCCCTGGCGGTGGGGTGGTAGTGTCGGCCCAAGAGCACGAGCTCGTAGAGCGCCGTCGCGGCCGCGTTGCAGTGCTCCGGCGACGGTAGGAAGGGGTCGTACCGGCCCGAGCCTACCGTCTCGTCAGCCGGCTCGAACAGAGCCGCTACTTGCTTGCTTTGCTGTGGAAGATTGAGCGGAGTTCATAAATATGAAACTATAAGAGCCTGCGCAGACGAGGGACAATGGCGGACAAGATGTCCGCGGTGCGCTCTTATTAGTACAGTAATAAGGTTGCACTTTGCCTGCGTATACCGCCAGGCGAGACGAGGTATTGCACGGACAAAATGCAACCTTATCGCAGTACTAATAAGAGGACGCCGCGGACATTTTGTCCGCCATTGTCCCTCGTCTGCGGCAGGCCCTAAGAAAATGCAGCCAAGCAAGATGTAACTACTTGTCTTTGTGTATACTAATTTTGGGAATATAATAAACACCGAACTAAATCCCATAGAATCCGCATTACGTATAAAATCACAATAAAAACTTGTCCCCACAGAAACAAATGATATCAGCAATAGAACAATACGAAACATCATTTCGACCATACGTCTAATATTCGAATGTCAACCTTATTGCATTAGTGTACAGTTTTACTTTAATTGTATAGACTACGAGCAAATAAGCTCCCAAAGGCAGTTTGGACATCTATTTTTCCAGACACATTTCAGAGTTCTATGTTGTATCTAGTTTTATCCTTGATCGAAGATAATAAAATTCAAATTCTCGGCGTGCGGCGCCCTTTAAAATTTCTGTGTAAAATTGTACCATCCACTCGTATTTTTCCCAACCCTCACCTGTGCCAACTGATGCAGCACACTCAGAGCAGCCAGCGCGCCGTTGTGGTGCGCCTGCGTCGCCAAGGTCGCGAGTCGCTTGGCGCACGCGCACAGCACCGCGGCGGAGACGCGACGCGCGCGCGCCGTCACCTGCGTCAGCGTCTCCAGGATCAGCTTCACGTCCTCGTGATTCGACGCTATGGAGAGGAGAAGAATATAATAGAAAACCCTTTATTGTACACGAAAATAGTTTACAATGGAATTCTTAAAACTAAAATCAGTAAGCATACAATTCGGTACGCAAAGTTTTTTGTTCGAAAGTCCGTTATTGGCTTAATCTTATCTTTAGATAATATTGAGAAACTAATTTCAATAACTAATTTCGTTTCAAAGATACGGTTTTATGACCTTCACGCGACGGTCTGCATACTGTTGGCGGTCATAGGAACAAAACATTTTAGCGCATAAAAACAAAACTACTGGACCAAAATAAAAAATATTTAAATTAGTTTCTCAATATTGTCTACAAAAACTTTGCGTACCCAATTGGCGACATTATTGCTAAAAGCTATCTCTGCCAGGCAACCATTGGATGGACAGGACAGAGGTGATATAGTATTCGGTAGATTAGTGTACAAAAATATAACATAGGAAAAGAAGAGTGGCTTTTTAACCGCCGACCAAAATTGAGGGGTGGTATAAGTTTGGGGGGTTGCAGCACAGGAAAATTGGCTTAGAAGACATTTATTGGATTTTGAAGATATGGCATTCAAAGATTCGTGGCATACCAGTTTAATGTATTGCGGAGACGATAGATGTCGTACGTCTAAGTAACTCATTTTGACGTATACCCTAATTCGTCACTATTTTATTAAGCGTGCAATATTACTTTGCCTCCGCTGTCTGTCCATCCGTCTGTCTGTATACCTTTTATCTTTGGAACCGTAATAGGCAGCCAGTTGAAATGTAATTCCACTAGAAGCCAAGTCTCACCGGCGGTGTTATCCAGCATGTGGTCGTACAGATAGTGGTGGAACCTCGCCGGGTCCACGTTGAGCGCGTCGCCGGCGCCACTCAGCCCCGCCAGCGCCGCGCGCGCGCAGAGCAGACGCGAGCGACCGGGAGCAGCCTCGTCTGACAGCAGCCGAGCCAGGATAGACACCAGTGTAGTGTACAACTCCATGATTATCACGAGGGTTCCAAAAGGGACCACATTACTTTGCCTTCGCTGTCTGCAGCCCCGGTTCTACGATTATTCGAACCGGGGCAGAAACTTGACACTGGCGCCCCCTCTCTCCAGCGTTTGATATCAATGACAATTTTTTTTGTGAATGGTGGGCATTTTTAGAGATTTTTTTCTCGATACGTAAGTTTTACGGGGTGATCGTGCCACATTGATACACAGAGACATCCGGACGCCCATGGTTTTTTATGGTTTTGGCGCCCCCTGAAACTGCCGCCCGGGGCGGGTGCCCCGGTTTGCCCCCCCCTAGATTCGGGGCTGGCTGTCTGTCCATCCGTCTGTCTGTCCTACCTTTTATCTTTGGAACCGTAATAGGTAGCCAGTTGAAATAGAATTCTACTAGAGGCCAAGTCTCACCGGCGGTGTTATCCAGCATGTGGTCGTACAGATAGTGGTGGAACCTCGCCGGGTCCACGTTGAGCGCGTCGCCGGCGCCGCTCAGCACCGCAAGCGCCGCGCGCGCGCAGAGCAGACGCGAGCGACCACTCACGGCATCGTCTGAGAGTAAGCGGGCCAGGATAGCCACCAGCTCCGTGTAGAACTCCAGGTTTATCACGTGGGTGAACCTGGAATGGGGAATCATCGTCATCACAGTGGCGTAGCTACATAGGGACAAAGCGGGATGATTGCCAACCTTCGAAAGGAGACGGCGCTACAAGAAGAAAAAGACATGAGCTGAGTAGCTACCACGAGTGCCAAAAAGCTTTGCCGGACGTCTGTCATGTATCCTCATGTATCTAGCAGTAAGGTTGTTTATCCAACTTATCACTTTCAGTGAAAATGACAGTAAGCACTCGTGGTAGCTGCTCTGGTAAAAAAATACAAAATAATTTTAATTCCTCTATTTACGTTGCACGTCCGTATTTGGGTCACCTACTTACTATGTGTACCAAACAACCCAATCGTTTCTGTAGTTTCGGAGCAAATTGGGTGTGACAGACGGACAGACAGGCACGAGTGATCCTATAATGGTTCCGTTTTTTCCTTTTGTGGTACGGAACCCTAAAAAAGCAGAAAACTCACTTGGCAAGTCCCGTGAGCACGGCAGCCAGCAGCTTGGAATGCGGCGCGGTCTTCAGCAGCCGGAAGTAGATGTGGAAGACGGTGCGCGTCACTTCCGTCATCAGTTTGTTGCGCGCCGCGGTGGACTCCTGGGCTTCCACTTCCTTCAGCTCGCGCTCCACTTCCTTCAGCTTCTTCGCTCGCTACGGGATAAAAAGGTGAGTAAGTAGAATTGAATAGAAAACTCTTTATTGTACACGAAAATAATTTACAAAGGAATAAGTACAACGTGTAACAAAAGATCCTAACACGTTTTGCCAGGTGTAACCTATTGGTCAACAGGATCACATTTGTGTAAAAAAACTATTTTTATTTCTTACCTCAAAACTGAAAATTTTTCAAGTTTATTTTTTTTATATTAAGTTAGTTCAAATTCAAACACATGATTGGGTGTGTAAGTGCATTGGCATAGTTTTAAGCTGATACACACCGAACTAAACCCCCATAATTATCTAAGAACACTCGCTAGAAAACCTGCTAACAAATAAATCCACTTCAGTTCACCCGTACACACACACACACACACACACACACACACACATAGCGGTCAAATTTATAACACCCCTCTTTTTGGGTAAAAACAGCACTGAAAAACCTAAAACGACAGAGCATATAATACACTAAAACTCTGTGAAGATCTCACCTTTTTCTCCTTTTTGGACAAATTAACAATCCTCTTCTTGTGCCGCTCCTCCTGCCGCTGTTTGTGCTTGATGTCGTCCTCGGCGTCTAGTTCGACGTCGCGGATGCGCAGGCGCAGCAGACAGTCCAGCGCGGAGGGGGGGAGGCGCTCCCCGCGCCGCTTCACCAGCTGGTTTATGAGCCGGACGATCTGGTGAAGGAAAAAATATTTCATACTCATACCCTGAATATGGATGACTCAGGGGCTGACTGAAAATCAGTGTTGTAGGCTTACATACAGTGGCTTAACTACATAGGGGCAAGGAGGGGCAATGTCCCGGGGCCCCCAAGCTCAGGGGGCCCCCCCCAAACCGTATTGAACTAGCAAAAAATTATCCAAGGAATCATTCAAAAGTTAATTTTGCCGTTTTAGACTGAGTTTTTTAAGGGCTTAATATTCCATAGTATTTTTATATACCTATCTATATTTTGACTTGATAAAACCTAAACAGTTAAGTTGGGGCCCCAGTTTGTTTTTTGCCCCAGGGCTCTTGGTTACCTAGCTACTGTTTACATAGGTAACCTACAACAAGTGCTGAGTCAGTTCCTATTTTTAGCTGCGGAGATGTTCCGACAGTTATGTCGCTTGTACCTAGTATGTAAGTAATTGTGTGTCCATGTCCTGTTTTTATTTTTATCATTGTATTTCCGTGGCTATAAATAAACTTTTTTCTATCTACTAGGAGTACTGGATGTGGGTCCCAGCACTGCTACATTGGGGTTGAGTTGTAAGGAGAGAAAGCCAAAAGTAATCAGAAGTAGGTATATTGTCTCTCTCGAGTATGGTAGTAGACTAACTTATTGTTATATATAAAACATCTTAAAATGTAATGTGTTTAGCATACCTAAAACCTAACTAAACTAGGTAGTACGAGTAACCAAAACGTGAGTCGCTGGATCGTACATGAATATTTAATTTAGTTTGAAAGGGCTCCTGCAACGCAGCCGAGACGTCGGGCTAATAAATGTCATTTGCCTACAAAATCTACTAATTTATTTGGCAAAGTTACCGTGAGCGTGAGTTCGCCTCTGTTATCGATCTGGAACACTTCCCCGCAGCACTTAGCCACCTGAAATTAAATACACCGTGTTATATAAAGGTACCGGCAACTTTTAAGGATTCAATTGATAATTGATATTAATTTTAAATACCCCCCACATTTTAGCTTCAAATTAACCTATCTCATTAACGGCTAAACTGATTTTGATACAACCTAAGACTTTTAAAGTTCGAACATGAGCCAAATCGGTCAAGGGGTTACCGAGATACGGGGTCGCGAGTTCACAGTTCGGGGTGAACTACTAGTAATATTAGTAAGTATGATGTGATAGTTTTGCTGGTTCTAATTCACAAATGTACGTAACTTACTGTGAAAGAAAACATATTGAGGAAACCCGCGGCTTAGTTGGCTCCACACGTATTGACTTGTCTTTCCTGTGGGCTAGGCCGACTAAGCTGTCAGGATGGTATAGGTTCCGGGCAAGCCTACTCCATCTAAAAATAATGTCCCAGGCACTGCAGCGCGCCGCGTGGTCTCTTCATCCATCTAGTGTGAGTGTAGGTGCCACTGGACGCTGTAAGATCATCACATTGCGTATATGCAAAGGCCTTAGGATATTGATAGTGCATAAAACCGCGTTTTCGCAATCAAATTACAAAAGACGAAGAGCACCATCCAAGAAAATAGACGCCTCTGAATGGTCGGTACCATCCGAGCGTTCACATTTTAGCGAGCTTGTCTCTGGCTTCGATGGAATTGACCAATCAGAGGCGTCTATTTTCTTGGATGGTGCTCTTAGTTTTAGTGTTTTAGGACTGTGAAAACCCGGCTTAGTTTGCTCACCTCATCCCTGCAAGCAGCCTGCCGACTCCCCAGCATGGGCACAATGCTCTGTGCGATGTTCACAGAGTAGTTAAAGTTGGGCTTCGCTGTGAGCAGACCGCACATACAGCGGAGCGAGACGAGCGCGAGAGCCTCCGCCGCTGGCTCCGGCTTCCTGTCAGTGGAAGGGTAGACGTTTATTTGCTGCCTTCACACATAAAATATTGTCGACCTTAAGGCACAAACCTAGGTACAACTAGCGCCGCCAATGGAAAAAATAACCTAAATATCATATCTTCTGTTTGGATGCGTTTTTTGCTAAAAAAGAAACGTAAGGTTATTAACGCGAGGCTCAATTATTTTTAGGACCTAAGATTTAGATTCCAGATCCTAGAACCTACGAATAAAATATTTTATCGCCAAAAGTGGCCATAAAAGGCGGCCTACTTCTCAAAGTCTCTCAAAACTTCTTCGCATGCTGCCTACTTTATTCTGAAACGTTATTTTTGGACTGTTGAAGGATGTTGAATTTATTAGAAAATCAAGGCCCAGCTGAAGCTTACCTGGTATCGCCTTTCTTGCGTCGCAGCACCGAAGTGGCTTTCTCTAGTCGCTGGAGGTACCGCTTGTAGAACTCTAGTAGCTCCTTCTCGTACTTGTACATGGTCAGCGTTTCTTTCTTCACTGTCAACAGGAAAGTCAGTGTTATTTTCCAATTTACTTAAATTTTTTGTTTACATTTCATTCATTTAAACGCATTATATGCAATAAAAACACTAACTTTGAGATGTGACACTGGTTGCAATACTTGCAATTACAATTAATCTCAAGACAACCATTTTTTATGACAATAATACAGATGAATGTCCCAAAACCGTGTAAGATTGCGGTAGAAAAAGGAGAAAATAAAAATTGTCAGATTTATCATTTGTTATTTCTTAACCGTTTTTTTAATTTTTGCCTTCTTCATGTAAACCTAAGAGAATAATATCCAAAGTAAGGTCCTCCTCATCTCTCTAGCGAAATTTTCAACCCTACAATCGATCTTTCTTTTATAATCCGCGCGCGATGAGAATGGAACCTTGGCGAAGTCAATCGAAAATATACTTTATTTTACTTTGACAAGGTTGCATCGACGCGAGTTTGCTTACCGCGCGCGTCTCAGTTCCAAAAGGTCGCATCCCATTCTCATCCCGCGCGGATTATAACAGAAATATTGATTGAAGGGTTTTATTTTTTTATACCTTAGGTTCTAATCTAACTGCTTCAGGAAAACAAAAGGACTTACATTTAACTTTGGAATAATCCTGGTGCCGGATCTGGTACTCGGGCAGCAGATCACAAAACACCTCGAAGGCTGAGAGAGTGGCTATCTTGCGCACCGAGTGAAGGTTGGCCGAGCCATCCTTGAGATGCTCTTCCATCAGATACATGATCGGGTAAAGGTTCTTGAGCTGAAAGTCATGATGAAAATTAAAGGAGGCGTCCATTCGTTTAATAACCGTCTTCACCTTTAACGCATTGGCTGCCAGCCGTTTTTCACAGGTGCCTCATTTTATACTGTCTTCCAGTGACTTCTGATACATTTTTTTCAGAAAAATTTCATTCTTCTGATACATTTTTATATACAAGGTGTTGTTTTGTAAAGTAACACCCGACTCATATACTGCAGCAAATAAAAATATGTCAGTGAAAAATAACCAAAAATAATTAAAACTGTGGCCGTCCGTACTATTACACTAACGCTAGCGGCGAGTCGGGCGCTACATCGCGCGCGCGCTTTGAGAAAGCGGAGGAGTCCGCACGTCGCGGTTATTACAGAACAACTTATCCATCAAAAAAATTTTAGAAAAAAAAAACTTATTTTTAGTTTCAAGCGTTACTTAAACTATTGTCCCTGACTCGGGTGTCACTGACCAAAACAACACCCTGTATTTCCCTAGCAACTGAAGTAACTAAACCATGCTTACCTTTTTATCAGGATCCTCCAACAGTGAGGAGCACAGTGCTCCGATCCTCAGCTTCTCCTTATTCAGCGTATCTCTCCTCTCGGACATCAGTTGGACCGCGGTCACCACTTCGCCATCGTCACCGTCTGCTGGTGGCTCTGCATCACCCTCTTCACCTGTTCCTTCCATGCCGGAGTCTGATTCGTCCTCTTGTGCGGAGGGGTCCGTGGCTGTTTGCACTGGCTCGTCAGTCTCTGATTCAGATTCTGTCTCTGAAACAGTGAAATAGTAATAACAGTAAGGGAAACTGTGCTATTATAAATACAAAATGTGCAATGTTTACCAGTTTCAAGTAAGTTTAGACTTTTAGGTAAGTAACATTATCTGCCGTTTTCTGAATTGAGAAATTTGCTAAGCCAATGGGTAAGTATCGTCCTGTCTCTGCAGATTTCTCACAAAAGAGCGTGACAGAACGATAGTTAAGTATTTGCTTAACAAAATTCTCAATTCAGAAACTGGGCCCAAGTAAATGTATTTTTTTTTTAATTTTGCAGCGATTTTAGAACGTTTAGGAACCTACTTAGTAGTGCTTAGAAAACACAACAAGAGTTAGTAATTTTTGTGGTTATCCACAGAGTAGAGCATGAGTTAGCTATCTTACCATCAACCTCCATTTCTTGCTCCACTACTCCCTTCCTAGTCTTGATCGGCAACAGTGGCTTAGTTTTCTTCACCGGTCTCTCAGACTGTTCCTTTTCATATTTGCCTTCAAAATCTTCGTCAGAATCGGACATGTCTGATACTGAGACGTCGGAGTCTGAGTCAGCACCGCTATCTTTCTGTGTCGGGTCACGTTTAGGCTTGCGGCTGTTTTTGCGTTGTTTCGGTCTGGGAAAAATAAACACTCTCAGGGTTAGATCAAGAGTTTGGTGCCTTCTAACCATGTAAAACAAATTGAACATTAGAACTTTTAAGCCATCAAGGATCTGACCCTAAATAGGCGCAAGTTCAGACGTCGAGTTGTGCAAAGCAGTCCGTTTTACCATTTCCAACCAACCCAGCAAGTAAACCACAAACATTTTACAGATTTGGCAGAGGTGGAACATCACGAACAAGATATTTGGTAAGAGGTTTGGTTTACCCATTTAGGGATATACCTGTATGCCTATAGCATCCAACTAGTCACTGAATGCTTGTATAAACATCTATGCTACATATGGTGACCGTATTGAAACTTATAAGATCCTCACCGGACACTATGACGTGCATTACCTAAAAAGCATCTACAAGATGAACCAGAATCACCACCTTAGAGGACACAAATTCAAACTGACCAGCTCTCTGTGTGCAAGTAACCCCAGAAAAAACTTTTTAACTAATCGCGTACTTCGCGAATGGAACAAATTACCAGACCCCATAATCAGTGCAAATTCAGTGAACAATTTCAAAAACTCATTGGACAAATATATAAAAAATAAACAAGTGCAGTGATATACACACATCAGCTTCAAGCTGCTAGTGTATACTAAATAATAATAATAATACATGCAACGGCCTAATAAAAGCCTTTTTTATACTTAGCCCGTAAGTTACAATAAAACTCTTACTTATTCTCCGCCTTATCTGTGTCTGGAACTGAAGACAATAGACTGGGGTTTTTGGCCAGGCGTTGCATGATATAATTCTGCTCTTCTTCGTCCAGCATGTCTGCCCATTCATCCCCTGAGGCTTCACTTTCACTGCTGTACTCGGGTTGCGGGGCGGCTGGCTGCTTCTGCTTTTGAATCTTGGTCCTGTGCCTCTGGAGGTTTAGCTTCCCTTGCTTCTTCATTTTGTTCGTGGTCTGGTTGTTGCGCTTTACTTTGCTGATCTTTGCTTTGCCTTTTTTCTGTAAGGTTGTGAGATTTTTTCAAGTTAGGCGGGTTAGAGTTTGTTGTGTTTTTGGGTTTTTTTTTAGTATTTTTGTGTGAATGATCGGAGAAATTGTTCGTACTTACCGCCATTGTGAATTAAAGTTGTAATTTCTTTTGTTAATTAATTAAACCCGCTGGAAATTGCAGAAAATACAAACGTGAACACTGGCAAAAACAACGTGGATTTGACATCACAGTTTGACATTGACACTTTCACAGATTAACCCGACTGACGTTTAAGCAAATGTTGCCACCAGATAAAAATTTCAGTAATCGAGTAGAATCGATCCGCTGTTCGACCGATTCGAATAATTTTCCAGTTTGCAGGCACCGTTATGTTCTAGGGTTATCAAAATGTCAAATAGCCCAACTTTGATAACCCTAGCCACAGCCTTCTTTAGAAGGCTGTGCCCTAGCCCAAGTCGATTACATTCTGATTCTGAAAGAAGTTTTGTTTGTTAGAAGTAGCTGAAATAGCTGAGACTGGCTGAGAGCCTGAGATTTGTTTAAGCAGTATCTCATTTCCCCTTATATATTAAACTATTGTATGGAAATATGAAAGCCATTAAATATTAATCAAACCATTTTCTGTTTCCAACATTTTCAATTAATTCTTCAGATTGTTACAAAACAAATCGTGTTTCAGAACGCACTTAACAATTTGCCATGTTTTGATCTGATGAGATTCGTTCGTTGTGCTGTGTCGTTGTGTGGTTGTGATGTGGGACGTTAAAATTAAAATCCTGCTCTAAAACCCTCAAAAAAACCTCTAAAAATGGCAGGGACTTATTACTTCGTTATTGTCGGACATTCCGACAACCCGATATTCGAGATGGACTTCATTCCAGTGACTAAAGAAGTAAAGGTAGGTGTGACAACCAATGTTTTCTCAAACACCACCCTTTTGAGATCTTTAATTTGGCAGATAGCGGCCTATAGAGGTTCGGGCTGCGAAGGCTTACCTTAGGGTTCAATCCTTAACCGTTTATAGTACAGTGCTCCATCAGGTTTTAACTTTATTTACATAGAGAGTTCCGTCTAATTTTTCTTTCTTCCAGAAAGAGGACAACCGGCATCTGAACCAGTTTATCGCGCATGCAGCGCTAGATCTGGTGGACGAGCACATGTGGAAGGTCACGAACATGTATCTGAAGTGCGTTGACAAGTTCAACCAGTGGTTCGTCTCAGCATTTGTGACTGCTAGCCAGGTGAGTGAACGATGCTGTGTTGGCTTCTCAGTTATCCCTGGAATGTGCTTGTGTATGCCTAAAATACAAGATGGATCGACCTGTTTGACAAGCACAAGCCAAACTTGAGATGAGTAGTTATTGCTAGAGTCAGAAAACAGATGAACTTTTTTCTTGTTGGAGAGTGTAAATGTAAAGCCTCCATAGCAAATTAAGATACATAATATCTGATTAGATACTAACAATAATATAGTTACTCACAAAACATAACAAGGAACAATCACTGAAAGTGAAGCTAATTTTGTAGAACGTCTCGGACAAAATTGGATGTCTATTTTGGCTTCAATTGTTAATAAAAGATATGTTGTATAACCAAACATATGCTTTTCCAGATGAGGTTCATAATGGTGCATGACTCGCGCAATGAGGACGGCATAAAGGGTTTTTTCACCGACATGTACGAGGCATATATCAAGCTGATGCTCAACCCATTCTACAAGGAAGACACGACCATCACCTCACTAGCCTTTGAGAAGAAAGCTCAGTTCCTCGGGAAGAAGTATTTGACGTAATAATTTATGGTGATTGCAGAGACGTCATGTAAATAAACATAAATAGGTTTTTTTATAAAGAGTTTAGCTGTTCATCTACAGGATGGTACCGAAAGATAATTTGATGAGTTTGTAGTCATCAATACAAACAGCTATTATTATTTTGTCATCAATAGCTGGGTACTGATGGGCGAGCCGCCTTGCGACGAGGCAGATGTTCGTCCAACGTAAACAGATCTACCATCACGCCTTGTCACTAGGCTGGTAACGCCCGATGAGTGCTAGCCTCGCGAAAATGCTTGGCTAGTCAGTACCCAGCCAATAAGGTAACCCCCCATTTAAGCATAATCCTGTATTATAAGTTATTTTGTAAATAAGTAAAATAAAACCATATAAATGAAGCAGTTTTATCAATTTTATAATTTAAATCACACATCAGTATCACAATGAAAAATAAGGATATGTGTCAAAATCTCTTGTTAAACACATGCTATCAGCCTATCAGCCAGATAATCTTACAAATGAGAGAGTATGTCAATATATAATCTGGTAAGCTATCTGGAACTAAATAGATATTTTGAAGCAGTCCCTAAGAATTGTCATGTCACACTGGTACACTGTGAAGCAACCAAGTTGCCTTCACCAACCAAATATGCAAAGTAGCCAGACACATGGGCTTATTGCTCAGGTGCCGACAATGGTATTCCAGTGTGGCATAGCTCTAAGAATAAATAAGAGATCTTTACACTGTAAATGTCCAAAAACTTGCACCTATGGGCTATTGAATGGACCAAGAATATTATTTCAGTTGTGTCACTTACATTTCTGAAAGACGAAATTGGGCACAAATTGAATTAAATAGCCTCAGGGTACAATTCAAATCCATAAAAAATATGTCAATAGGAAACACTAATATTTTCAGTACAGTTCAGGCAGGTCATCATCATCATCATCATCCAAGCTGCCTACTGAAAAATCATCTGCAACAAAAGAAATAAACATGAAAGTAATTTTTATTTTATATGAGTGTAGTTTTATTTTATTCAACCAAAAAGATAACTGTCTGCACCAACGGTCACTGGCCAGTATTATTATTAAGACTCGACCGAGATCTCGGTCTCGGCATTCTCGGCCATAAAACCAGCCGAGAACTCGGTCTCGGTTCTCGGCCAAAATGGCCGAGAATCTCGGCCATAACCGAGACTGTAATTTCGTACGGGATGGGATTAAAATTTGCCGCGCGCGTCCCCAATCGTAGCTTGGTATCGGTGCGTGAAGAGAGCCGATGATTGCGATTGGTCTTAATAATTGGTGATTTGCCAAGTGAACAGCTTTTTAGCAGAGCTGGTCAGTTATACGATGAGAGGCGACACTCGTTGAAGGGTGAAAACGCAGAGAAATTACTCTTTTTATGTTACAATATTATGTTATTTGATTTTGATTACTAAACTTATTTGAAAACGATGATTACATTCTTATATACAAAAAATTTCCTCGTTTTTAATAATTTTTTCACGATTATACCTTTTCTCGGTCTCGGTTCTCGGTCTCGGCCGAGAATGAATTTTATTCTCGGTCTCGGTCTCGGCTCTCGGCGAAAAACCTGTCTCGATCGAGCCTTCAATAATATTATTATTTTCCAAAAAGTCTATGCCAAGCAGTGAGCTTTATTTATGGGCTGGATAGATAGATATAAAAAGTTAAGCCACGACTTAAGGCTGGAAGATAGCACTGTGACGGGAAATTCAAAATTTTCACAGTTTTTTACATTTTGTATGACAAGTTTTTTGGGCAGTATCACTGCTTCGTAGACCAGAACACATAATTGGCTGAATTATTGTTGTTTTGTTGTTTACAATAATGAAAAGAATACTGTTATTACCGCGAACGAAAAATAGTTGAACAAAAATAGCTCAGTTTAGCTACAAAATGTAAAAAACTGAAAATTTTGAATTTCCCGCCACATTGCTATTGTCCACCCTTAAACTAAGTTTTTCTCTTACCAGTGAAGAAGTCATCTTGGTAAGAGCAGTTGAAGTCCATGCTGTACTGTTTGGTGACCGGAGGAGGGGTGCTTGGTGGAGACTCCTCCGTCACGGGCTCCAAATCTGTGCCGGGCAGGTAGTCGAGGAAGTCTGTGTGATAGTTATCTGTGAAAATAATTAACACTTTATCTGGGTTGAGTTTGACTCAAAAGGTGGAAAGTTAAGTGGCTACAGCCATAGGGCTTAGTCATCATTTATTTATTTAAAGCCACAGGGCTTAATCATTTAAGTATTTAACAACAAATACAATTTATTTGTAGTGTAGGTAGTTTATTGAGGGTAGGACCGTAGTCAAGTTCTTTTGTTTCTATTCATAGTCCAGTTTCTAATCACCCCATTTAACGGAACAGAATGAAAATTAAAATTTTCTTAGAATATAGATTTACCAAAATGCAAAAGCAACCAGTTTCAACGTGAGCAAACTCAGAGCTTCACTTTCGGTAGGCGACCTAGCTTCTTACCAAAGTAATCCTTGGGTTTAGTGAACTGGAGCTCTTCCAAAATTAAATCTTTGGGTCCCTTGTCGTCTGCGTCGCTGTAGATGAGCGCAACGTTGACGGCGCGCGGCGAGAACGCTTGACGCAGCGGAGTGCCCTGGATAGCCTTGCCAGCGTTTGAAAGAAACGACTTCTTTGTCTCCCCTTGCTTCTTCATCATCGGCTTCAATGGCTCGTTTGGCTTGATGGGACCGGACAAAATGACCTTGCCCATGTTCTCTGATGGAATACGAAGGTTTTAGAACGTTAAACTCATCATGGACTCATGGTAGAGTAGGAGGAGAAAACAAAAGGTTCTTTCTTACCGTTACCGACGTTGGTAAGGGGTTGGCGCACATTCTTCAAAGTTTTCTGGCTCAACTGGTCGCCGAAGATATCAAATAGTGACTCGGCCATGTTTGGTTCTTGAGCTACCAAATATTATTCAGTGAACAGATAAAATTCAAATAATTAAAATACAAATTGCAAAATCAGCGCGAAAGAAGCAAGTCGTTCGTTGATGTTTCGAAATTGATTGTACGTTTCGTTTATATTTTTAATAATTTCTTTACTTTACTTTTATTTTAATTAATATAGAAGAATAAAGAAAAGAAACTGAAACATTTTTTTGAAACTTTTTCCTTTTTTTTCACATAAAACCACTTACATTGGATATTTTTAACAAAATATCTCGAAAATATTTTGTTTTTTTTTTTCCTTTTACATTTATATGCACAGGCACGAACGAAACGCATCATTGACATAAGTGCGTTTCAAGATTATCCGTGCTTTTGACACACGTATGCGAGAAATTGCAACGCACCCTGAGAAATGTCAAAAAAAGTCGTGAAAAGTGTGCACGCACACATGTTTTTTGTTTTCATTTTGTAAATTCGAAATAGAGCCAAAATTACCAACGAAAATGTCTGAATCGAGTGGCAGCTCCTCAGTTACTAACGGCACTGGAGGCTCCGGTCCCGATCCACTGCAGAGACTGTCTTCATTCAAGACTCCAAGAGATTTATCACTGGGTGGAGCGAAGACAAACAAAAAAGTGTTCACACCGAATTTAAACGTTTCCAGAAATAAAAGCAAAAGGTATGGGGTAGTTACAAATATTCTAAATATATTTACTTAACAAATAGTGACCGTATAAGCGAGAAAACCTGGTGATTATCAGTGTGGTAAATAAATATCCACATTTTCATAATTATGATTTTTCAGTGGCCTACCGACGGTCACAAGAGACAAACGTGATCATGAAAAAGATAGAAGAGACCGGAAGAATGACAGAAACAGGAATAACAGAAACGGACCCAATGTTATCAAATCCAGTGGTGTATTTTCTGAAGGTAAGATTGTTGCCATTTTTCTTTACTCATTGCAAGCTTCTTTTTTGCAAATAAATAATCATGGTCTGCATGTACTTGAACATAGAGGCGATCTTATCAGTAAATTGAGAGTGAACTGAAAATCGAAATACACAGCTATAACCATTCTATTTGTGACAGGTCTCGGTCAAACGGAGAGACGGACAACACGTGCATCCTACGGCGGCAGAGATACGGACACCGCAGCCACACTGCAGAAACCTACCATCAGAGTTAAAGATGTGTGGAAGGTAAATGGAAAATTTATTCACACTACATAAAGGGTCTTTTTTTTGACATTTTTTAGCCAAACTGTCCCATTTCGGACCTGTCCCATGTCCCATCTTTCTACAAGTTCGGGCAACGATACACTGAATAACGTTTTTTATGTGGGTGTCTGCTTCAAATTGTATAAGCTGCTCATAATATGCAAGATCTCACTATATGGCTGACTGAAAAAATTACTTGTAAAACAGGCCAAAAGAATAAATTGTACTTCCATACCTAAGGTAGTGCTGTAGCAGTCAGTACTGACTGCACCAAATGTATGGAAAAGCTGATATTTTTTTCTTTATGCCATTTGGCTCATCAGAAAATAAGAAAAATTAATAAACAATAAACATAAGAACAGATCAGTCCATCGCACGAGTCAATTACAAGAAGTATTGGAGGAAGCCTGATATCATAGGTTATCTTAGTTTTGAAGACAAGACAAATCTTAAAATAGCAGTAAACTTTTGTGATTTGATAAAACTACCTGGCTTTGACCAGTGCAACATGAAGCAAACAGTCTCGGTACGAGCATATCCGAGCTTGAGATGAAGGTGCAAAATGGGCCAGAATGGAAAACTGGATTAGGGATAGCAGGAATTGATGATGAATCCACCCCTTATAAATCATCCATGTCCAAACCCGCAGATAGACAAAGAGCTGGAGCAGCAGAAGATCAACAAAGTCCTCGGTGACGGGTGCTATAGCGACGAGGAGCCATCGGTGGACGAGGGCCGGCTGGACAAGGACGCACCGGTCAAGCTGCCACTGAGTGATGGAGGTACGGTTTTTTTTAACTACTATTTTACCCAGCCTCTCAGCACTGTTGAATATAGGTTTTCCATATCCTTTTGACGTTTGATAATTATCTTTTGTTCAAATCTTTTATGTAAAATTTTGGCTGAATAATTTTGGTATCCTATTTCTGCCAGGGTCAATATGCATTAAATTAATTAAATGTTGTAATAATAAATGATGTTCCCTTTTAAATACACTTTTAACATTTAACAAACGGTGGCAAAACATGTAGAAAAAAGATTGAACGGTTTTAGGTGTGTGAAGTGCCTTTTACATGAAAATGTCCAGAATCAAAATTGAGATTTTTGTATAACGAAAATCGTAAACGTTAAAAATATTTTTTTTTCCTCTTAGCAGTTTGTATCCCCAGCCACAGACATTTACCTTCCATCATCATCAACCCCCTTAACCCCTCTACTCTTGACCCCCTAGGCTGGTTGCACAGTAAACCCAAGACCCTGAAGATAAAGCCGGAGGTGGTGGTGAAAGCGGAGCCGGTTGAACCCGACGGTAGCAGTGAGTTCCCACAGGTTGTTGTTTGGAAGCGGCCCTGTAAAGCTGGGCGGACTGTTCTGCCACGGCTGTACGGGCGAGCGAGAGCTGAGAAGAGATTTTGCGCTAAAAAAATTTGTGTCAGATGAAGTCGATTTTCTTGGCATAGAAGAAATCATTGTGCAGCGTTACGAATTTATAGTCGAATTTATAATGATTATTTCTAGCTGAGAAAATGGGTGTTGTCGATTATTCAAACATTGTTTAAAATTTCGTGTCTGATGGACTAGTCACCAGTGGTCTTGATTTTACAGCTACAATAACTGAAATTTCAATTACTGCAAGTTTTGACACCATCCTTTTTAAGCGATGTTTGGCGTGCTTCGATGCATTATTTGTGTTATCGGAACCGATCTATTCTATTTTGTACTCTGTATACCTGACAAATATTTATTACCTATTTAATTACAAAATCTAAGTTTCGAGCTTTGACAGTGCTATACACTGTACATATATAAAAAAAGTTACCCCCGACATTTTAGCTTCAAATTAGCTATTTCATAAACGGCTGAACCTATTTTGATAAAACATATCTAAGAACAATCGCTAGAAAATCTGCTTCCAAATAAAATAAAAACGCATCCAAATCGGTTCACCCGTTTAAGAGCTACGGTACGGTGCCACAGACAGACTCACATAGCGGTCAAACTTGTTTACAACCCCCTTTTTATGTCGGGGGTTAAGGCACAATAGGACGCACAAGTCACAACTAACGCTGCAATGCAAAAAAAAAAATCTTCTTTTTGGATGCGTTTTTTGCTAAAAACTCTCCTGCGATTTCTCAACGCGAGGCATAACTATTTTTAGGACCTAAGGTTTGGATTCCAGATCCTAGAACGTATGCAATCGATTCTCGCCAAAAGTGACAAAAGTGGCCACTTTTGGCGAGAATCGATTGCATTCTTAAGCATTGGCGGCGCTAGTTGTGCGTCCTACTGGGCCTTAATGAAATAACCCATGTGGACGCAGCTCACGGGCCAAAACACAAAGGTCAATTTCCCCAAGCCGCCATTTTGTGTTGCAGCGCCCTCTGTGGAAGCGAAGGCCAAGCCGGATGTGAAGAAGGAGCCCCTGGAGGAAACAGACCTCGTGAGCCTCCTACGGGGGGATAAGCCTGCGCTTATCATGTTACAGGTTACTTTTCACTTTAATTTAGCATTTACCAGCCACCGCTTATTTTTTGTACGGAAAAAAATATGCTATTTCACCAAAGTCGTTGGAAATCACATTTAGAGCGATGCTACACGGGCGTTGTGGCTGCGCTGCGTCGACGCAACGCAATGATTTCAACGCAGTGAATGCCACACGAGCGTTGCGTCGGCGTAAACAGATGTTATGCTTTTAAATACTGCGGCCGCTCCGTCGTTTCAACGCAGATCCCTTCCCCACCTCGTCTCCCTCATCTCCTTGTGCGTTGCGACGACGCAGCGCAGCCACAACGCCCGTGTGGCATGTCGTTCAGATTAATATGTAGAACGACGGAGCGTCACCGTTCAGTGCACGCAGCGCTAACGCAACGCACACAGAACGCCCGTGTGGCATCGCTCTTAGAAGGCGACGTGTTTCAGGATAAAAGCTATTTAAAAATTGCTCCGTAGTCCACCTATACATTATTCGTCCCGTTCCCGTTCCAGTTCCCGGACACACTGCCGGGCCGGGGCCTCTCCGACGACGACGGCGGTCCGCGCAAGAAGACCACCAACCTCGACGCGGCATCCACCTCCAACGGAGAGGTCACCGAGGAGAAACCACCGGTGAGTTGGAGTTCCCACCAGTGTCGATAAAGTATCTGTTAAACTCAGAGAAGGTACACACGACAGCACGTCAGAGTGTACACTTTTATTGTAAAGTCGCCCGTAACGTAACGGAGCCGAGTAGAGTGCTAGCGTTTTTAAGCCTTTTAAGCCTCGACGTGCTGTCGTGTGTACAATAAGTGCCACGAAAGATGAGACTTGCTTGACCGCGTCTCCCGCACTCTTTCCGCCGCCCGTTGACGCCCGGTCCCTTCCCGCGCTCAGACCTCAAACCGGTTAAAAAGACCTATAAATCGTCAACTGCTCAAGCCACGTGGTATGCTAAATCTTATTTTTCGTGGAGCGTATCGTATTAGAATTTGGACACTTATTTAGGTTGAAAAGCCCCGCCCTCATTCATAATAACTAGTGGTTCGCCCCGAACTGTGAACTCGCGACTCCATATCTCGGCAACCCCTCGACCGATTTGGCTCGTGTACGAACTTAAATATTCTCTTTGCCCCGAGGATCCGACCTAAAACTTAACTTATCGTCGAAAGAACCTTCATACATACTAACGCCGATTGTTCCAAGTAGACTCGGAGAGCTTCTCTATCTTCGCTCGCTCGTTCAATTATGTAATAAGTTAATAACTTAACTTTGAATGTTGAATCTTTGCAGGTGGACAACCGATGTCGCCTCGCTGATCTGGAGGAAGGACGGATCGGCAAACTGCTCATACACAGATCCGGCCGTGTGAGGCTCGCCTTAGGAGATACTATGTTTGAGGTGGGTCCTTTCCCCTAAAGATGCACAGCTTTAGGTACACACGACAGCCCGTCAGAGTGTACACTTTTGTTTTAAAGTCGCCCGTAACTTAACTAAGTGGAGCCAGCGTGTAACTCGAAACTCGTCTTGGTACAGTCAGTAACAGGACACGATACCCTCTTTTTCTTCCTTGACGCACTTATGCCACGCGCGATAAGAGCTACCATGGGGTATCTTAGCTGAGCTACCATGGCAAAGGTCTACCCTTGTGTATTCCACTCTTCTTTATCTGGGGCCACCTCTAGCCATCCCGGTAATAACTAGTCCTATATAATAACTAGGTAATAACATGTCTAGGTTAAGTTACTGTAGTAAATGTACTTCCGTCGTAAGTTGTACATCACTCCCTACTACTTTAATGTAAAAGATAAAATGTACCTACTTTATTTTCTAAATAGCACCAAGTTTTTATGTCAAAGTTATATTTTTTGTAGGTAGGGCAACCTGGTAAAAATAGTCAATCATCATGTAAATTGTAATTGTAAACGATGTTGTTGTAAACTTATTGAAATAAAGAAATCTGAAAATCAAAAATCAATAACTAGTGGTTCGCCCCGAACTATGAACTCGCGAGTGTGTAACTTTTTGCTAACCCCAATTCGGAACCCAAGGTTTTTTGTTCGAAAGTCGTCGAACGAACATACATACAAACATACATACATACATACAAACGCCTGATTGTTCCAGTAGACTCGGAGAACTTCGCTCGCTCGTTCAAAAAGGTTTCGAGATCGTCCCACCAATAGGTTAAGGCTTAAGTTTTTTCTTTTTGCCTAGTGGTAAGAACATTGGATTGGAAGCGAGAGTTCGATTCCCGGTGCGGGCATTTTTTAATTTGTATAAGCAATACCACTCGCTTACTTGTGAAGGAAAACGTCGTGAGGAAACCTGAGCGTATGAGGCATTATATCTATCTATCTATCTATATATATAAAAATGAATCGCCGTGCATTAGTCTCGCTAAAACTAAGAAACGGCTTGACCGATTTGCATATTTACTGTTTTGTTTAGTCCACCATAGTTCAGGGTAGGTTTAAAAGCAAAGAAATATGGGAAAAGTTAAAGGATTAGCTGAAAAACGGAAGAAATAAAAATTGGTCATTTTGTATTGGAATCGCCATTTTTGACGCGGAGAGAAGATACGATGTTCACCGGGTCAGCTAGTATATTATACAGGGCGTCCCACGGCTATGCCACATGGAGGGAAAGTACCTTAAATATTGTAGATGGAACATTTTACTGAAAGAAGACATTATTTTAATTTAAATAACAATTTAAACTGCATTCTTAGATATTTAAATAATTACATGGTTGTAACGGGAATCGAACCCGTTACATGAGAAAAAAAAATTACCCTGTAGTTTTATCATACCGATCGAAAGGCTTCATGATAAGGATTATTTTTTGCAAAATAACATAGTGTCAGAAATAAAAGGAAGACCATGAATTTTAACATTTACCTGGTAGTATGCAACAAATCGAGCCGTATCCTGAGCCGAAAGACGCGTAAAATGTGTCCATCGCAACGCGGCTGGCTGATTATAAAGAAATAATTCAAAAATGTGTTTCATTTTCATACTTTTATTCTTTTGTTACTGTGATTTTCATTGATAAATTGATTAATGTTGTATTAAAAATGTTAAAATTCATGGTCTTCCTTTTATTTCTGACACTATGTTATTTAGCAAAAAATAATCCTTATGATGAAGCCTTTCGATCGGTATGATAAAACTACAGGGTAATTATTTTTCTCATGTAACGGGTTCGATTCCCGGTTCAACCATGTAATTATTTAAATATCTATGAATGCAGTTTAAATTGTTTTTTAAATTAAAATAATGTCTTCTTTCAGTAAAATGTTCCATCTACAATATGTAAGGTACTTTCCCTCCATGTGGCATAGCCGTGGGACGCCCTGTATATAATATCGCCAACCCGCATTCAGCACGCGTGGTGATTAAGCTCGCACGCTCTCTCTGAGAGAAGGCCATTGCCCAGCTAGTGGGACATGTACAATTGTACAGGCTATATCTTACTTACTTTTTTTATTAATCTTATAAATCGATAATTGTTTCTCTAGCAAGGGTTAGTGCTTTAGAAAAACGAAAATTATATGCATAAATAAATTGCAGGTGGCAGCGGGTACGCAGGCCTCCTTCCGTCAAGAGGTGGTGTCGGTAGCGGTGGACGAGCCTTCCCGCTCCGCCACGCTCATCGCCCTCGGAGCCCTCCCTCACAAGATGAACCTCCTTCCACACTGGGAGACCCTACTGGCTGATATTAAACTATAGCTTTGATGTACGTTGTGTGCTTTTGTAAATATATTGGGTTCTTATAAGTTACTTTGGCTTTTTATTTAACCACAGTTACAGTTCCCGCCGTATAACTTAAAAAATTACCTTGACTAGTAGACAATCTTTGGGTCTCTTTGGCGGGAGACAAGGGGCGCGACGGAATTCGGAACCCAAAGTTTTTTGTTTGAAAGTCCGTTATTGGCTTATTCAAAACTTTTGGCTATTATAAGAAACTATTTCAAATTATTTTTATTTTGGTTCAGTAGTTTGGTTTTTACAACGTTTCAAAGATACAGTTTTATGACGTCACGCGACGGTCTGCATACTGTTGGCGGTCATAGGAACAAACCATTTTAGCGCATAAAAACAAAACTACTGGACCAAAATAAAAAATATTTAAATTAGTTTCTCAATATTGTCTAAAGATAAGATTAAGCCAATAACGGACTTTCGAACAAAAAACTTTGCCTTCCGAATTGCTGTTGCTTTGGAGGGCCCCGATTGGCCCCGTTTATTAGGAAAACGAAATAAATGTAAAGTAATGGTTATCGTAATTTGTATATTGAATCCAGTTCATCCAATATTTACCTGAATGCTCAGGAGTTACTTCCTTCACATAGATTATTATGTGCTACAATACAACCAAACGGTGGCTACAAACTCAAATAACACTTATTAATTTATTTATCGAATCTACATTCCTTACAAAACTGATGATTGAACTTCAAGTGGGCACAATTTTAACCAGTTTTGCTGGGATTTATTCATAAAATCTACAAATATACAACAGTCTCCCTAGATCAAACGCTAGCTTCTGCCTTCTGCCTTTCCTGGACTAATGCGGGTGTTTCTCTGCCTTCGAACCTGCTACCCTTCAAGTCAATGGCATAGTTGTAGTCCGTGTTACTGTCGAGAGCCGCGTCTATAGCCGCATCAAGTGTCTCCAGTGTTATGAATGTGTCGCAGAGCTCCTGAAACGTGAAAAAGGTATGTTTAGAACAGGCACAAAAGACTTGACTTTTGAGGAATCAAGTTATAATTTTGTTCTTTGCATTTAATTTGCATTTTGGATTTGCAGAAACCATTACAATTAGATGAAAATATTTAGTACTTGTGCAGCACTAATATCCATTTGTACAAAGTGTGAGGATAATGGGTGAGATTGGCATTAGACCGAGGGGGTTTGCGTGAAAAGAAAGGGCCTATGCTCAGCAGTTTTATTTATGGGCTGGATAGACTCAGTGGCAGTCATGCACCACCAAATCTAATTAAAACCAAGATCAATAAAGCATCATAAAAGGCTTACTTTCTGCCTCCTGATCTCCTCTGAGGCCTTATCAATCCTGGCCTGCAGCTCCTGATCCTGAGCTTCCATACGGGCCAGCGCTTGCTCCTCCATGGCTGCCAGCTCCTTCTTCCGCCTCTCCTCGCGCTCCGCAGCCACCTGCGCGTTCCACTGGTCGTTGACAGCGACCGAGCGCGCCCACCCCTCGGCCTCTAGCTTCTGAGACATTTCCGAACTGGCACTCTGCAGCGAAGACTCCTCCCTGACCCGTTCCTCGATGTAGAAGCGCTTTATAGCCCGCATTTGGGTCTTGTAGATGTTGTTCAGGCGCTGGAGCTCACGCTTCTCGTCTTCAGGGACTACTGGGCGCTTTGGGATGCGGTAGATCTTGCTTTTGGCGACGGGGACCCATCGGGGCTTTCTGTGGGCTGACGCGCATTGTATGAAGACCGGCAGCGTTCGTTTGAGGAATGAGCCGTTGGAGAACATGGCTGTGGTAGCGTTGTTCACGATTGCAGTGTTGTTTTTGAATATTTTACAAATAATTAATCAAAACATTGCACCCCAAAATCCCCAAATCTAACCTCACTTTATTTTGTTTGACGTTACGTTTTACAACAATAGTTTGTCTAACCGCTTCCAGCAATAATTCATTGTTGTATGTCCGATGGGGAAAATTCAGCCGTTTTTTTAAGTTGTTGGATAAAGAATCACTTTTCGCACGTTCAAAACTGTATTATTACTTTGTAAATAAACTCTGCTAACGAAATAAAACATTCAAAGCCGCGCCCGCCGCCGTGTTCGAGGCTTCGAGCATGCACAGTTCATCTTTTGAATGGAACCGGTCCTCTTCATCTCTTTCTTCTATTCCATGCATAGTTTTATTCATCGGTTTCATCCTCAACATTGTTCTAAGTTTTATTGAAAAAATTTCTGAACCGTCAAAATTTGACAAGCAAAGTTCGTGTACCCCGCCCGGCATTTGTTATTGTATTTCTTCACGAAAAACTTAAAAAAACCTGATATAAACCCAGTGAAAATGATCAAAATCGCCGCTCTAAACGACGAGTCGGACGAGGAGAGCGATTCCGAGGAGGAGGTAACCAAAGAAGCCCTCGAACAGATCGCCTTACAACAGTACGCCAAAGCTTTGGACCTCCAACGAAAAGGGAACGTGAAAGATGCCATGAAGCTCCTGAAGGATCTCCTCGACACGGAGCTACTCTACGAGATTAAGAAGCCAGGACCTGGTGAGAAAGCCACCGAGCCTCTGTTTAATTTGAAGTACCTTTGCTATAAAAATGTCGCGGCTATGCAGAGTACCTTAGGTGAGGTTGATGCCGCGATAGAGAGCTACTGCGCGGCTTCAGAGCTCGACGCCACAGATGTCACCCTCTGGCATCGACTAGGACAGCTCTGTATTCGTGCCAAGCGTTACGACATGGCTCTGAACATCTTCCAACGAGGCTTAGACTGCAATCCACGCCATTGGCCATGTTTGGACAAAGTAGTTACACTTCTTCTTGGGCTGGGTTACAAGGAAGACTGTATTGTAGCTATCCACGATGGTCTGAAGCTAGATGAAGGTTATCTGCGTGGTTTAGTCTACCGTAGGCACGTCTACACTGGCTACCCATACATTAAAGATTACATGGAATATGTAGACAAGAAATACAAGTGGAATGAAAGCAATGATGAAGAGATAGATGAAGAAAAGGCTGCAATGTTGTTGAAAGAGGCTGAAGTGATACAGACTGATTTAAAACAGCAAGAGGAAGCTGAGAATTTCAAATGTGTCTTACCTGACTTGAGATTGCAAAAACCGATCACAAATCTAAGTTGGTCATCTGTAGGGGAATCTCTAGTTCACATGCATAACTATATGACGGAGAACTACTTCAGTCACGCATGTTTCATCGAGCTTGTCTTTGAAAAGAAGGTGTTAGAGGATGAGAAAATGGAAATATGTGAAGAACAAAAGAAGGTGGAATCTAATGAGAGCAAATCTGAAGAAACCAACATGGAAATAGACAAAACTATAGAAAATGGCTCCGAAAATGAAAACAATGATCTCTCTGACAAGGAAAAGGCCCAAACCGATACAGAAAAAGTAGAAAGTGACATAGAAGTTGTAGTGTCAGAAACCACAGACATAACAACTGCAGAAGCAACACAGCAACCCACAGAGTCCAAAGAGCAAAAGAAAGCAACGGGGAGACGTCGTGGCAGTGACTTGAGTTTCCTACAACAATGGGAATGGTGCAATAAGAGGAGGTCAGGCCGTAAGCTGAAGGCAGTGCCAACAAAAGATAACATCTATGACATGTTACGCAAAATGGTCCCCGTACACCTAGTACCTGAAATTGTTGCTAAAAAGGAAAATCATCAACGGGAAACCTCACCTGATGTGGCAGGTTTAGATAAACTGTTTGAAGAAAAAGATGGTGTCCAAAAAAAGCAAGAAGTAGAAGAAGAGTATTTTGGTTCCGAAACTGAACAAAAAGATGTAGAAAACTTTATTCATAAATACACTGAAACTAAAAGAGATATAATAGAGATTCTAGAAAAATTCTTAATTTTCTTGAGTGCCAAATGGCAATCGAAATGGCCAGAGAGTTTTCCAAAACTATTTGTTGAAGCCAATCAATGTTACAGCCAACATATTGATGTTCCAACTTGCAATGAGCAAAATCGGAAAGAGTTACTGCAATACATCAACATTAACATGTTATCTGAGGAGTTTTCTGTAAATGAGAGACATAGCAATACATCAGAGAATAAAGAGTTCTATGATATAGCAGTCATTGACACAATAGGACTGACTTTGGTCACAAAACCAGACATATTTGGTTCTAATTGCCTAAATCTTATGTTGAGACATCTCTGGATCAAGTTACACATTCATTTAATGAATAGAAATGATGAGTTGGCTTTGGACTGCTTGTACCAGCTTTTACACGAATTCAAAGCAATGGGCGAATACCATGACTTGCACAGTTTGAAGGTCACAAACTTTACTTTTAAGCCTTTGATCAGTGAAGCAGAAATCCAAGCTTACTTGAAGTTCCTTGAGAGAAATAAGTACTTGTCAACAGTAATGGAACTGTACGAAAATGGAGATTATGAAGAGGTACTAACAATAGTGATGGATTCGTTTGAACACTGCAAGAATATGGCTAGGCAGCAAGAGGATGAAATGTCTGTCGACTTTTCGGTGCAACTATCGCTGATTCTAGATGCCCATTGGGCTCTGGGAAAAGTGGACGAATGCTTCAAAGCGTCCTTTACCTGTCTACACGAGGCTTTAAAACACTTTTTCCACTACACATCTGGGTGTCAAGATTATGAGAAATGGTCCCTAACTGTTGTCAAAGTCCTATCTTGTATGGAGCACATCTTAAACACCGAAGGGCTGTCTTGCCTCGACGCGGTTTCCATCAAAGATCTCAGTCAAGGCCTTGAAGATTTAGTGCGCATTATAGGACACCAAGTGGAAACGAATGCTGCAGAAATGCCTTTCGACACTGTATTGCCTTGGATACTGATGCACTACATACTACAAAGAGAAGAAGACCAGGGCAAGGGGAGAACTTTGAAAGATAAAGACAAGAAAGAATCTTCCTGTGATGATGTGCCAAACCCTCTAATGGTGCTTTTTATAGGCCATGAGCAGTTAGGAAACCGTGGGTGGTGCTGCAAAAATGATGCCAAACTCCTATACTTTATCCTAGATACGGTAGTTCCCAGATTGCGCTCACCGTCGCTATCGAAATGTCTAGAGCAAGTCCTGCAATACATGGAGCAGTGTGTCTACTGCGTCTTTGGACATCCAGCAAAGAAAAACAAAGTGAAATATCTAGAGGATCATAATGCTACTCCTCAGAACTTGGATTGGCCACGAGCCCAGCAACTATACGAGATTTTCAGACCGTTAACTCTGCCAGAGCTAGAAGGAAAGGTTACGGCTATATCGGCAGATACAGAACAGCTTTTCCATCGCATTCTAGCGCTGTTGCCAACGGACTGTGAACCACAGAAGTATGTCCCGGAACTAGAGAGATACATGACAGGAAAATTGAATAAGTTACCAACAGTTCCACCACTGTTGCCGTACAAAATGAAGGACATCTACTTTATTTTAGGAGACTACTATTTGAAGAAAGAGGAATGTCGAATGTCTATAAAGTATAACATGTACGATGTCCTAATGAACAACGACAGATTCGAATCTTGGGCGCAAATAACTCTAGCCAAAGGAGTGAATTTGGAGCGAGTGCTTAATTCATGCAACAATATCAATAGCGAAAAGGACTTTATTCGGCCTGCGAAGACGATAGTCCGTTGTTTCAAACGAACGCTAGATTTGGGATCGAACTGTGACGTGTGGCTCGAATATGCTGTGTTCTCATATTCCGTACACTCCTTCTGCTCAAGACTGCTAAAGCAAGCCAGCGAATCGCTAAGCATGGATGATTTCGAGTCCCTAGAAAAACACAAAGACGAAATGTTAGAAACAGCTCAAAAATCCTGCACTACTCTAACTCAGGAGCTAAAACACCAACAAGACCCCGATAAGGTACACGAAGCGATGTGGCTCTCCAATTATTTCCTTGGCAAAGTAGCTGAGAAGAGAAGCAAACCGCCTGCTGTGTACATGGAGTTTTACTTGAAAGCGCTGAAGAGCCTATACGATGCTGAAGCCATATACCCGAGCAAAATCAACTACAACTCCCCACAACACTATTCAATCGAAGTCCTCGAGTTATGCTACCGAATTCACGCTACGATTCTCAAATATATCGAACAACATGACAATAAACCTATACCAGCTTCAGTAGGCAAAGTGTTTCAAAGCAGCATAGACGAATGGAAGAATGGGCCGTTTTTGAGGAAACCAGCGAAGAAACCTGTTACCACAGAAGTGGAAAATTCCGAGCCCAAACCAGAAGAAGGCACGCCACAAGCGGCAAACATATTGAAACGCTCGATAAGCGATGCTGGCGAAAAAGACACAAGTGAATGTAAGAAGATGAAACTAGAATCGGCTGCTGCTAAAGTAAGAAGATCAGCGTCATATGACACAGAGATGTTACCACCAAAAGAGGGTGCAGAAAATGCTACTCCATCTGTAGATAATCCTACTCCAACGACAGAAAACCCTACTCCAAGGACAGAAACCCCTACTCCAAGGACAGAAACCCCTATTCCAACTAAAGAGTCAAAGGTATCTGTTCCAACTACAGACAGTGCCATTCCATCAGCTGAACCGATGGTTGTTGAGAACGGGGTCACTAAAGAGAAAAAAGATGATAAACCTATGGACAAACAGGTAGAGGTAGTCAAAGAAGCAAGCAAAAATAATGGTGAAGTAAAGCCTAATATCGATGTAGAAACTAAAAAAGAATCTGCCCCAAAACCTTCAGAATCGAAACCAGAAGAAGTAACCGATAAAAAAGAAGATAGTAATAGCTCATCATCAACGTCGTCTTCTTCTACCAGTTCTAGTGATTCTAGCTCAGACAGTACAAGCGATTCCAGCAGTGATGCCTCAACCAAGTCATCTAACGATTCAAGGCCTTTGACTAACGAGGAAATACAAAACATAATCTCTTCGTGCCTCGACGCCCTGGAAGATTGTGTCAGCAGATTCCCCTTGCACTATAAAGCTCTGTACCGACTTGCTCACTTCCACTTTTACTACAAAGCCGGTAAAGATCTTGAACGATGCAGAGATGTCATGCTTTCTAGTTTCACTTCGAAACAAGGGACAAAAACTGGAGGTCTATTCGGCGAGAGAAAAAACACAAACTTCTTCAATAACATCTGGAGGATTCCCATAACCGAGATTGACAGAACTGGGGGTTTCGCGAATCATATGAATCGATGTGTCCTACTCACTCTGGAGATCCTAAAAGAGATCGACGACCACAAAACTCTCTTGGACATGAGCATGCATTTGCAAAAGATCCCGGACCAAGATAAAAAGTACTTAAGGGACTCTGAAAGAGAGGAATTGGCGCAGCAAGCGTTTTCTCTCTGCGTCCAATCACTGAAGGGTCAACTCACAAAGTTCAGTCAGCAAGCTGATCTCAAAAGCAATGCTGTGGAGAAAGCCGCTTTCGATAGCCTCATGCGAGACATCTACCGAGCGTACCAAAGAGCCCAGAAGCAGCCAAACGCTAAGCAATTCACCAACCTACTTGTCGAAGGCTACAAACTGGTCACCAACGTTCCTATAACCGAAAACACGAATTTGGTAGACCTGAGCTTCAAATACTGCCAATCTATGATAGCAAGTCTGAAGCAACAAGTCACACAAGCAAGCCTAGACAAGACTCAGAATGCTCAAAAGAAGCAAACGGCCAAGACCGTTGAGACTGCTAAAGTTGCGACTGTCACTTCTTCCACCACTGCTCCTAAGACTGATTACGTTAAACCAGCAGCGTCCACCGCGTCAGGACTGCCCAAAATGTCTCCCAACGAAATGGCTGCCGCTTTCCAAAGCTATATACCCATGTTGAATGATCCGGTGCTATCACAGCAAACAGCCGCAGCGTTGTCGCTGTCTTACTTGAGTAATATCAGCGCATTGGCAGGCTACACAGCTCTTCAAAGTTCCCTGCAAACATCGCTACAGAATTCTCTACAAAACTCCTTTCAGGCGGAGTTCTATAGGCAGTTCTTGGGACAAAGTCTGTCGTCTCTACCGACGGTACCGCCCCCTAAAAAGCAGAATAAGCGAGGCCCAAAACCGGCTATTTGTAAGGCCATAACAGTTGGATCTACTTCAGTGACGTCTATGAGTTCTTCCATGAAAGGATCGACTTCGCTCACGTCTATGGGCTCGCTGATCAAAGGAACTAACAGTTATTTGAGTTCCCAAAAAGGGGCATCCAAATCATACACGTCCCACAGTTCGATGAGCAAACCTACAGCACATACTTCGACGGCAAGTCTACAAAAACCTAATTCAAGTTCTGCCCTTACAATGAGTAAAGCTTACAACTCTTATACAAAACCGAACACGACTTCAGTAATCACCAGTCTGCACAAAACGCAGTCGGCTCCTTTAGCACCCAGCATGGGGACAGTGTTGTCAACATTGCCAGCGTCTCTTACTGCCACTCTAACGTCTTCGTACGCCCAATCGAACATGCCTACCTCCCTATCGTTTTCCCAAAGTGGGAATACGTTACCGGCGCACATGACGACGTCGTCAGCGAAGACTGGGTATAACAAACATCCACTGCCGCATCAGCAAACGAGTCCTGGGAAAACGCTGCAGGAAAAGCTGGCGGAGCGTCAGAAGAACATGCCTTCACATTCCAAGGCCAGCAACACCAGTAGCCATGAAATAAAGTCGTCTCTAAGCCGTTTGCCGTCGTCCCTGACGATTACGAAGGCGAGTGTGGGTAAAAAGCCGATGATTCACGGCAAAAAGCACGATCCTAAGAAATCTCTGCCCTTCAGCGAGAGCGAAAGGCCAAAGCCAACCTTGTCCTCCAGTGAAGTGATAGTGCTTGATGATGACGATTAAGCGTCTTGGTGATAATAATTTTATAAGGTAATCTTAATTTGATCAAGTGTGTTAAAAGGTTATAGAGATCTTAATTGAAATTATAGGCTGTAATTTACATTGTAATTGAAGATTTGGAATTATAATGATTTGTATTGATATGACCGTGTTTTCTTTCAATTAAAAAAGCAGGTAGACAATTTTCATTATTTATTTTGTTATTCAATACTATTAGCCATATTATTTTAATTATATCATGATGATATTTACAGTAGCCTAACTTAAAAAATAATTTTAATAACATATTGCTTGATAAGTTAACGAAACTTTAATTTAAATGAAATTCAATATTCTATTTTAGGCAACATAATGTATGTTCCTTCCAACTCAAACCTAGCAGAACATTTCACCTGCTAATAACGTGAATAAAACGACTAAGATTAATGTACTATGTACAAACAAATAACATTCTTTCAGAGGTGTTTTTATGCAAGACACCGTCTCTCTAAATTGACACCTAAAAACGATCAATGAGTCGTTTTAAAAGCAAGGATTCAAAGTAGTTCATAGATAGAGTTCTCTTGGCACAGATTAATTTTTGACAGTCGCGTTCAGGTTCTTCTACCTGTAAGCGCCATCTATGAGCTGATTTGAATTTGTGCTTTGAAAAAGACTCATTACCTAAGCTTCCTTTATTCCTTCTTTTTCGCGGACGTTCGGGTTTCCTCACGACGTTTCCCTTTAGACGCTAACCCTTGCCGCGGCTACATGACCCGGTACATGTAGAAGTTCATGAGCATCACGCCGAGGTTCCACCCGGCAAGTAACGAGAATATGTAAAGGATGGCAACACCGTACAGCGGGAACAGGAATATCCGCGTGTTCTGGAGGATAGGTAGATCTGGAACAGAGATAATGGAGGTAAACACTTCTTTAATTTTTTCTAAAGAACTAATCCGTATAGCAAGCGTAATAGTACGCCGCTAGTCGACGATGTTTCATATAAATACAGTCAGGCGGATTTTTATTTTGCGGCCCGCCCCGGCCCAATCCGCCGCTATTTGACGTTTAGCTTAATAATTGGTTAGAGCGTGGGTTTATAACCCTACCTATCCCACTTGACGTCAAAAAACCGGCCAAGTGCGAGTCGGGCTCGCGCAATAAGGGTTCCGTACTGACATACAATAAACAATGTATTGACGGGCGATCTGCTCCGGCAAACAGACGAAGACAGACAGTTTGAGGTACGGAACCCTAAAAAGCTGTTGTCCCCATTGGAAGTAGGTGGGTATTTACTCACTGTTATAGCCCAGGAAGGTGATGTACATGTAGTAAACGAAGGAAGCCAGCCAGAACGAGTTCATCACCAGGCACGAGAAAAGGTCGTCGTGACGTAACGCGAACTCTGAAATAGAACAAACATACAAATGAAAGGCGTAAGTACTTTTTTCTATTAAATCACGAAAAATGTGCAGTGCTCACGAAAGTTTAGGCGTAAGTTTTTTTTCTTGCGCAGGATGTATTCGTAGGTTCTAGGATCTAGGCCTTTGGTCCTTAACTAGTAAAGCCTAGGGATTCTAATTTGACGGCTCGTATTTGGCAAAAAACGCAACCAAAAAGAAGACATGTTTTTTTTTTTGCGGCGCTACTATGCTTTTACCATCTCCTTAGGGGTGATGGTGATGGTAAAGGGGTAAAAGACTAACTAGCGCCATCAATGTTGAAAAAATCATGTCTTCCTTCAGTAGTTTCTGACAAAATCCTATGATCATCCGATGCGCCATATTTGTCTAGATTTTTAAATGTAGTTAACCGAATTTCTAGCCGCCAAAAACGGCAGTTTGTGGTGATTATCGATAATTTTTTAGCTTAAAAGTTCGATACATTAAAATGTAGAAAAGCATGGCGCATCGAATGATCATAGGATATTGTCAGATTTGTTCCTTCTTCTGAAGGAAGATATGTTTTTTTGAACATTGGTGGCGCTAGTTAGCCTTATACGCACCCTTAAAAGGGTTATCTATTGAGGATACTCACTTCTGGTAGACATGAGCAGTATCTGGAAGCAGTGCAGAAGTAGCAGCGGCGGGAAGAAGGCATTGACGTGCACATCGAACGCGTAGCCCCACTCCACGTCCGGCCCCGCGCGGTCCCGCCGCAGGTACTTGTTGCTCATGTGCCTGGAACATTTAGTTTGACAATCTTTCATTTTAATAGTAACAACCAAATTAATCTAGTGTTCAATCCTTAGATGAAAACAAAAAAGGGAAGATACGGCACATTCTTACTAGCAGCCGTGAAAAAATGGGCTCGAACGCACTCATGCACATAAACTCACACAGCTTTAACTCGGTGAATAAGCGATACGCTAAACCAACAAGCCCGAGCGAGACAAGAACAGTGTCCAACCGGCGGCGACTGAATGAAAGTGAGTCCATGGACTCAGTTTTGCAGGACCACGCGTAATGGGTGAATGCCGTATCTTCCCTTTTTTGTTTTCATCTAAGGTTCAATCCCATAAAAGTGTAGTTTAACTACAGAGTGCACTGTAATTCGATAGCGGAGGACGCACAACTAGTGCCGCCACCAATGATAAAAAATCATAGCCACTTTTGGCGAGAATCGATTGCATTCTTAAGTTCTAGGATCTGGACCTTAGGTCCTAAAAATAGTTAAGCCTCGCGTTGAGAAATCGCAGGAGCGTTTTTAGTAAAAAGCGCATCGAAAAAGAAGATTTTTTCATTGGCGGCGCTAGTTGTGCGTCCTATTTCGTCTTAAGTAGGCTGTCTACTGACTGATAAGTACAAAAAAAATGTACTATAATAAATAACAGTTTGAAAAACAAAAAAAACACGCTTTTATAGCTAACCGAACTACAGGGTGCACTCTAAGGCCCGGTTTCTGAGTTGAGAATTTTGCTAAGCAAATGGGTAAGTATCGTCCTCTCTCTGCAGATTTCTCACAAAAGAGCGTGACGGAGCGATACGTAAGTATGTGCTTAGTAAAATTCTCAACTCAGAAACCGGGCCTAAGTCAATAGCGGAACTTTAAGTAGGCTGTCTACTGATCACAACAAACAACTTGTACCAGGTGGCGAAAAAAATGGAGCGAAAAAAATATCTGCTGTTCCATACAAAAGGTCGACTCAGTACTGCGCCAAATGTATGAAACAGCAGATATTTTTTTCGCTCTATTTTTTTCGCCACCTAGTACAAGTTGTTTGTAGTGATCAGTAGACAGCCTACTTAAAGTTTCGCTATCGACTTAGAGTGCACCCTGTAAAAAGTAGAAAATAATTTTTAATTACAAATAGTTTAAAATTATAAAAAAATTTAAGTCATTAACAGAAAAATACAATGCAGAGTAAAAAAGCGTGGGGTGCATGCATCTCATAGATTGCCAATAGAATGATTGTAACATTTAATATATCATGCACCCCACGCTTTTTACTCTGAATTGTATTATTCTGTTAATGACTTAAATTTTTTAATAATTTTAAACTCATTGTAATTAAAAATTATTTTCTACTTTTTAGTTCGGTTAGCTATAAAAGCGTGTTTTTTTAGTTTTTTTAAAGTGTTATTAATTTTTAATTTTTTTGTTCGATTTATATATATTTTTTTTTATTTCTGACATTTCTAGTAATTAAACCTCCCTTAGAGTCTTTTGATCCCTACATGAAAGAGAATCGATTGGCATAAATATTTTTTATTTTATTTTATAATTTTGTTGCTGACCCTAAATTTTTTCCAAAATTTGTGAATGCAGTTCATAATATCTCAAAAAGTTATGGAAGGTCTCCTAAGAACGTTTTCCTGTAACTATAACGGTTAAGGTGGTTTGTCCTTACTGCCCCGTCTCAAAAATCCACCCTGTATAATAGGACTGTATGTGTATAATGCGAAACTGTTATCAAATTATTGTATTGTCATTGGTCCTTGATACGTATGCAAAGTTTCAAATTAATCAGACTTCTGGAAATTGGTGAAAATTATGCTCAAAGATTCCGTTACATACATACATACATTCAGGCCAAGCTTATAAAAGCGTGTTAAATAAAAAATATCTGCTTTTTCATACCTTTGGCGCAGTACTGAGTCGACCTTTTGTATGGAACAGCTGATATTTTTTCGCTCCATTTGCCTGCTTAAAGTTCGCTATCGACTTAGAGTGCACCCTGAATATTGTCGTATGTTGTAAATCTGTCGATATTTTTTTGGCAATATATTCAAAAATTATATACTCTACCGTTTGACAGGGCGGGAAATCACCCTACATCTTTGCTACCAAAGCAAATATTGTGTAAAATTAGGTACTTTGAGAATCAGGCCAAAAAAATCGCCTTGAAAGTAAAAGACTTACCAAAAGAATGTAGACACTGCGAGGCCAGCCCCTATGAAGTCCACAAAGACGACAAACAGGACGAACAGGAACGTCTTCTTCCAACCGAGGCCCATGGCCAATGCAAAGCATATTGAGGTCGCTGAAACGATTATAAGTTTTAAACATTATTTTATTTTAGTTTATTCAGGAATCCAACCAGCTAAGAGAAAAAAAAACTAAGTCGGCACGGACGAAGTCGCGGGCAAAAGCTATAACTACATAATTTAGACTAGTTTTCTTTCAATAACTCAGATTATTTTAAATAATATTTTTCAAGGTTTTAAAAACCATTTTATAAGCTGAAAAATTAGCTCAGGACAGGAATTCAACCTGCAACCTAGGTTTAGTGCTTTAGAAAAAGTGGGTTAATTAAAGGTAAATTAAACAATTACTCACCAACCAGCCAAACGCTCAATAAAACCAAGAATGCAGGATCATCTCTCGCAAACTGCGATTTTGTGTCTGGAAATAAAAGTTATCTTGTACATTGAGGCCTTTTAAATAGAAAATAAGTTATTTATGCAGAATACAATAGTAAAGAGACCACTCAGACACTGCAATGCCTGCCCCTGTATTCTCTAAAATATCCACCGTAAAAATAACTGTTTTTAAATGACAAAAAAGATTGTTCATTTCAATAAGTGCTATTTTCGAGTGTTTTGACGCTCAAAGGTTGAGTGGATTTCTTAGAGAATAGAGGCATTGCTGGGACATTGTTTAGATTGAGTAGGCTTGTTTAGCTTACATTATACGATCCTGTAAGGACTAGTCCACAGGAAAGACGAAGTGAACATCCATGCTTAGTCTTAATGCAGAGTTAACTAAGCTGCGAGTTTCCTCACAATTTTTATATCGATTTAACGGTTTCACTTACATTTAATTTTGATGTTTCTCCTTTCCTACCTTCTTCACATCTTGGTATGGCACAACATCCACCTTCCCTTTAATTTGGTCGAAATAGATTCTCCGTGGCCTACCTCTACCTTTTTGGTCTGGCCTGTGACCTGAGTGCATAGAGAGTACTACACCGACAAGAGTCCAACTCTTAGGCCGGTTTTCCGAAACGGAAAAACTAATCAGGAATCTGAACGCAGTATGCCTAAAGATCTCATAAAATTCTGGACAGTAAAAAACCGTACGTGCGTGGTAGGTCCATAGATTTGCATGCGGTTACTGGGTTTGGAATCCTGATTCGATTTTTTACATCCGTATGTGGCTGGCCTTAAATATGATGATGATGAAACAACTGAAAGGAGAGGTCTAATGTTACAGTGTTCCAAACACACTTACGCTTCCTATAATTGAAGTTCCTAAACACTTTCTGTGGTGCAATGAAGAGGTATATCATCTGCCAGACCGCAAATTCGAAGTCCATCTGGTTGAAGAGGAACAGTCTTCTCAGGTACTTGTAACGCTTGACAGCGGCACTGGCGGCCGTGGGCTGGTAGTTGGCAGGCGCTGGCAGCGGTGATGTGGTCCTAGGATAGTTCGGAGTAGACGGTGTGGGCGATGTAGAATACTTCATCTTTGCACTCGTATGTTGCAACGTTTTTAAATAAATTCCTTGCTGGTTTGCATCTATTGCAGCATGGAGTGAGCTGGAGCCGGTTGGTAATTGATCTTGTGCAGTTTTAGACGTATTTTTTCGCGTATTCAGACAAAAAAACAAAACTTTACGATTTGCGTGACACTTAGCGAATGTCATCAAGTGTCAACTGTCAAAGTGACGTTTGATTTTGATGCGCTCGGAAATAATGACGAAGCGTTTGCGAAGTTTGCCTTCGAGATTTTTTTTACCGTTTCGGTGCAGTTACGCCAGTGCGGATGGACCTTTATTCCTGCTCAGGACCAGCAAAGACCGAGGCGAGGTCTAAAGCTTTAGAACGTCATCGAGGTTGAGGAACATACCTATATTCCTCCATCCCATTATAGCTAGAGAATCGCAGTCACACAGAAGAACGTGTTCCATAGACTCTGGCGCATCTTTACAAGCCTTGGGAGTCATTAGACAGCCCCATGTATGAGAGTTTATAGAAAGAGGGTACCATTTTATATCAAAAACTTTAATTAAAAAATTAAGAATAATTACAAAAATCTACAAGTATGCAGTCGTGTCTTATATAATTTTATCACATAAATTATATTATTAATAATTAAATATTTCCCATTTACCAAAATTCCCAAATAAAGGTTAGGTACTGAAATAAATAAAAGCCAATATCGAATTTTAGCACTTAGAGAACATCGACACAGTGACTATGGCAATAAAGATATATTTTGGTAACTAAAGACAAATTAAATTATTGATCAACCCTTAATAATTAATTTGACTTCCTAACAGGAATACTAACGGACCCGTCTGCCTAAAACCTACCAAGAAGATTGCTAAGACACCGATCTTTTTTTTTCATGGAGCGGTAGGTATCGAGACTGCAAATCATGGTAAAATCGTTTTTTTTTTTTAGATAGGTTGTTTTACTTGATCACCATTCACAAAAAGCACTATTGGCGAAGGCCAATCATTCAAATACTTCCTCCAAATACCTACACTAAAAATATAAAAATCTGCTGCTCTCAGCGAGCGGAAGATCCATACAATTTGTGCGGTAGGTACCCATAAAAATAATGTTTACGAAATAAAATGGGCGTCTGCAGCCTGCACGGTAGGTACGGTCGGCCACAGTCTAGGATAACTGCTAGCTCTTACCGCGCGCGGCATAAGGGCGCCAATCGAACAAAAAGTGGTATCCTAGCGTGTCGCCGACTGTATCCACCATTTCGTCTTCGTTCAACGAAGTTACATTCCAAACATTCCTTTTATTTAATTCCAAATTCACATCGCCATTTGTTACACCAAGTTTTGCCGCAGCCACCGCGCGTAGTGCGTAAGCCGGGTATAGACTCCTGGGTATCCGGGTTCGCCGCACTTATTCCCGAAGGAGACGACGCCTATCTGCGTCCAGCGACCGTTCGCGTTCAGCATCAGCGGACCGCCGGAATCGCCCTGTTGAGGAGAAGGGGATTTGAGTACAGCTAGATTGGATATCGTTGTGGCGGCAGAGGGTCCATAGATGGCGAGGGACCGCGAGACGTGGCGTGAGGGGAAAAAGGCCCATACCCAGCAGTGGGCAGCGGTGGGCTGATGATGATCATGATGATGAGATTGGTTATTTTAGAGCGACTGGAAAGATAGTCACAAATCGCATCACAATACCATATTTTTGGTGTCAGCAGTGCTATAAATGGAACAGACCAGGGACATTTTTGGGAATGCTGAACACATAATAGATGAAGGAAATATTATATAATTTTCTTCGAGATATCCTTCGACAGTGTTTCCTGATGAGTATCCTGGGAGTATAAAAGGCTCAGCAAGAGAACTTAGGCAATCGGTGTTACCTAGATGATTTAATTTTATACATCGTCCTGCGCCACCTCCATTCGTACTAGAAGCGTGAAGTGACCACTCGGATGTAATGCCTAGGACATGATTTGGATGGAGTACCTAAGTAGGCTAGCTCAGCACCCCTTCAGCTTAGTCGTTCTAATCCGCAGGAACGACAAGGTCCATGGTTCATCCATAGTTTTCTCACGATATTGTCCTTCTTAAAAAAATATCACAGCACAGCATAGGTACAGTTAGAAACACGTTAGCATACTCATTTTTGCATCCTACCACGTTGCTAGCCGTAGGATACTCTGCCTCCACTTACCTGGCAAGCATCCACCCCACCCCTCGCCAGTCCAGCACAAAGAAAAGCCTCCGTGATAGGCTGAAAGTAGGCCCGGTCGCACTCCTCGTTCCTCCAGACTGGCAGCCGTGCCTCCAGTTGACGGGAGCTTTCACCGCCGCCGTAGCGCGTGGTGCCCCAGCCTACGACTGTGGCGACGGACCCGGCGAACTGCTCGGTTGAGAGGTCACCGGTCGGCAGGCAGATGGGGATCACGTATTTGGACTTTTGGACAGCGTCTGTGGGTAAAGAATCGTGGTAATGTCAGAAAAATGAATCTAGATACTCTTCCGGCCTAGAATAAGCTTTCCCGACAATCATGACTGCGTTACATGGCCAATTTACGGGCTTAGCAGAAGCAGTCATAAGACAGTCCCATGTTGGGCCTGTGTTTGTTCTTTCTGTCTTCCCAACGCCGTCCACAAGATTGCAAGTAATCTTTACAACATCAGAAGTGGGATCACGTGTTATTTTTCGACATCAGAAGTGGGATAAAGACAGTCACCAACTCACCAGCTAGCACTAACAGAGCTATGTCGTTGTAGAAGCCAACCCGTGAGAACTGCTCGTGGGCCCTCACGGCGCTGACCCGGAGGGTGACCGGTCGGGAGGGCTCGTCCTCTCTCGCCAAGTCCACGTCGCCAAGCCGCACGCTGAACTGCCGCGCGGGGAAGCTGGAAGTTAAATGTAACATCATGATAATTCAATGAAAATTGTAGGACGAACGGCGCTTTATTGCATTGTCTGGCAGCAACCTTGGTGATATACTAAGGTTGTAAGAGAAAACCGTTTAAGGATAGCTCTGCCAGAAGAGGGGTTCCCTAGAGTTATGAAAACTCATGTTGACCACAAAAAGAAGAAGATTAGTCCCCTTTGTGCTTCGAAATTACAGTTATTTTATTTTATTAATTTAAGGAACGCCATTCATAACTATTGAGGAGAAAAACCTGGTTTGCAGAAGAAGGATGTCGTAATCAAAATCATCAGGAAATGGACAGCCGATCTGCGACGACGAACTGTTTGGCTTGACACGAAACACTGACGAATGTGGATAGTTGGCGGCCAATCTCCTTATGAGGAGAATAATAATAAAAGTTTATGTTTTGCCCAAGACCCCCAGGTAGGTATAAGATGCAACCATAAGTGTAAAATATAAAGGAGATCATGCGTCCCATTGGGCCAGAATGCGTGCCATATAAAGACAACCCACGGTCGTTGCTTAGAGTCCCTGGTGCAATGGGCGGCGGTCAGCACATGTCTCGCCGCCACCAGTGTCCCGCCACACCAGAACTCCCGCCGCTTGGCTCCGTGCAGGTATATAGCCGCCATCCACGGCCAGGCGCCGGGTTTGGACTCCGTGCCGCCGACTATGCGGCCCCCTTCGTCCTCGCGCTGGCCGCATTCTGGAATGAATGAGATTCAATTAAAAAAGTTATTTATTTCAGATATATCCCTATATCGGTCGTACAGGAAACTGCTACCTACATACTACTCTACTCGCGACTAATCCTGCATCGCGCATGCAAAATATTTCTCGTGACAAGAGTTTTCGCTGTACTACAAGTACCTACTTCGCTTGTAAAATTGTGAATTTCTAAAAGTATAAGTAAGTTTATAAAAACTCTTGGAAAATAGTTAGATGGTTGATTGGAATATCACAACAGAAAGAACTTATGAACCTACACAATCAATATCGTAACAATTTTATTTTATTACACAACTAGCTTTGGCCCGCGACTTCGTCCGCGTGGACTACAGAAAAAAGATATATGCTCTACTTTCCTCCTGAGTGTAAAAGCGTGATAATACGAGTATTGTAGCCGATGTGTTTCTGATGTCTAAGCTATCTCTATTCCAAATTTCATCGAAATCCGTTCAGCCGTTTCAGCGTGAAAGAGTAACAAACACCCATCCATACTTACAAACTTTCGCGTTTATAATAGTAGTAGGATAGGATATAAGTAGGACAGTAGGATAGTAGGATCAATATCGTAACGATTTAGTGGGTTTTGGCGAGAATCGATTGCATACGTAGGTTCTAGGATCTGGAATCCAAAACATATTTTAAAATATTGTCCTAAAAATAGTTAAGCCTCTCGTTGAGAAATCGCAGGAGAGTTTTTAGCAAAAAACGCATACTTACAAAAAGAAGATATGATTTATTTTTCATTGGCGGCGCTAGTTGAGCGTCCTACTGGGCCTTAAAAGCTGAATTCAACGCCCTTGGTAGATGGCGCTCATAGGCTTGGCCGTACAAGAACCGGGAAGTGGCTGTCAAATTTCGCTTGCACGTAATATCTTCAGAAAAAGCGAAATTTGACATCCGTGAAAACGCCTTATGCGTTTTGAAACAGCGTAACTTTAAACTTCTCTAACTTTGTCATTTCTTGATGGAATTGAGTTATTAAAAATGAATTTATGCTTGAATTTTTGTTTTCCATTGGAAGACCAATATGGCATATTTTATTTCAGCAACAGTCAATGTAGGTAGAGGTAACTACGTAATGTAGGGTAGGTAATCGTATGAGGTAGTGGCCACCCCTGGTGTCAGAGTTTTTAGGCCACCCACTACATAATAAAATATGTTTTGTATTTCTTAACACCAGATGGCACTGAATAGGTTCTTTCTAGATCGCGGTATGGTTTGGTCCATGCTAGCTCTATAAAGTATTGATTACTCGTCACTATTATAGCTAAATGGGATCGACACTAACTTAGTTGAACAGGAAAACTATTTTTGGATGAGGGTTATCTATATAATAATATATCCTCTCGCCTCCTCCTCCTATGAGGGGCGGGAGCGACCTTCTGCTCTATCTGACTCAATCTGACTATTGGCTTGTGTGCTGTGCAACTGCTGATATTTTTTTTTATTCTTGCTGGCCACTAGTTGCCGCTCAATTAGCTATTTTGCCAACCGAAAACATTTTAGAGCCGCCCAAAACCCGAATATACTGCCGGCCGTTTAAATCTTACCCATATACAAGGTGTCCCAAAAAATTTATAAAGCGGAAATCCAGAGATAGAGCAACCCTAAGGGTACCGAATCACCCCCATGTATGTTCTAGCGATTTTTTGACGTTTAGATGTTATGGGGCTTTTATGTATTTTTTTTAGCATTGGTTTTTATTTTTTATTTTATTTCAGCAACAGTCACACTAGGTAGGTCGGTCACAGTCACAGATACCCCATGGCAGCTCTTACCGCGCGCGGCATAAGGGCGTCAATCCATCCTACTTCCTACTTATATTATAAATGCGAAAGTTTGTGAGTGAGTGAGTGAGTGAGTGTGTTTGTTACGTTATAACGCTGAATCCGCTGGACGCATTTGGATGAAATTTGGAATGTAGATAGCTGAGGCATCAGAATAACATATAGGCTACATATTATTACGCTTTGCCGCTTTGGAGCAAAGTAAATGCATAAAGATTATCATATAGTGGCTATTTGTATAAAAGAGAACGACAAAACCATTTACTATAGACCCTCTGTCATTACGTAGCGTTGAGCTATTTACTTTCGTAAATCCATCGAAAACTGATCAACGCTGAATTTTGATCTACCAAAAACACACCAAAAAGGCCACAATGAGCCGCAACTATGCATTATAATAAAACGATGTCCAACAGCGAAGAAGTTGTTTTAAATTATCGCTGTCATCCGTCACTGTCACAAAAATTGTAAATCAACAAAGCAACAAAGGAGAAATCAACATGTTTAATTACCTAAAACAGACAAAAAAACATAGTTTCAGTGATAGCTACTTACAATCTGAAAGAACCAATAAATCCTTACTTAAAAAACTCTGCATTCAGCAGTTTTTATCAAAGCTCTTTACAAAGTTGCGGTCACATCCTGCGATCCTTTAGCCAGACGACATGGTAAATTCATTGAGTGCATTGCTGGTTATTCACGGAAGAATACGATGCACCAGACCTCGAAGATGGACGGATATTATGACCAAAGCCACACAAAAACACCTGCATGAACTGATCCACATCGCGAGTCATAGAGCGCAATAAAGAACTCTTCTCTCTGCCACCTTCAATGGTGGTCACGATCCTCAGCATTGAGGGAACGACTGACTGGAATGGAGACCTCAAAGTAAAGTTAAGATACGATGTATAAGATACGATACGGATTTTTTTGGTCAGAACCAAAAAAATCCGCTGTGTGTAGCTGTAGTGTGCAACTGTGCAAAACATTGTAGAGTCTTGAGCGACCATAGGCGCATAACATCAGCCATTGGTGGTGTAACATGAGCGCCATGACCGTTTCATTTCCATTAAGTACTCTTATTGAGTACCTAGAAGGACTGGACAGGTGAACTTTTACATAATTTCATTGTCGCCTATATATTCATTCTTGCATGTGAAAATCCCCGAATCGCCTGCGTGGCGGTGTTGCCGGCATGAAAGATATGTGAGGAATACATCCAGAAGAGGCAGATGCCGATGTTTCGTGTCAATCTTAACTGTACTGACTGACCTGATCATACCTGTCCTGATGCTCTACAGTGCAGCTAATAGGCGACCTCAACGCGATCAAGTTAACGAGTTTCTGGGACGGCAAAGTGTGACGCTTTCAACACGAAAGAAGAATAAGACTTAAAACTATTTAAAACCGTTGTTTCGGACTATGGTATCGTAGACGCTAAGAATACGCGTTTGGTGTTTCAGAAAGGCCGCTCATAGGAAAAAAAACTACTCAATGTGATAGATTTATTTTAAGTATCTCCTGATATTATCACAAATTTTCTGGTGTCAGAACCCAATTATTATGATCGGTTTCTTTGATATAATATGATGCAAAATAAAAAATATAAAAAAAACATACGGATTTTCAATTAGTTTTCTCTTCGTGCCTATAATACGAGTAGGTAACGCTAACTAGCTCTGTTGGAGATCTTTTACAGTTTTATAGAATGCCAGACAGATGTTGACACCTGTAACGTACTGCAGCGAATGCTGATTATTCATTCACCCAACTGCGCAAGCTAACGAGATGTATATACTTGGGTTTCAAACTACCCATTAGGGCTCTCTAACATCAGGAGAGGCAGTGTCCAAAAAGGCCACAAAGGCACGTAGTTTTTGCATAATCACACTTAGAAGACTTGGAACGAGAACATCTGAACAGAGAGAGAACCCAGCCTGAAAGTTTGCAGTAAGCAGCAGCAGATAAGCGGACTCTAAATTATGGGATAAGGCTAAAAAGAGAAGATAATCTTCGAGTGTGTCTTGAAATGCAGGTAACCCACCTTCAATCAGTTAGTCGCCGATAACAGTAGGTATCTGCATCTTTACTCCGTTGAGGTTGGAAGAAGCAGATAACAACTCGTGGTCCACGGAAACGAAGTCTTGGGCCAACGCTTTGATAGCGCTGGGTGTAGGGTGGGGTTCATACTAGGTGGTCAAAAATATGCTAGGTACCATTGCTAATATCCTTTTTCTTTTATCCACGTAAATGAAGTCGCGGCCACAAGCTATTAACTATAAATTGCTATCTTTTCCCCTGACTGACGTCGATGGCGGGGGGAAAATAGAGCTGCAACTTTTTATCTTAGTCAGCGCGGACGAAGTCGCGGGCAAAAGCTAGTTGTATAATAAAATTAAAAAAATGTTTTGTATATTTTAACACCAGGTGGCACTGAATAGGTTCTTTCTATGTAGATCGCGGTATGGTTTGGTCTATACTAGCTCTATAAAGTATTGATTGATTACTCGACACTTTGATAGTCGATGCAGATGCAGATCTCAAAGCATCTTTTCATTTTTGATTGAGGGTTTTATCCTTTCGCCCTCCTTCTGTGATAGGCGGGCGAGACCCTCTGGCTTTACCTCGATTACCTCGGACCTCCTCGGACACACGTCCGACTTTTCCATTCGAAGATGGTCAGCCCCTCTACCCTTGACGCATTTTTCCAATACGGCCGCAATATACGACGCAATTTAAAAAAATAATATTTTACAAATTAAGACGCATTTTATGTTTTTATTGAATAAAACAGCCTTACCTTTGAATAAACATTAAAAGATATTTAAAATCAAAGCAAATTCAAAGAGAAATTAATTTTAAAACTTTTTCAATTTGATCGCAATAGCGTCAAGGGTAACCCCCCTGATCCGATATCAGTGCCGGATTAGCCATATAGCAGGAGTAGCAAATGCTACGGGCCCCGCATATTTGGGGGCCCCGCGCGCTTTCTGACCGAAAAAAAAAGTCTATTAGAACATTTTAAATTGAGATTAAATCCAGGAAAGTTTTTTCTTACAGTTTTGTACATATTATTTTCATACCATAAATTGATAGATAACCTAATAAAGAAAACCAAGGGCCTTTTGATAGAATTTGCTACAGGCCCCGCGCTGGGTTAATCCGGCACTGTCCGATATACATTTTGTGTGAACATCGGATCGGATGTGGATCGGTCGGACGTGTGTTGAATGTTCACACAAAAATATATAATGTCGCGGACGCATTCAGATGTTTTATCTCATCTAAAGGCGAATTAGCCATACTTGTAGTTTTAATGCGTATAGACGCGCGCTCTTGTGTGCGTAACTCAAAAATGCGAAATTAAATACACCCACGAAAAGACAAATGTGCATGACTGTACTACACAACAAGTATGGCATATCCGCCTTCGTGAAATAAAACAACTGTATCAAGTTTTAGGTAGCAATAATATTATTACTAGCTTTTGCCTGCGACTTCATCCGCGCAGATTCAGATTTTTCTCCTGTTATACGAAATCGCGGGAAATAGTTGGCTTGCTGGAGTAGTACAGTGCATAAAACAAACTTACCGTTAACATCGACGACATTCGAGAAGTTCGCAATCACGGGCGGCGGCACAGTGAAGAAGGTCGACGACGTCGGATTCGGCGTCGTGACCAGCGCCGTGGTCGTCGGCCTCGGCGTGGTAGTCGTCCTCGGCCTCTTGGTCGTCAGCGTCAGCACGGCCGACGGCTTCTTCGTCGGCGTCGGCTTCGGCGTCGGCTTCTGCGTCGGCCTCTGCGTCGTCACTGGCACCAAAAACGTAGGTTTGCTCGTAGTTGCTACAACAGGCTTTTCGATCGCCGGCGTGGTCGTCACTATAGCATCGGCTGGACAGCAAACTCCTGGGACGAAAAGGTCTTTGAAGCATAGGGATTCGCGTAAACTGACTAGGTTTAGCAACAGTTGTGGACAATTGCTGAGGTCTTCGCAGACGCCTTTTTTTCCTTCCGGTGTCGTGCAAGACTTGCCATCCTCTTTGTTCTGGTCTCCTCCGGTGGTGATTTTTGTTATCGGGGCATCTGGCAGCACTCTGGGCAGGGCTTTCTTGACTATAGGCGCGATTGTGTCCGTGACGTTTCGCCCGAGGACATTTTTGCTTATCGTGTATATGGCTTCAGGTAGCTGCTTCAAGTTCGGATCTGTTTCGTTCTTTTCGTTTTCGTTCACCATGTCCACGAGGTAGTGCCCGACAGTGTTGATTGCGCCTAGTGTTTCTGATATCCTAGTGAAAGCGGATTCCGATAGGAGTCTTCCGTCGTTTGGGTAGTCTCTGGTTTCTGACGTTATCAAGTCCACTGATGCGCGACTTTGGACGTTTTGATTTGGTCCGTAGTTTTGGTACTGCATTTGTTGAGGACCGAAAGGGCCTTGATTGTAGGAGTACTGTTGGAAGGCCGGACCACCGGTTTGGTAAATAATTTGCATGGAATCTGGCGATCTTTTTCTTGGAGACGAAAACTGGTGCCAAGGTGGGTTTCTGGGCTGCGACTGTGGATTCTGCCACTCAGCCTGGGTTTGGAAGTAGGCTGGAACGGAAAAGGTTGCTTTTGGTAAAAGTCCCATTCAAAACGGTCGAGCCTTAAGGTTGGGCGAGTGATGCGTACCTACCCGGTCGATCGGGAGCTGACATCTGACTTCTGACTTGCGATAGGAGTTGGAGAAACCCTGAAACAAAATAATTGTGACAATAATTGATACATTAATTCGCAGGCGTTTAATGAATATTAGAGTGATGAACTACCCATCAGTTAACCCCAACCACCGACCAAACGGCAGCGGTGCGGCGGTTGAAAAAAATACGAAAGCCCTGCAAGTCCTGTTGTAGAATCCTATACGTATAATCTTTATTACATACATGGAGATGAGAAAGACGATCATCTTTAAAAATCACATTCCTTAGCACTTGGCTCTCTCCAAAAGGTATCGTTACACAAAGATTCGGTGAAACCCGAGCGCGGACCATATCGGATTTACCTAACGTCGTTTGTGACCAAACATAGAGGTGAAACTACATGGAGACTTCAAAGGAGGATTATTTGGACGTATTGTCGTTCAAAATGCTTAGTTTGCTTTGTCAATAAGCAGTTAAGGCGCCGTGCATAGTAAATAGTCCGTGCGCAAAGAAACAGTACAAAATCGATTCCTATATCAGATACACTAAACTTATCGAAAAAGTGATGACCCGGCCCGATCCGCCGCTAATGGACGTCTAGCTTTACAGGGCCCTTAGCCTGTAACACAATGGTGCCAAAATGGGCTGTCAGGTGACGACTTCAATTACGATTTGCTAACGCTGTCTGTCCTTTTAATGTTTTTGTAGTACAGCAAAGAATATTTTGATTCTAATTCTAGAGGATTAGTTCTCTGGTTGTAGGAGAAAAACGAGGAGAGCCCGGTTTAGTCCTTCTGCCGGGACGCCATTGACCCGCCATTGCATTACAGGCTAAGAGCGCTGTTCTAACTTCCAAAACAAGGCGTAGGTAATAAAGGATCTTCTACACGGGTCAAGGAGCTAGAAAGCGGGTGACGAACGCGTGCGCGGTTGCGCGACGGCGCGGATTCTCCACCTTACATAATCTCAGCAACAATGATGACTAAACGTACGGTCGACCACAGTCACAGATACCCCATGGCAGCTCTTACCGCCCGCGTCATAAGGGCGCCAATTAAACAAAAAGCGGTATCCTAGCGTGTGACCGACTGTAAGTTACTACGTTGTGTTGTGACCACAGATTTGGGTCTGTAGTTGTGACATCTTTCCGGGTGACGGAGTGTTGTTTTGTTACAGAGATGACTACGGGTGGCATTAATAGTCATCAACTCAAGCTCAAGCGCAAGTAGGTCAGCTCAGAAAACAAAATCAATCGAGCTTGAGTAGCTGTCAGCATATTAATAGACACTAGCTTGAGCTTGACATTGTCCCACCCTGTTAGGCAAGGCTCTATTCTATTTGGCAATTCCCATCAGAAGTGCTGTAGAATAAAATAAACGTTTTACCAAACTGTATCAAAGTTTTCGTCGATTTTCCGGTGTGGTCTTGAACTTTTATTGAACGTGAGCCTAGTTAAATCTAAACCAATTTGCGTGAAATAGTTTGTCAGCATGTTAAAAGCAAAGCCGTTTTTTTGTATAATTCTGAACCCATAAAAAACCCTGCTTACCAAGTCGATGAAACGCGGGAAGTCGTAGCTAACTTGCAAATATAGCAACTTTTGTTCCAACACTTTTGAAGATGCGCGAATGCACTCATTGTTTTCGAGTATTTTCTGAAGTGTCCTAATAAATATAATTTTCAGTATCAATAGCAGGTAGGTAGGTAATCGTATGAGGTAGTGGCCACCCCTGGTGTCAGAGTCCTTAGGCCGCCCAAGGCCATTGTTATTAATCAAGAACAACCGGGACCAACGGCTTGACGTACAGTCAGCCACACGCTAGGATACCCCTTTTTGTTAGATTGGCGCCCTTATGCTGCGCGCGGTAAGAGCTGCCATGGGGTATCTGTGACTGTTGCCGACCGTACCTTCCGAAGCACGGAAGCGCTCGGATACGAGTATTGTTCCACTAGCTGTCACCCATCCATGGACTAACCGCGCCCGATCAATAGCAGAGCAAGCAATTGCCGGCTTTACAACGAAAAAAAAAAACTTGAAATCATTGCAACAGAATGTATGTTTCTATAAAAGGAAACCTGAGGAAAGTTAAATGGACGTAATAGTTGTGAACTATGCTATCATTATGCTGATTTCCCTCGCTAGGCAGGGGCATGAATATGATATGTTATTACGGTATATTATGTACAGTCAGCTATAAACCTGGCATAACAGGCAACTAGCTAAACGTAAGGATTAGAATAGTACAACATTACACACTTTTAGACTCAGCAGATTGTACTAATACATATAGAGAAGGCATTTACACTAATTAGTTAATTAGTCACTGATTTCACATATCACCGGATTGGCTATTAATGCCTTAAATAATTAAGGTTCAAGGACGCGAGGTAGCTAATTATGCTGGTGATAGTGATCTATCATGAACACTACCTAGGCTATTAATTACGACTTTACGAGTAGGTAATTACGATCCGTTGGATAGAAAAAAAAAACAGCAATACATTTTGAAGAGCTGAATTTCTTGGCTAATATTTTTTTAATTACGTAAGTTTGTTACATAAACTTCATCGATCCTTAAAAAATAATTGAATGAGCGAGCAAAGCGAGAGAAGTTTACTGGAACAATCCGGCGTTTGACTATACAAGGTGTTACAAAAGATCCAGAAGTCAATGAAAACCAATCTTTAAAAAATACTTTTTTCCCGCCACAGATTTCACATTTTATTAATCAACGGAACGTCATAGAGCAAAAAATATATTTAGGTTGTCATCCCTATCACCGGGTGCTAAATTACCCTGTAAAAAGAGTTAGGATGATTTGTAACACTTTGTATTAGGCCGGAGCTGCTATTTCTCTGTGCGATAACTCCCTCTTGGTGTCTGTAGTCTGTAGTCAACGTGTCTCAATTATAGACAGTCAGTCAGTCAGTACAGATGCATTGAAATATCTTTACTCAGATAGGTAATTAGTAGCAACTACTAGTGCGATAAAACGCAAGTGAAATATGTGTAATTGGAAACTGAATTTCGTAATTGGCGCTCGGTTTACCCACATACAGGCTGTTACAACATTTCACTGGTTAAACCTGATGCTGGTTTATCGCTTGCTTTAAGGGGCTACGAGTATTCTTATGGTGTTCTTAAAAACTGAGCTATTTTTGTTCAGCGATTTATGTTTCACGGTAATAAACAACCACATAATTTTGTTTCATTATTGTAAACAACAGAACAACAATAATACTATTTTATTGCTGAGAAACAAAAATCGCTGAACAAAAATAGCTCAGTTTAGCTTAAAAATGTAAAAAACTGAAAAAATAAGAATTTCCCGCCACGTTCCTAGGTAGGTAATCGTATGAGGTAGTGGCCACCCCTGGTGTCAGAGTTTTTAGGCCACCCAAAGGGTCTCTGACATGGCTTAACGATTGTTATTAATGAACAACAACCGGGACCAACGGTTTAACGTGCCTTCCGAAGCACGGAAGCGCTCAGATATTATTGCCACTAGCGGTCACCCATCCATGGACTGACCGCGGCCGTTGTTGCTTAACTTTGCCAATCGATAAAGAACGGCTAGTACAACTAGGCTGTGAGCGCTTCACCACGTTCCTATCGTTGGACCTTACAGTCTAATAATTAATTCAGTGAAGTAAACTGACGTTTAACTGATGAAAATAATATAGCGTTGTGACAAAAAGATTGACGTGAATCGAGTGACAAGAAGTCTTCCTATTGTATTTTGTGTGACTGAGCGGAATCACTACTAACGGAACGCATCATTATTACAATAGAATATGGCCACATTATTTTAAAAAGTGACAATTAGCGTCTGTCAATTTACTCAAAACGGAAATCCGGAGAAGAACGAAGCTGACTGGTATAGCCGAGGTAATAGCGCGAAGAAAGTGGAAGTGGGCAGGCCACATATGTCGAAGACCAGATCACAGATGGGTAAAAAGGTATTGGAATGGAGACCCAGAACGGGGCGTAGAAATGTGGGCAGGCAACCAATGAGATGGACTGACGAGATTGGTCAAAGTGGCAGGAAAAGACTGGATGAAGCCTAAGACCGAAAGGAATGGAGTGCAATGGAAGAGGCCTATACTCAGCATTGGGTGGCGACAGGCTGAAGAAGAAGAAGAAGAAGAAGAATTTACTTAACTGAATTAATGATAGACTTCAGGCCTCTAGATGGAGTAGGCTTGCCCAGCACCTATACCATCCTGACAGCTTAGTCGGCCTAGCTCACAGGAAAGGCAAGTCAATACGTGTAGCCGCGGGTTTCCTCACGATGCTTTCCTTCACCGTTATCGAGCTAAAACAATGTCCCAGGCACTGCAGCGCCGAGTGGCCTCTTCACCCATCTAGTGTGAGTGAAGGTGCCACTGGACGCTATATAAATCATCTCATTACGTAGATGCAAAGGCCTTAGTTTTTTCAGGCCACTACGCGCCGCACACTCCACACGGAGTTCTGCGTTCCACGTTCAGAGTTCTGCGTTCCACGTTCTTTCTAATGTACCTATGGGGTTGCTTGGAACCGTTCACACTGAAGCGGTACGCGGAGTTCTCGTGAAGCAAATATGAGAACTCTGAACTCAAAACACGGAACTCTGGGGCAGTTATTTTTTATGTCGGGAAGCGACTAGTTTCGGTTCTCATCGGATACCTTAATATTACACACATAATATCTTGAAGTATAAAAAAATTGAGATGAAGTATGATTCTCGATGATTCTCGGAAAATAAGTTCAAGTAAACGCGTTGATGTCTTTTGTATCAAAATGTGCAAGCGCATAATTTAGTTAGGAGTTTAGGACCTTCCAAGTAATAGTTGTTATATGAAGTTCTTGCTATATCTTGGGTGGATAAATCTATTGACTTAAAATATACAAGGTGTTATTGTTGACAATAATCATACAAGGTGTTCTGAATTAACACAATACCTGACAGACTCTAACAGACAGATTTGATTATTGTACCGATTCTATTTTACGTTATTTATTGGAGGTATTAGCCTTTTTGTTGCGCTGAAAATGTATTGGAAAACTATAACAGAAATAATAGAATTTTTTGCTATTTGACTGACCCGATTCTGAACGAAGAAGATGCGCCCTAACTTAAATGCACTTAGACTAGAACATTGTTATTTTTTTTGTATAAAGACCTTTACAAATCGGCTCCGACCATCCCATTGACAACTCCTCGAAAGCCTCCGCGCCGGCGCAAACAATACAGATCCGCGTTATGTAACTGCGCACGCGCAGTGTTGTTTGTGACGTCACTAGGCTTTCACTGGTTTTGTTAGTGTCGAGCTAGCGGTGCAGCGCTGGATTTATTTCATGATAACGGTCTGAGGACCCAAGTCGGCCGAAGCAAGGCGAATGGCCAGGTGGAGATTCACGGATGGCGGCGGCAATTTGGGCTGTTTGTGTGGTACCCCCCCACACGTATTGACTAGTCTTTCCCGACTAAGCTGTCAGGGGTTTAAGCTGCCCCCCCAACGTGATATTGGGTGAGATTGGGCTCGACCCCCTCCCCCCCATCCCTCTACAGCGTCACTTTATGCATCTAGTGTGAGTGGCGGTACGTACCACTGCCCCTCTACCCTTGACGCATTTTTCCAATAAGGCCGCAATATGGCGCAATTAAAAAAAATCTATTTTACAAATTAAGACGCATTTTGTGTTTTTATTGAATAAAACAGCCTTACCTTTGAATAAACATTACAAAGTATTTAAAATCAAAGCATTACTATGCGAATTCAAAGAGAAATAATTTTTAAACTTTTCCAATTTGATGGCAATAGCGTCAAGGGTAACCCCCTGTACCTATTTCAGTAAAGCGCTAAATAGCTGCAGCTACAGCAATGAATCGCTGCATTTGGTTAATAAACCCAGTAAGAATTCTGCGTCACTGACAGTCATGAGTTCATGACATCGATCTACCGGGTTTTAAGAAGTGAGATAGTAACCTGAATATTTATGCAAACTCGTCTCTTTTCTACAGATTGTTATATCATTCATTCATGATAGTTTTTTTATTCGTTTGCCAATTGTGAAAGAAAATATCGTGAGTTCCCGTACTTTTATTTAGTTCGCTTGTAATATTGACCTTGTATGTCTTGCGGTTGGTGATGATTGTTTTAAACCGACTTTTAACCGAATACCGTGCGATGTTCGGTTGAGGTAGAGGGTGCGGGTTCAAGTCTTGTCCCGAGCGAATTTTTTAACCTTACAAAATTTGCATATCTCATAAACGGCTAAACCGATTTTGATAAAACATATCTAAGAACACTCTCTAGAAAACCTGCTTTAAAATAAATAAAAAAAACGGCCGGACAGACACACACACACACATAGCGGTCAAACTTATAATACTCCTTTTTCAGGGGTTAAAAACCAAAAGTGTTTGAATGACTTGTTGACGCGAAATAACTACAGGGTGCAATCAAATTCGATAGCGGATATTGAAGAGGGCGTTAGAGCACCATTTTCCCATACAAACGTAGTTCCGGTTTAATTTCTAAACTACAGGCTGGATTTTGCTGAAACTTGGTTTATATCAGTAGATGACCAATATGGAGGTTTGCAAATAGTTTGTATAATAAAAAACATAGCCTGAAATAAATTAGAGCGGTGCGTTTTTCGCGCCGAAAAGGGGGTTACTTTTAGCTGTTATTTACTTACATTATTACACTGTCTATTGGAATCTTACTACCTTGGGAACATCAATAAATGTGTTGTGCTTGTCAGAAAAAAACAGATTTTTGAAATACCTAATAAAATGTAGAAATGGCAGCTGAACTACGAAAAATTTTGGGAAAAAAAGATCTATTACATTACAACTACATGGTGCACTCTAAGTCGATAGCGCAACTTTAAGTAGGCTGTCTACTGATCAATACAAACAACTTCTACTAGGTTCCGCTATCGACTTAGAGTGCACCCTGTAGATACTCGCGAAAGGACACGAACACACGTAGACTCATACAGCCGCATTGCCTCTAACTTTTCCCGCGCCCCGTCTCGCTCTGGGTGAAACAGCTATACAGGGCGTCCCACGGCTATGCCACATGGAGGGAAAGTACCTTAAATATTGTAGATGGAACATTTTACTGAAAGAAGACATTATTTTAATTTAAAAAACAATTTAAACTGCATTCATAGATATCTAAATAATTACATGGTTGAAGCGGGAATCGAACCCGTTACATGAGAAAAATAATTATCCTGTAGTTTTATCATACCGATCGAAAGGCTTCATCATAAGGATTATTTTTTGCTACATAACATAGTGTCAGAAATAAAAGGAAGACCATGAATTTTAACCTTTTTAATACCACATTAATCAATTTATCAATGAAAATCACAGGAAAAAAAATAAAAGTATGAAAATGAAACACATTTTTGAATTATTTCTTTATAATCAGCCAGCCGCATTACGATGGACAAAATTTTACGCGTCTTTCGGCTCAGGATACGGCTCGATTTGTTGCATACTACCTGGTAAATGTTAAAATTCATGGTCTTCCTTTTATTTCTGACACTATGTTATTTAGCAAAAAATAATCCTAATGATGAAGCCTTTCGATCGATATGATAAAACTACAGGGTAATTTTTTTTTCTCATGTAACGGGTTCGATTCCCGGTTCAACCATGTAATTATTTAGATATCTATGAATGCAGTTTAAATTGATTTTTAAATTAAAATAATGTCTTCTTTCAGTAAAATGTTCCATCTACAATATTTAAGGTACTTTCCCTCCATGTGGCATAGCCGTGGGACGCCCTGTAGAAAACAGTGTTTCACGCGCTTGGCCATCACTGAGTTCCCACGATCCTGAAGGGGCCTCTTAAGTAGGCGGTCTGTCTACTGATTACTACAAACATATTGAACAAGATGGCAGAAAAATATAGCGAAAAAAATATCTGCTGTTCTATACATAAGGTAGACTCAGTACTGCACCAAATGTACTTAACCGCTGATATTTTTTTCGCTCCATTTGTTTTGCCACCTTGTAGGTAGGTACATTATGTTTGTAGCGATCAGTAGACATCGCATTCGATTGCAGCCTGTAGTTTTAATACAAGCGAATCTGGCACCCCGTTTCGGATCCAGGGCAAGCTAATGAGGCTGAGGCACGTGCGGTGTTCCTTCAAGGTCACGGAGACCTAAGGTCACAGTAATCAAGTTAATGAAAGCTAATCGCCGTGAAAGATCCCGGATAGGTGGGACGTCATGTGCGGTCGACTTCGCATTGTGCGACTATGCACACAATGCACCTCGTCCGGGAGTAAAGATGACTCTACATCGGACCCCTGCCAGGGTTCGATGAAAACCATAGATTCTGCTTTTCTACACTGTCATTACAGCGGACTCTTAGTACTAGGGTCCCGTTTTACCCTTTGGGACTGCAGCGCCGAGTGGTCTCTTCACCCATTTAAGTGAAGGTGCCACTTAGAAGGTGAAGGTGCCACTGGACGCTGTATAAATCATGTCATTACGAAGATGCAAAGTATTGTTGAGAAGTTCCGTTCTCCATCTTCGAAGTTCTGACTAACTGGTTAGGATTTGCAATCACTCGGTGCATTATTATTATTGAGGCCGGAGATAGAAAATACCTATAGGGTTGTTAATTAGACATGTTTCGAACAATGGCACCTACCATAACACTTTCCCTTGATGCTTGGCCTGTAGATGCGGTTTTCTATGTCAATAAAACTCTGTCCACGTTGAGTCGTGTAAATATACTCTTCTCGTAAGATGACAGCACTTTTTTTGCAGCAATTTTTTTGCTGTTGCCTGGTCTGTCTATCTGCTTTGTTATCTGCAAGATGCTTAGACACGTGCTTAGAAAGAACTAGAAAGGAGAGAACAGTAAGAAAAGCATTCGAAGGACAGCGTACTGGAAGTTTCAAAATACCTGAACGAACTTCAGGTGGAAGTTCAATCTATTAAATCACGGTTTTACTCACTACAGGGTGCACTCTAAGTCGATAGCGGAAGCGGAACTTTAAGTAGGTTGTCTACTGATCACTAAAAACAACTTGAACCAGGTGGCGAAAAAATGGAGCGAAAAAAATATCAGCTGTTCCATACAAAAGGTCGACTCAGTACTGGGCCAAATGTATGGAACAGCTGATATTTTTTTCGCTCCATTTTTTTCGCCACCTGGTACAAGTTGTTTTTAGTGATCAGTAGAAAGCCTACTTAAAGTTCCGCTATCGACTTAGCGTGCACCCTGTAGTATTTTGTCGGTGTAGCCGACTAGTTTCGGTTCTCATTCGGAGACCTTAATCATGGAGAACGAGACGGCCCTCGCGCTTCAGGTGGAAATTTGGAAGGAAGTGGCTCAGGGGCTTAATTGCCCAACTTTTGAATCTATCGCGAATATCGCGATCCCTTTCAATGGTATCGGGATCATGATATAGTTAAGACTGGAATCGCTAACAGAACGAATGAGTCAAAACGCCATATAAATAGAATTATATTACTAGTGGTTCGCCCCGAACTATGAACTCGCGACCCCATATCTCAGCAACTCCTCGACCGATTTGGCTCATGATCGAACTTAAAAATTATCTTTGCCTCATTTACCCGCCTACCAAATTTCATGACGATCCGACTTTTACTCATGTTATCGTCGAACGAACATTCAAACATAAATACTAACGCCGGCTTGTTCCAGTAGACTCGGAGAACTTCGCTCGCTTCGCTCGCTCGTTCAGTTATTGAGTGTACTATTTAGCTATTTTCATTACTCGTTATCGAGCCGCAATCCCTGTCCCTATCTCAATCGCGTTCAATGACATTTTGTGTCAAGTAAATTCAGTGTGAAGTTTGTCAGCACCCTTCAGACGTCAAATTGAAAGGGATCGCGATAGATTCAAAAGTTAGAGAGAGATGGCGTCTTTTGGTTGCGGAGTTCTGATCCACTGTAAGTATTGGCATGCATCACTCACATGTGAACCCTCCTTTGCACCAGCAATGCACTAAATGCTAGTTGCTAATAGCGCGCCACGCGATGACACCGGCAGCATTGGCGTCGCAGTCAACACTAACACAACCAACATCTACGCCTGCCTGTCCGTTTGATTGTACTTGATTATTGTAGTAAACTCTAATTTATCTAGTGGTTCGCCCCGAACTATGAACTCGCGACCCCATATCTCAGTAACCCCTCGACCGATGTGGCTCATGTTCGAACAAAAAAAATATCTTTGCCTCATTTACCTGCCTACCAAATATCATGTCGATCCGACCATCCGATCTGTACCCAAGTTATCGTCGAACGAACATTCATACATACATACAAACATACATACAAACACCGGATTGTTCCAGTGGACTGGGAGACCTTCGCTCGCTTCGCTCGTTCGTTCAAAAACAGAGTCCACGGAGTGATAGTTACTATTGTCAGCTAGATAAAGCCAATCGGGTACCAGCGCCTCTAGGTATTATCTAAAAATTGCACTTAATTTAATTTTTGCCGAACGGAGCTGCGGGCAACAACTAGTCGCAAATGAAATGAAATGGAACCCAGGCGGAAAGCTGACGTGTTTCTACACGGCACAGCCGATTGTGGGTCAAAAACTCACAACTCACATCACATCGCTTTTTACGGTCATGACTCATGATGTTTAGTCACACAACGTAGGTACTCGTATGGATGGAGACGTGTAATGCGATTTTAACCGACTTAAAAAAAGGAGGAGGTCTTCATTTTGACCTTTATGTATTATTTTTAATTTTTATTATTATTATACTTTATTGTTCACACAAACAAATTAGAGGACGATACAGTAAGAAACACATGAACAAAGGAGAGCTTATCCCTGTAAGAGATTTCTTCCAGCAAACCTTGGGGGATCGAAACAGTTGTGAAAAGCGGGCGTGCATAATGTGCACATAATATACTACATAAATAATAAAAATAAAACCAGTACCTACCTACCTACTCATGATCTACATACCCATAATATTTTGACGTTATTGGACGTAAATAATTTATTTATGGCATATTGAATTATAACAAAAACATTTGCGGGAAAATATAAATGTTGAAAGAAAAAAGGTATTTTCCCTTAGGCCGGTTTTTAGGATTAGCAACTGCGTTTTTTTTACAGAATAAGCACGCAGGAAAACAATGAGCAATTCTCTCCACGGGTTATTTTATAGTGTTATGTTTGTGTTACGTAGTTAAACCTAAGTACAAGTCATAATTTTACGGTACCAGATAAAATATAGCCTCGAGTAACCTCTCATCTCTCGAAAAGGGCTACAACATAGCGGGTCTTTAGATGCATTACGTTATGCCTCATTTACTTTATCAACAAGTTGCTTGTATACACGACAGCACGTCATAGTGTACACTTTTGTTGTAAAGTCGCCCGTAACGTAACCGAGTAGAGTGCTAGCGTGTAAGGGTTGCCGTGCTGTCGTGTGTAAAGTCGGCTACACGCTAGGATACCCCTTTTTGTTTGATTGGCGCCCTTTTGCCGCACGCCGTAAGAGCTGCCATGGGATATCTGTGACTGTGGCCGAATGTACACGCGACAGCACGTAACCGCTTACACGCTAGCACTCTGTTACGTTACGGGCGACTTTATAACAAAAGTACACTCTGACTTGCTCAGCTTACAGTGTGTACTAGCCACACGCTAGGATACCCCTTTTTTTTCGATTAGCGCCCTTATGCCACACGCGGTAATATAAGAGCTGCCATGGTGTATTTGTGACTGTGGCCGACCTTAATAGTATCATGTAGTGGATAGTGCAAGTTGTCCTTACGTTGCTTTTCGTGATTTATTATCTACTTATTTTTTGGATTTCTCTCCTTCATCATTATCAGTTTCTGTTATCCCTAATCAGGGACATAGCGCTCTTAAATTTTGCGCCTACATTTCTCTCCTTCTGCAAAAGGAATTTTAATTTGCCTAATGTCCCCGTCAAAGCTGCAGAAGTCATGTTATGTTATTCTGCGTACACTAATTATTGTACTAATTGTGTAAAAAACCGCACAGCGGGCATAATATAGCTCTTATCGAAATATATAATCTTTTTTTTCTACAAATAAAACGTATCATTCAAGGAGGCGAGGGTTACGAGTCTATTTTATGTGAGAGCATCTTGTAAGTTATGAAACGTCTTTACTCGCTTTTCTACTAACGTAAGCATCCACTGGCGTAGTGTAAACGCGGCACTGTCGGGATTACAAAGTAAATAAGCCGAAAACGAGACCGGTCGGGGTCGCTGCCCTCGCGCATGAAATCGTAAGACAAGAGTATCATCTGTTGTTTTAATCGGCCAATGCATCGACGTCGACCTAACTGGGAGTATGTTACGCGACATTGCGTATTGGTAGATACATAGATAGATAGAGAAACCAAAAAAAAGGGGTATTATAAGTTTGACCGCTATGTGTATGTGTATGTGTCTGTATGAGAGTGTGTCTTTGTCTGTCTGTCTTATGCCATAATTAAGTAAGACAATGTTGACCTAAGTCAAAGCAAAATGAAGAGCTCGACGTTTTATTTAACCATAACTTTGTTAGACTCAGGTTTTTAACGATCCTGAAGCAAAAAAAGATATCATGGCTTGAGAACTTACGCCATTGGTACCAACAATCCACGAGCTCCTTGTTCCGTTTGGCAGCCTCAAAGGAAGAAATAGCCAACCTCCGATAGGAGACGGAACTACAAGAAGAAGAAGAAGCAAAAAATGATTCAGCAAGGAATACCCAAAAATAATTTAATTGTGGCCTTCCTTACTATTCTACTATCGCTTGCGGCCGCACTCGCAATATCGGGCGCCAGATCACCCGCGCGCGCTTTGGGAAGGCGGGGGTGTCCGCACGTCGCGAATTAAAAAGGTAATTTGTGAATAAAAAAACATTTTTGAAAGAAAATATACTTTTTTTTTGTTTCAAGCGTTACTCAAACTATCGTCCCTGAGTCGGGTTTCACTGAACAAAACAACACCCTGTGTTTAAAGATGCACTTTTGTAGCGCATCAATAAGGCATCAATAAGTACGTCGGTTGGGACGTCCTCCAGTAATGGTGTACTACGTAACAGCCAGGCTCCCAATCTGTTTTATCAAGGACCCTTGGAGTTTTTTTTTTTTTAATTTACTTATTAGCATCGCAGAGACGATAGTGAAAATATTCTCCAAACTGCTTAACAGTTTGTTGGCGAATCAATCGCACTCTATTAATTAATTAATTGCTTAAATATATTATAAAGTTAATACACACTGTTTAGTGTAGCTTTAAAAAAAACATAAAAATACATCATGTATTATTAAAATATATTGATATATTAAAATAATATAGTCTTATGTTGGCTCTTATAAATTACTAGCGACCCGCCCCGGCTTCACACGGGAGCAATTTAGAAAAACATGCTTTACATAAGTGTAGACCTTCCGTGTAAAAATATCTTACTATCGGTGAAAACCGCATCAAGATCCGTTGCGCCGCTTGCGCCGCGTACGAAGGTCCAAGGTAAGGGTACATTAATTATGTGGTACAGTCGGCCACAGTCTCAGATACCCCTTTTTGTTGGATTAGCGCCCCTATGCCGCGCGCGGTAAGAGCTGCCATGGGGTATCTGAGATTGTGGCCGACCGTACATAAGGGACACACGCGGGAAGCGACTTTGTTTATACGGTTATACTATGTAGAGAAGAGATAGAGATGCATTCTATATAGCTTGGTTAACCCCCGACCCAAAAAGAGGGGTGTTATAAGTTTGACCGTTATGTGTGTGTGTGTATGTCTGTCTGTCTATGTGTCCGTCTGTCTGTGGCATCGTAGCATTCGTAGCTCTTAAATGGGTGAACCGATTTGGATGCGGTTTTTTTAAATATTTGAATTGAAAGCAGATTTTCTAGCGAGTATTAGACATTATGATAAAATCGGTTCAGCCGTTTATGAAATAATAATATGCTAATTTAAAATTAAAATGTTGATTTTTTTATATTTTGAATTTAGTAGTTATCTAAATTCTAGGACACAAGTGCGGCTACCGCGGTGGTAGCGTTGGCGGGGCACCAGTGGGGGTATCCATCAGCCAGTCTAACCTAAAACATGTTGGGAACCACTGGCTGATGCAGTTGCGTGCTTGACACTATCTGCGGGCAACTCGTCACGCAACGGGCGAGTACGTGGCAATTTGGGATCGATTTATGATTTAATTGACCTTTTAAATATGTAAGCTTACACGACTTTTTCCAAGCATAAATGCCCATACTCATGGTAAAATAAACGTTCCAAACATAAACGTTGAAGTAATTCTATCAAAGAACGCAAACTTAAGTATTTTGCCCATATAATCCGCAATACCCAATATAGACTCCTTCAACTAATCATCCAAGGGAAAATACCAGGCAGGAGGAGACCTGGAAGACCCAAGATATCATGGCTTGAGAACTTACGCCATTGGTACCAACAATCCACGAGCTCCTTGTTCCGTTTGGCAGCCTCAAAGGAAGAAATAGCCAACCTCCGATAGGAGACGGCTCTACAAGAAAAAGATACTCATGGTACGATTACCTACTTAGGAGAGAGCAAACTTATCCTAAGTATTAGGGTAAGTTAGCTCTCTCCGAGAGTTGTGTCCACTAAGTGGGACATTGAGGCTTCATTTAACTAAATGGTAACTTGTTGTTTTTGTTTAATTTTATAACTTTACCCGAAATTCTTCGCGGCTATTTTGGTGGTAAAATTAATTATCCCGAAGTTTCGACACCAACACCGACTTAGAAGCGGTGGTGGTCTAGCGGATAGAACAGTGGACTCTGAAGCAAGAGGTCCCTGGTTCGATTCCCAGTGCGGGCATGTATCTAAGACTTTGTTTAATTTCAAAGTTACGTACATTTGTGAATTTGTAGAGCAATACCACTCGCTAACGGTGAAGGAAAAACATCTTGAGGAAACCCGGAGTTTAGTTGGCTCCAGAAGTATTGATTTGTCTTTCCTGTGGGCTAGGCCGACTAAGCTGTCAGGATGGTATAGGTGCTGGGCAAGCCTACTCCATCTAAAGCAATATCCCAGGCACTGCAGCGGCGAGTGGTCTCTTCAAACATCTAGTGTGAGTGAAGGTGCCACTGGACGCTGTATAAATCATCTCATTATGTAGATGCAAAGGCCTTAGTTGTTTAATTCGTTTGATATTTCATTGACAGTCTAAATCAGCAGTCCGGCCAACGACCAAATTTAATAATAAGGTTAGGCCACAATGGTTAGGCTTTAGTAATCGGATCGGACGTATATGCCATGGCCTGGCAGACTAACAGACTCGTTCGCAGTTCGTAAGGTCTGGGGCCTGAGTCTGTAACGCAATGGTGCCTTGATAGGCTCCCAGTTGTAGGCTTCAATTACGATTTATAAATGCTGTCTGTCCTTTCAATGTTTTTATAGTAAATAAAGCAAAGAATAGTCTGATTCTAATTCTAGAGGATTAGTTAGCTGGTTGTAGGCGAAAAACGAGGATACCCCATTTTGTAATTCTACTGGAAACCTATCGACACGCTTTTGTGTTACAGATTTAAGCCCCTGGTGTCAAACATGAAATTTTTACAACAAGTTAAAAAACAGCGCCGTTTTTATTTAAAAAAAAATGTAAAGTACATATTACGTAGGATAAAATTCACAAAACAAAAAAGAAAAACCTCTTTTCCGTGATAGATAGGTAATAAGCAAGTGCGTGATCGAACACAATGAAATGGGGCCACATTATTTACAACCACCCCTTCTGAACGTGTGACGAGAACAAAATAAAACAATTCGCGCTGCGCTCTGGGCCCTTAGCCTGTAACGCAATGGCGGGTCAATGGCGTCCCGGCAGAAGGACAAAACCGGGCTCTCCTCGTTTTTCTCCTACAACCAGAGAACTAATCCTCTAGAATTAGAATCAAAATATTCTTTGCTGTACTACAAAAACATTAAAAGGACAGACAGCGTTAGCAAATCGTAATTGAAGTCGTCACCTGACAGCCCATTTTGGCACCATTGTGTTACAGGCTAAGGGCCCTGATCCATTCGAACTTTTCATTTTCATTACAACAGGCAAAACAAACGACTAACAACAAAAATGCGGGCACGAATTTTCCGCTAGGTAATGAATTTCAGTGACAAATGAACGAATGTTTGAATTTTTATATAATAAGTAGGTAGGTAGAGTGAAAATAAAAGCAAATACGACTGGTCGCAAAACTGACATTTTAATGTTGAAAAAAAATTCATTTAGGCGATTTATATTAGGTGAAGGAAGACCAAATCATTTCATTTATAAATTAGTTCACACGACGGCACCTAAGAGTGTACACTTTTGTTGTAAAGTCGCCCATAACGTAACTGAGTAAAGTGCTAGCGTGTAAGGATCGACGTGCTGTCTGTGTACCTATTTCAACATATACCATTAATTCTACGTTTAGCACCTACCTATGTTAGTTGTTATCTTATCACCATGCAGTGCCCTAGGTTATAACTTCAAACATGATCAAAGATAAAACAAACTTTAACAATTGTTCAAAATTAGAAAGAGACGTCTTTAATCGGACGTCATCAAGAGATCAGCAATACTGATTGACTTTCATTAGACGTACAGTACGTTTCCAGAGTTAATTGTAGAGGTAAAGGGAAAACCAAGCTTTCTCTCAGTTTTATACGTAAAAAAAAAAGAACATGGCCGACCTTTGAGCGCGCACAAAACCGCGCCATTTGAGATAACATCAGAATCTGGAGCCATTAAAAGCTAACTGATCTTCTGAATTTATACAAGACTAGGTCACCTAAATTCTAGATTGGAATTCGATAGCTTTGAGACAAAACAAAAAGAGGAATGGTTGTTTTTGTTTAATTTAGAGCTGTGTTTACGATCTGTCAATCGTTCATTCAACTGGATTTCAAAATGTATTTATTCAGTCTACTATTACACGCATCAGCACGCTAGAGCACATGATTGATTGATATCCATATTTTTTTATATCAAGTCTCTTTAGTATCGTAAAAAAGAAAACACAACGTGCCTAGACAACATAATTTTAACAACCGCCGACGCCGTCACCTATTGTTTGTAGGTAACGTATGTTCTTTCAGCTGTCAAAAATATGAAAAGAAAAAAAAAACAATGGGCTGACAACATACCGAGAGCAAGCCATGTCTTTTGGCGGTCCATTTCCGTCACAGCTAATGTAACTCTAGCCGGAGCCGAACAAATTACGTCAACACTTTCACTGGCCGCGGGCGATTCAATAATAATGCTATAATATTCCAACAACACTTTTGATGCGATTACAAAACGCGATGCACTTTGGAACAATGAGAAGAAAAAAAAAGAAAACTCCCGAAATTTTTATTACGTTTTCGAATGCATTTTTCAAAAATGACGTTTGTGTTTTTCTAAATTATTTTTTTTCTATATTTTTTTTAAACGCTGCGCCGCGTTCACTTTCTACGCGGGCAATGAGTGGCGTGGCGCATGCGTCTTGCTTTTACTTTCCGACTCCCACGGACGAAGAGGGGCGAAGTTTTTTTTTTAGTTTGCAGGACAATGGGTTTTTGGTGATCTTTTGGGAACGCTATGGTATGGTAGAGATGACAGGCACAGAGAGCGCAAGGATTATCACACGCACACTACAATTTATACGGATAACACAGTACCGACTACTAGGTACCTACAATATTTTTTTTTAGTTAGGGACTTATATTTTTTATTCGAAACTCGGTGCGATATCTCGGTTTAGGGAATCCTTATGCCATAAAATTAAGTAAGTATGACAATTTTAACCTGAGTCAAAGCAAAATGTAGAGCTCGACGTTTTAACCATAACTTTGATAGACTAAAGCCCGGTTTCTGAATTGAGAATTTTACTAAGTAAATACTTAACTATCGTTCTGTAACGCTCTTTTGTGAGAAATCTGCAGAGGCAGAACGATATTTAAGTTCTTGCTTAGCAAATTTCTCAAATCAGAAACCGGCAGTCAGGGTTTTAACCCCCGAATTAAAAAAGAGGGGTGTTATAAGTTTTAACGCTTTGTGTGTGTGTATCTGTGTCTGTCTGTCTGTGGCACCGTAGCTCTTAAACGGGCGAATCGATTTGGATGCAATTTGAAAAAAATTGAAAGCAGGTTTTCTAGCGAGTGTAGTGTGTGACACCTCACCCACACATTCGTTCTTAGATATGTTTTATCAAAATCGGCTCAGCCGTTTATGAGATAATATGCTTTTATGAAGCTAAAATGACAGGGGTATTTTAAATTGTATAATTTATACAATTCCAGACTTCAAGCATTACTTTCACTCATAGATACGTTACCCTCATGTTAACCCCAATTGAAAACTTAGTGCTTAGCCATAATTTTAGTAGATACGACCTACATTACCTAGTCATATTCGTACTTGGAATTATTTTTACTCACTACTTGGTCGAGAAAAGTGATTTTGAAACCACGGTTGACCGAAAAGATTAAGTAATAAGTGTGTGGTTTTTACAACGACCAAAAAAACTTGCCTTATGGATGAATGAATCAGCCGAGATTATGAAAACGTATCTCATTTTCCTTATTTTGTACAACATTGCATTTAAATTTTGTTAGGAGTCCATTCACAGAAGTTTTACCTACTGACATTTTTAATTTGGAACGATAACAGACTCCTGTCTTAGGGCCTGAGTCTGTAACGCAGTGGTGCCAAAATGGACTCTTAGTTGATGGCTTCAATTGCGATTTATTAATGATGATTTTCTAGTACAGCAAATAATATTCTGATTCTCATTCTAGAGGATTAGATCGCTGGTTGTACGAGAAAAACGAGGAAACCCCGGTTTTGTCTTTCCACTGGGACGCCATCGACACGCCATTGCGTTACAGAATTAAGCCATTGGAAGATATCGAGTGACGTCACTTTACAGTGTGGAAAACGATAGTATATTTGGTTCCATTGATGATTGATCAATAACAGAGCGTAATAGCACAGAATACACCAGAAAAAAAGAATTATTATGGGTTTTATTTTAACCCTTTACAGGGCAGAGTTAGTCCAAATTTTTCATTGGTTTTCGACTCTATTTCGAATCCATAAAGTTCAAATTATGACGGTCATATATTCGACAGAGCCTGGTTGCGGGAGGTTAGGATTTGTAAGACTTGGAGTTTTTATATCCAGTCCAGATTTGCGTACTTTATAATAATAACATACCTACATTATTATCAAAAGGGGAAACAGCAACCTTTTATGAACTTTCATAGTTTAAAACATAAAGACGGCTATAATTTTTTTTGACATATTTATCAAGACGAATAAGTTTATTAATTCTCTCTTCTAACCCTAATCTCTACGTGCGGAAATTGTCAACAATATTCAAGTTAAGTCAAGCCAAAAGGGTATTATTCATTAAGCCATAAATAAAGGGAAATTATAAGTCAAGCCACAAAGTTTTTTTTTGACCACGTGATCAAACTTCTCATTTTATAAGTAAGCCACGGGAAAATAAGATAGCTTCTAATAAACTAATTCGTCTTTTTTACATCGCCAACTAAATATTCCAAAGAAAGCGTCAAGTAAAGTTCAACAATTATTTTAACTTGTCCACTGATTTATCTATTGCAACCTGATTTACTAACTCAGCCACGGATTTTACAACTCATCACCATTATACGTTTTACAGCTTCAAAATAAGCTCCTCAAAAAATATAATTCAAGCTTCACTAGACCACCTCATATATTATATATAACTTAGCATGTAAATTAATACATCATATTATTTTATTGTGAAAAAAGCCACTTTACGATTTGGGACTCGACAGCGACCAGCCATTTGCACCAATCAGCCCCTCTACCCTTGACGCATGTTTCCAATGCGGCCGCAATATGGCGCAATTTACAAAATTTAATATTTTACAAATTAAGACGCATTTTGTGTTTTTATTAAATAAAACCGCCTTACCTTTGAATAAACATTACAAAATATTTAAAATCAAAGCCTTACTATACGAATTCAAAGAGAAATTATTTTTTAAACTTTTTCAATTGGATCGCAATAGCGTCAAGGGTAGAGGGGCTGAGAGCGCCATTCGATTCATGTACTGACGAGTAGTCACGTGTATTTGTGACTACGTATCAGTTGCGTTTTTTTATTCAATCTACTTCCAGAAAAATGCTCCTACCGAAATAAAAAAAAATACAGGCAGTTGCGCCTTTCTTTCCTCTTTCCGATTCCTCGTTCCTCGTCTTTTTTTCTTATGACGGCAGTATATCTTTATTTTAATTACTGTACGTAAAATGAAAGTTATTCAAAGTACACGAATTGATTTTAAAAAAAGCATTTTTTGTTTACCTTCAATAGTTCCAGGGTATTTAAGTGACTATAATTTACTATTTGATGACAATTTTAGGTAAATCAATTAATGATCAATTAATGTAGATCGAGATAAATTTTAAACGTACTGACTAGGTACTGAGTTATAAAATTAGAAGCTATTTGAAATTATTTTTTTTGTGTCATATATTAATATTTTAGAAGTTTAATGAATGCATATTAATAATTTAGATGCCAAAAAAACCACGATACTGAGTTGTATTTAGAGTGTCTTACATACAAGTTATCTAGTGCCTAAGATAGTATTATTTAGATGCGCGTTGATTGTGGCTGACTTAGTAATTTAGAAGGCAATGTAGATTTTTAGAGGCGTATAATGCTATTAAAAAGAAGTCTGTTTAATTACAACCCATAAATAAATATACATTGAAGTCAAAATATCATCAAAAGTATAGTATAAATCAAATATACTTCATACTATGTAATGGGTACCTACTAAGTATCTAGCTACTTTTTTTTGTCCAGCTCACTAGCTCTGATCGTTCTTGGAGAAGAAGCATGGTAAAGAAACTCCAAGGTTTATCTTCTCTAGTCAATATTCAAAGCCAATAATACAGCCTTTTCATAACCAAACCACTTTGGTAACCCTCCGACCCATACTGTGTTGATCGGCGACCAGCCCCTGTATTAGCTAAAATATCCACCGTAAAAATAACCGTTTTTAAATGTCAAATAAAAGATTGTTCATTTCAATAAGGGCTATTTTCGAGTGTTTTGACGCTCGACGGTTGGGTATTTTTTTTTACATAATAGAGGCGCTGGGGCTTTAGCCTGTAATCCAATGGTGTCGATGGCGTCCCAGTAGAAGGATAAAACCAGGGTATTCTTGTTTTTCTCCTGCAACCAGAGAACTAATCCTCTAGAATTAGAATCTGAATATTCTTTGCTGTACTACAAAAACATTAAAAGGACCGACAGCATTAAAGCTGTCAACTGGGAGCCCATTTTGGCACCATTGCATTACAGGCTAAGGCCCCAGCTTTCAGGCGCAGGACTATCTATGAAGGCTCTATTTGAAAACTGTGCTCCGTAAAGTCTATTGCAATTCAATGTTCGAAGAAAGTAAACCAACTTAATTTTATTGCGTGGCCAACTCTGAAATCTTGAAAGCAATACCACATACAACGTGTTACAAAGAGTCCTAACTCTTAAAGGGATTACAACCCATTATTTTTTTAATGCGCCTGTGTACACAAAAATGTGTTTGAATTTAAACTAAATAAAATAAAAATAAACCCCTTTAAGCAGAGTTAGAATCTTTTGTTATACGTTGGTTTTGGAAGCGACGTAGTTTGGTGGCGGAGTCCAAGATACTCGTACGGTCGGCCACAATCTCAGATACCCCATGGCAGCTCTTATCGCGCGCGGCATAAGGGCGCCAATCGAACAAAAAGAGGTATCTGAGACTGTGGCCGACTGTACAACCATTTTTTTTTGTGTCGCTGAATTAGTGTGGTATTTAATTGCAGTAACTAATCGGTCACCCCGAACTGTGAACTTGCGATCCCATATCTCAGCAAGCCCTCGACCGATTTGGCCCATGTTCGAAGTTAAAAAATCTCTTTGCCTCATTTACCCGCCTACCAAGATTCATGAAGATCCGACTAAATTTACTCAAGTTGTCGTCGAACGAACATTCATATATACAAACTTACATACATACATACAAACTTACATACATACAAACATACAAACGCTGGATTGTTCAAGTAGAGACGGAAAACCTCTGCTTCGCTCGCTAGTTCAAATATTTTGTATGATATGGGCTATTTTCTAATGATTTTTGCTTTCTAAAGAACTATTTTTGAACGAAAAAATATTGTTTTACTGAGGCCACCGGTAGTGGTTTTTGGCGAATAGACAGCCACGACAACACTTCGACTTGTGACCCTACAAAAGTTTATGTTTTCCTCCAACAAAAATCAGATTGGTACAAACTGTAGGGAAAGCTTTGACAATGGTGCCCCTCCAGGCTTCCTTCCTTGGAGCGCAGGTGAATAGAGCCCCACAATGGGCAAGATGGCTTTTAGCCGCATCCGCCGCTTGAGAATTCACGCAGGCGAGGCGTTTGAAATTGTATTAAAACCGGCCAAGTGCTAGTCGGATCTGCCCCTTTACCCTTGACCTTGACGCATTTTTCCAATACGGCCGCAATATGGCGCAATTTACAAAATTTAATATTTTACAAATTAATACGCATTTTGTGTTTTTATTGAATAAAACAGCCTTACCTTTGAATAAACATTACAAAGTATTTAAAATCAAAGCATTACGATGCGAATTCAAAAGGAATTTAATTTTAAAACTTTTTCAATTTGATTGCAATAGCGTCAAGGGTCACCCCCCTGGTTATACGGACCCTTGGTGCGTGAGTCCGACACGCGCTTGGCCGCTTTATGGTTCCGGACCTCAAAAGGAAAATACTACCTATTATAGGATCACTTTGTTGTCCGTCTGTCTGTCTATCTGCCTGTCTGTCTGTCTGTCAAGAACTCAATACCTTTTTCTCAACAACGCGTGGAGGTACTATCAGGTTGAAATTTATATCAAAATACTCAGGTCAAGCAGTCCCTTGGAGCCTATAATAAATCAAGCTTCTAAGTTAACGGAATCAAAATATTATAATTCCCTATCACGGACAAAACATGTACAGAACAGAACTCTACATTTGGCAGCAAAAAGGGGGAAGGGAAGCACAAAATAATTCGCCCATCACGTCCCTAATTGCTCGCTGAAATAATAGAGCGACGTGACGCGAAACTGTAACATTCCCCCGAGGAGGGATAGCAACGAACATTATTCTATCAATCCGGCTTGAAGGACCAATTTGTTATAACAGGAGATTCGTGCCCGTTTTCACCAACTACTCCTAATTTTAAAAGACCTTTTAACGAAAATCATCTGCACCTCTGCAAGTATAGTAGTCACACACAACGCTTGTGAGTTGAGTTCGTATGGTCCTTCATCCATGACCACTAGACTTGAAGAGGTGCAAATAATTTTCGTTAAAAGGTCTTTTAAAATTAGGGTTGGTTGGGGCATCAGAGGGCTAAATTCTCGGCTCCGCTTTCGTAAATTATAGGTAGAAAAAAATCACTGTCTACAGCTACCAGCACAAAGCGCAATTATCTATATTTAACCTCCGACCCAAAAAGAGGGTTGTTACAAGTTTGACCGTTATGTGTGTGTGTCTGTCTGTGGCACCGCAGCACTTGAACGGGTGAAGTGATTTGGATGAGTTTTTTTTATATTTGAAAGCAGGTTTTCTAGCGAGTGTTCTTAGACCTGTTTTATCAAAATTGCTTCTGCAGTTTATAAAAAAAAGTAAAAAGTAAGTAAAAATCATATAATGCTACCAACAAAAAAATATGCGATTACAGTTATAATCGTTTACACGTAAGGGTAGCAAAGGGTGGCGTATCAGCATGTGCCGTCCCAGGCATGAATGCAACTGGATGGCGCTAGTTTTCTGCACCCAAATTATGAGTTGTGCTAATTTGAAAATTTTAAATGAAGTAGATATTTAACCAAAGTTTAGGTGCTGGACAAACTCCATCTAAATCATATTTACATCCACTTAAGGTTTTTGTTACCAACTATGTTTTTTACATTGTTTCTGCCATCTGTACAGTGATGGCTGAAATTAATGCTGTTATTTTGCTTTCAAGAGGTAAAATATAACATTCATAGTAGATATCTGTCCCTGGTGTCGAACGCTTGTGGCATGTTGCCAGAGCTGTAATAACAGGCGTTATTGGTGGAGAAATTCGTGGTGTTGAATATAATGCGCGAGGGATGAGAATGGGATGCGACCTTTTGGAACTGAGACGCGCGCGGTAAGCAAACTCGCGTCGAAGCAACCTTGTCAAAGAAAAATAAAGTATAGTTTCGATTGACTTCTTCAAGGTTCCATCCCGTTCTCATCGCGCGCAGATTATACTCTGATGATACCTGTAGGAAGCCTAAACAGGGTGTTTGAGAAACGTCCTATGACACTAAAAAGGGTCATGTAACTCACCAATACAAGCCCCTTTTAGTATGGGGCCAAGTGCGAAATCTCAAAAAATATACAGGGTGTCCCAAAAATAGTGTCAAGCGGAAGTCCAGAGATAGAGCACCCCTAGGGGTACCTGAACCACCCACATGTATGTTAAGCAATTTAAGGTTTTTTTGGAAATAATCACCTAGTTTTGGTTTTTATTTTTAGGTTTTTAAAAAAAAAAATCTAATATATTTTTTTATTTGGGGTTCCAGATAACTAGTCAATCACCAAAAAAATTACGGAATAAGACCGGAAGAAAGATGCCCAGGACAGAGAGATGGCGTCTTTTGGTGGCGGAGGCCAAGATCCACTTCGGGTCGCTGAGCCAGCGAAGTATTACCTTACCTACCTATAAGTAAGTAGGTCGCGGAAAGTGGAGAGCCGGCATGTAAAACGAGCGAGCGGTCTGAAACCGTAAAATCATTGGGTGGTGCAAGTTACAAGCCAGTAGCACTTATGTTCTAAAATAACATCAGTTGGCACTCGTTGTACACATGACAGCACGCCCTTACACGCTAGCACTCTACTCGGTTACGTTACGGGGGACTTTACAACAAAAGTGTACACTCTGACGCTCTGTCGTGTACCTTCTCGTAGCCTGGTTGGACTATTATTTCTTAACCGATTAGCAAAGTTAACATTGAGCGGAGCGCGGTCAGCCTAAGGATGGGTGACCGCTTCGGTCCTTGCTTCGGAAGGCATGTTAAACCGTTGGTCCCGGTTGAAGCCATATCAAAGGGCCTTTGGGCGGCCTAAAAACTCAAACACCATGGGTAGGGTTAGGTTATCGTATGGGGTAGTGGCCACCCCTGGTGTCAGAGTTTTTAGGCCGCCGATAGTTATTATTAATCAACAACAGCCGGGGCCAACTGCTTAACGTGCCTTCCGAAGCACGGAAGCGCTCAGATATTATTGTCACTAGCGGTCACCCATCCCTAGACTGACCCCGTCCCGCGCCTACATAGTGGTAGACCGTGCGCCAAGAAAAATGCACAAAATCGAGTCCTGTATCAAATACACTAAACAAATCGAAAATTTTCACATATCAAACCCTAGAATTAGGTGAGACCTATCTAACACAGCCAGTTTTGTGTTAAGATTCATAAACGTTTTGAAGATATTTTGGATGAAAAAAAATAGGCAGCGCACTTTTTTTCAGACAAAATATCTTGCAATCTTTATGGATAACAACACAAAACTGGCTGTTTTCGATAGCTCTCACCTAACTCTAGGGTTTCATATGTGAACATTTTCGATTTTTTTAGTGTATTTGATACAGGAATCGATTTTGTGCATTTTTCTTTGCGCATCGGGCTAATTCACTATGCCCAGCGCCGTAACTTCGGCAATCGATAAAGAAAGGCTAGTCCAACTAGGCTGTGAGCGCTTCTACAGTTCTACCTCATAAGATCAAAATTATGCTCATGTCGGCCTCCACCTTTATTTTAGCTTTTAACTTGCCCCTCTTGTTTTCGCCGAAGCTTTCATCAGCCGTTTGCTGGCCTGACAGGCCGCCGGCACCAACTTTTACAATTAGCAAGTGACGTCTCCATTGTTCTGGGGCCTTAGCCTGTATAATCCACGCGCGATGAGAATGGGATGAAACCTTGTCAAAGTCAATGGAATAGTTATTTGTTATGCAAGAATGCAAAATTATTGTTTGCGGCGAGTGCTTGTATTGAAAACCGAGCTAGCGAAGGTTTCTAAAATTGAGCCACGAGCGTAGCGAGTGGTTCAAAAAAAGAAACCTGAGCGTAGCGAGGTATTCAGAAGCACGAGACGCAAATAATATTGCATTCGTGCGAAACACAAAACTTTTCATCTCACAGAAGCGAGGAAATGACTTTGTTAGCCAAGCGGGACAAACTCTATAGACAACTACTTACAGGCAAAACAGGTGAGTCAAATAAGTTCCTTTTAAAAGCATATTTTACTGTAGTTACGGCTGCCGCACTAAAGTTTTGAGCTTCGTTGGTATTAAAACCATTCGTTTTATTAATAATTTCCTGAAGTTTATTTATCCAGACACAAAAATAATGTAAATAAAAGAATGTTTTTTTTTCCGGGTGCACTCTGAACTTATACCATATAAATAAAAAATTTGTAGGAGATAAAAAATTAAATTAGTAATATCGTTTGAAAAAATGTATTTAACAAACCAAAACATAATTATCTATTTGATAAAACAGAAGCGCAGCATTTTTTTTATTTACTGGTATTTAAAAATAAATATGTGTACAAAATATTGAAAAGACTATAAGAAGAAACCGCGTTTCTGAATGTTCTATTCCGTGACTTTACCTTTTTAAAAGATGCTTATGCACCATTTACATTCACAGTTTTGTATAGAGAATGGGCACGAACAATCGCTTTCGCTGAAATACGCGTTTAAACGAACTATGAATGAGGTTTTATTTTCCATCGGGATCTGGCATCTACTTAAACGGCCAGTGTTTTTTTCTTTTTCAAAACCATAGGGCGCGGGAAAGACTGTCCCGGCGTCGCGTTTAAATTTCGAAGCGCACAAAAGTTCAGATAGTTTAAATCCGGCCTTTACACGATCGTAAGTTACTAGTAACAGCAAACTTTCCGAGCGTGGGAGATGAAAAATATATTTTATTTTACTTTGACAAGGTTGCTTCGACGCGAGTTTGCTTATCGCGCGCGTCTCAGTTCCAAAAGGTCGCACAACCCATTCTCATCCCGCACGGACTATAACGCAGTGGTGACAAAATGGGCTCCAACTTGACGGCTTCAATTACGATTTATTAATGCTGTCGGTCCTTTTAATGTTTTTGTAGTACAGCAAATAATATTCTGATTCTAGTTCTCTGTTTGTAGGAAAAAAAGAGGAAACCTCGGTTTTGTCATTCTGCTGGGACGCCATCGACACGCCATTGCGTTACAGGCTAGGGCCCCTGGTAGGTACTCTTCAGGGCGATGGGGCCGGTTACGATTAGAGTTAAGATTTTTCGGAGCGACCGTTTTAACAGAGTTGGGATTATTTTCCACAACGAACCGATTGGGAAAATGTGCCAGAGACGTGTCAAATACGCAATGATTTAACTAATGACGGTAAGCTGACAGTGTTTGGTTTGGTTATAGGTATGTACTATCTTTGACAGCTCTTATTAAAGGCATGATAAAAAGCTTCGTATCTAGCTCGTTATGGATTGCCCGGATGTATACCAGCTGGAAGCTAACAGATGTCGATCGGTTAAAACAACACGCAAGGCATACAATACAAAATTAACAAAATTACAAAAAATACGACTGCACTGTTGAGATCACTCGGAATAAGTAGCTTAATAACAGTGTAGACACGACATCACGTCGACCCTTACACGCTAGCAATCTACTCGGTTACGTTACGGGCGAGTTTACAACAAAAGTGTACAGTCTTATGTGCTGTCGTGTGTACCTTTTCACCAGTAAAGTCGATTTTTGAAATTTTTTATTAATTTTCTAGTTATTTATTTATTTTTATAATAAGGTGCTGTTACACACAACAGAATATAACATTTAAGCACTTATAGGCTATTATTACAGTACTAAAACTGCTATGCAATTACAACTGCACACAACATTCAAAATATATAAAAGTTAATAAATACATACATAAAATCAGTTTTTAAAAGCTAACATGCAAATAGGATAAAAAGGAGAATAACTTATTGGCAGATAATTCGCAAAACACGAAAATCAAAGTGTTCCCTACGGAACCCTTACTCGAAACTTCCAGGGTCTAACCTTAGCCATTATTTTCACGTATAAATGGTCTGTTTTTATCATAGTCTCGTGAATAATGCAAAGCAGGCCGCATTGCAATTTTCCTGACTCTTCGCGAAAAATGCCACTGCGAAAATATTTACCTAGATATAGTTAGAGAGCTGGTGACCAATCGAGATATTTTTTCGTACAAGGCTAGGAGTTAGTAGGCTGATAGAGTAGACTTCGCTGAGTCCGGGAAAAATATTTTTTTGGCACGGTCGCGGTTGAAAGTTAGATTTTTTCGACTTTGAAAGTTTAAATGTATGGGTTCAGTATATTTTTTTTGTCGTACACGGCTAGAAACTTCTAGGTTAGTTGTTGAGACTCCGTTGAACAAGAAAATATTTGTTTTTTTGGCCGAGCGTGGTTGAAAGTTTGATTTTTATAACCCAAAAATTCACACTTTCTAGGTTATAAAAAACAATATTTAGACAAAAAAGAAATGACTCAACCCATACACTTAAACTTTCAAAGTCGAAAAAATCTAACTTTCAACCGCGACCGGACCAAAAAAATATTTTTCCCAGACTCAGCGAAGTCTACTCTATCAGCCTACTAACTCCCAGCCTTGTACGAAAAAATATCTCGATTGGTCACCAGCTCTCCAACTAATACTAGGATAACCTTTGGCAAATTGGACTGCGAAGCGAGACTTGCCAGGTGAATTAAATGTGAACCGGGCCTTGCAAATGGACCTATGGAGTGCTATTGGTGAATCATCATGAATAATGAATCAGAATAATGAAGTGCTATTGGTGAAATCATTTTTTTACCCGATCAGTATGTAGAGTTGTAGAACCTTAATGGTTTGACCGATTTGAATAAAAACCAACCACCGTTGGATTTGTTTATTCGTGTCTACGATCAGTTTACCTGTTTTAAGCCCCTAAAATACTCTATCTTTTCTTGTCAACCCCCAATATAGCGTCTAATAGAATATCTAAAGCGTGCTGTTATTGAATTTCAGTGGCTAAAAGCGTACTCACTCAATGGCCCTGCCTGGTATAGAGCGTTCCCGGAATCAGTTATTTGACCTGATTTCTGTCTGTTCTAGCTAACTGCGATTGATTTGATTTTCACGTACTCGTAATTTGTTCGGACAAGTGACTTTTTCTCGCACATTGAAAAGTGTACGATCATCAGTATGCCAGTACACCTACCCTGTGACTCTACAACCACTAAGGGTGGAATTAATAGTCGTCAGTTCAAGCTCGAGCTCAAGTAGGTGATCTCAGAGAACAAAATCAATCAAACAAAACCTTGGCTAAGTCAATGTCAAGCTCAAACTAGTGTCTATTAATATGCTGACCGCTACTCAAGCTTGAGCTTTTGTTTGCTGATTTTGTTTTCTACCATCACCTACTTAAGCTCGAGCTTGAGCTGTAGACTATTGATGCCACCCTTAATTTCAGTCAGTAGTTTCAGGGAATTTAAATTGAGATTTACCGAGGTCATCGCCCCCCTAACTCGCTTGAACCCAGCGGGGATTCAGGGAGCAAAGATCACCGATCATTAGCTTTTGTTGTCTGCGGGGTATTGTTGGTTTTTTAAAGGAGAATATTCCGAGAAGGACGTGGGAGCATGAGTGGGCTAAATCAGTACGAGGAAAGAAAATTTCCGGTTTCCTTGAGCAATTTTTTTTTATAGGTTAGTCAAGCTTTAAAGGAGTAAAACGTTAATAAAATAACTACTAAATTTAAAACATCAATTTTAGCTTCATCATATCTCATAAACCACTGAACCGATTTTGATAAAAACATACCCAAAAACGCTCGCTAGAAAACCGGCTTT